>CM075811.1:53550877-54052620 GCA_037975025.1 Excoecaria agallocha | reverse complement strand
TGATACTCTTGAGAAGCTTGAGTTACTAGTGCCAAAGGAATTGGCCACTGACTTGATCTTAGGATCATTGCCTGCTGCTTATGATCCATTTGTGATGAATTATAACATGCATGCAATGAACAAGTCAGTCACTGAGCTTCATGGGATGCTTAAGAATGCTGAAGAGAACATTCGAAAGACCAATCCCGTATTAATGGTTCAAAAGGGAATTAAGACGGGACCCGCTAAGGGAAAGGGAAAGGGAAAACCCAAGTCAGTTAGGAGTGCACCTCAAGCCCAAGGCGCCAAAACTCAAAGAGAGTGAGAGCACTTGCTTCCATTGCAACAAGATAGGGAATTGGAGGAAGAATTGCGCTCTCTTCAAGGAAGAACAAAAGAAGAATGGAGCTAAGGCGTCCAGTTCTGGTATTTTTGTTGTTGAAATTAACCTTTCTATTTCTACCCCTTGGGTATTGCATACCGGTTGTGGTTCTCAGATTTGTTCAAATGTGCAGGGGCTAAGAAATAGGCGGTTACTTGGGAAGAATGAAGTGGACCTCCATGTGGGGAATGGAGCACGAGTTACTGCCATAGAGATAGGCGACTATCACCTCACTTTACCTTCCGGACTTTGTATTGTTTTGAATAATTGTTATTATGTGCCTGCTATGAGCAGAAACATTATTTCAGTTTCATGTTTGGATAATGATGAATTTGATTTTGTTATTGAAAATGGAAATGCTCATATTCGTCGCCAAGGCATTTCTTATGGCAATGCCATGTTGCAAAATGGCCTTTATATCCTTGATTTACAAAACAAAGAGTCAATATACAACATTAATACAAAGAGGGTTAAATCAAACGAATTGAACCCTACTTACTTTTGGCATTGTTGTTTAGGACATGCAAACGAAAAATGCATTTCAAGACTCCATAAAACTGGAGTGCTTGGGTCATTCGACTTAGAGTCTTATGACACATGCGAGCCATGTTTGCATGGAAAATTGACAAAGAGTCCTTTTAATAAAAAAGGTGAGAGGACTAATGGCTTATTGGAACTAATACATACCGATGTATGTGGACCTTTAAGTACACATGCCAGAGGTGGTTTTAGCTACTTCGTGACATTCATAGATGACTTCAGTAGATATGGCTATGTCTATCTAATGAAGTACAAGTCTGAAACTTTTGAGAAATTCAAAGAGTTTAAGAACGAAGTAGAAAACCAACTTGGCAAAAGTATAAAATCCATTCGATCAGATCGAGGTGGCGAATACTTAAGCCAAGAGTTTGACAGTCATCTAAAGGAGTGTGGTATTATTTCACAGCTCACTCCTCCTGGAACACCTCAATGGAATGGTGTGTCCGAAAGGAGAAATTGAACTCTGTTGGACATGGTTCGATCTATGATGAGTCAAGCTAATCTTCCTATCTCTTTTTGGGGTTATGCATTAGAAACTGCTGCATTTCTATTGAACCGTACTCCAATTAAAGCAGTTGAGAAGACACCATACGAGGTATGGACTGGGAAAGAACCCAATATGTCTTTTCTCAGGATTTGGGGCTGTGAAGCACATGTTAAGAAATTAACATCTGACAAACTAGAGTCCAAATCCAGTGTCTGCTTGTTTGTGGGGTATCCTAAAGAAACAAAGGGATACTACTTTTACTCACAAACGGAGAACAAAGTATTTGTTGCTCGCAAGGCTGTTTTCTTGGAAAAGGAGTTCCTTCTCAAGAAAGACAGTGGGAGTAAAGTAGAACTTGGAGAAATTCAAGCACCACAAACTCCTATCGAGGATGGTTTGGAAATGGGATCAAGTTCACAACCAGTTGTGGAACAAGAACCCATTACACAAGAACGTAGAAGGTCCGGTAGGGTACGTCAGGAGATTGAGAGATATGGATTTCTAATCACTGACAGTGACACTATTGAGTTAGTAGATCGTGAGGATCCTACTACCTACCGAGAAGCTATTGAGAGCCCAGACTCGGAAAATTGGCTTGAAGCCATGAAATTCGAGATGCAATCAATGTACGCTAACCAGGTTTGGACCTTGGTTGATCCACCGGAAGGTGCTAAGGTAATTGAATGCAAGTGGCTATTCAAACTCAAAGCTGATAAGACCTAAAAAGGTAGACTAGTAGCAAAAGGTTTTCGACAAACTCATGGTGTAGACTATGACGAGACCTTTTCGCCTGTAGTCATGCTCAAATCCATTAGGATCTTGCTTGCCATAGCTGCATATCATGATTATGAGATATGGCAAATGGATGTCAAAACTGCTTTCCTCAATGGAAATTTACTTGAGGATGTGTATATGACACAGCCAGAAGGTTTTGTCAATCCCAAGCATCCTAAGAAGGTTTGCAAGCTTCAAAAATCCATTTATGGATTAAAGCAAGCATCCCGAAGTTGGAATCTTCGTTTTGATGAGGCAGTCAAAGAATTTGACTTCATCAAGAACGAAGATGAGCCTTGTGTGTACAAGAAGGCTAGTAGGAGCATAGTAGTATTTCTGGTCCTATATGTGGACGACATCCTTCTCATTGGAAATGACATTCCAACATTGCTAAAAGTTAAGCAATGGTTGGGAAAATGTTTTTCAATGAAAGACTTAGGTGAAGCCGAGACAATACTTGGTATTCGAATCTATAGAGATAGATCGAATCGGCTCTTGGGACTAAGTCAAGAAAAGTACATAGACAAAGTACTAAAGCTTTTTAGTATGGGAGACTCAAAGAAAGGGTACATACCTTTGGCTTTGGGAGTTCCTTTGACTAAAAAAACAGTGCCCTAAAACCAAAGAGGAAAGGGACAGCATGAGTAGAATCCCATATGCATCTGCTATTGGATCTATCATGTACGCTATGTTATGTACTAGATTGGATGTTGCTTATGCACTGAGTATAACCAGTAGGTTTTAGCAAGACCCTGGTGAGGAGCACTGGTCTGCTGTAAAAGGGATTCTGAAGTACCTGCGAAGGACTAAGGATCACTTCTTGGTATATGGTGGTCAAGAAGAGCTCGTCATACAAGGTTATGCCGATGCTGCTTTTCAGACCAGCACTCAGGATTCTAGATCGTAATCTGGGTTTGTTTTTGTTTTGAACTGTGGTGCTGTCAGCTGGAGAAGCTCGAAGCAAGAAACCGTTGCCGACTCAACTACAGAATCTGAGTATATTGCAGCAAGTGAGGCTGCAAAAGAAGCTGTTTGGATTAAAAATTTCATTTCTGGATTAGGAGTGGTCCCAAGCATCCTAGATCCATTAGAAATTTTTTGTGACAACAACGGGGCCATAGCACAGGCCAAGGAGCCCCGGTCACACCAGAAATCCAAACACATACTCAGGAGGTACCACCTGATCAGAGAAATCATTGATCGTGGGGACGTCAAGGTTAGCAAGATAGCAAGTGAAGACAATGTAGCAGATCCTTTGACGAAACAATTGCGTCCAAATCTGCACGAAGCTCATTTGAGAGCATTCGGTCTTAGGGCTATGCCCAATTGGGACTAGTGTTAGTGGGAGATTGAGTGTAAGCCCTAGCCCCAATGCATTGTAATAAAGCACTTTGAATTAATAAAATGAGGCATTTGTTTTATCCTTTGTATTCCTGTGCATATCAATTGATAAAACTATCCAAGAGTGTTGTTTCGGTTTAAGTTATCATGTGTGAGGCACATGGTTGTAAGACCTTGAAACAAATGAGACATCATTCTAAATATCCCTAGTCAGTCATTGTTATGGGAATAACAATGAATTAAGACTAGTATGCTCTCTCTGATATTATGAGTTCTGTCTTACGGATCATTAGGACAAGAGTGTCAATCAGAGATCATAGATACATGTTAAAGAACATGGTATCTGGATACGATCCGCTCATAAGATCACTACATGGTACAAGTCATAAGTGTTTCTCATATGCAAGTTTTGTATCGGAGTTCTTAGGCCTAAAATCTCTATGAAACTCTTTATGAATTACTGTGTACTTTGACATACACCTAACGTGCTCGTAACAGAGTGACAAGTACGGGTATGATTGGGTATGCATTAATTCATGTTAGAGAGCATGAGAGATGTGAAGGGATTACCCTTCTCAATAAGAGAGAGAAAATATCATCGGCCACTTGATCAGTGAACTGAGAAGTGTATGGCCATACCGAGATGAAATAATGAGTAATCATTATTTATCTGAGAGTTCAGTGTCACTGGAATATCAAGAAAGGAATTAATATATATAAGGATGACTAGTTCCATGCCTTATATTAATTCTGATATTTATTGGTAAGGGACTATGCAAAATTGCATTAGGTCACTAAATGCCATATGCATTTTCATTTAATTTGGAATGCTATAATATCTTGCTAGAGAATATATATAGCCTTTGAATTAATTTATTAATTCATTGCCAACATTAAATGGACCTATAGGATCGCACACAAAGCATTGGGCTTAAAATACTTAAATTAAGTATTGGGCATTAATTTGGGCTTTTAATTAAAGTCAAATTAATGTGTGTAATGGATTATTAGATTGCTATTGGACCTTGGCCCATTAGAGAGAGAAATTCAGCCCACAAGGTTTAATTTCAATTAATTAAATGTATTGTATTAATTTAATTAATTGAGTATTAAAGCCTAAAAGACTTATGATCAAATTAAATCTCTTAATTATAAATATAGGTGGCCGAAATTCCTAGAGAAAAGAAAATGAATTTCGGCACATGCTTTTATTTATTAAGTGATTTATTTGGTTAATATGTCTTATGTTTTAATCTTGGATTAATTCAAAAGAATTTAAATCAATATATATATCTCTTATTTTAAAGAAGTGATAAAGGCTGAAATCTATTATCTTTAAGTATTTGATTTTAGATTTATCACTTAAAAATAAAAGGATATATATTTGAAAGAAGCGAAAAAAAACGAAAAAACCTAGTTTTTATTCTAGTTTTTGCTTGAACTCTTCCTCTCTCTCTCAAGTTTTCTTTTAGCCAATTTTTCACAAGGAGAAAGGATAGTTCTTCATTCTTTTATGATATTGGTAGTAATAGCAATCTAAGAGAAGTACAAAATCAAATTTTGTAGCTTCAAACCATTGCCTTTACACAATACCGAAAAAGAGAGCTAGCAATCTCGATTTTAAGCCGTTGGTGCAAGTGTGTGTGTGAGAATAGAGGGAGTGGCGTAAAAGGCTGTTCCTTGGCATTGGTGATCGAGACCTAAGGCGGATAAAGTCACCTTAGCTACTGGGCATCATCAAATTCAATTTTCAAAAGGCATCATAAGTTGTAAGTTCTACAACCCTAAAATTGTATGTTTCGTTTCTTGCTTCGGAATTGTATGGTATGTATGATAAAAATTTTTGTTTTTTCGCTGTGCTATCATGATATTCATACCATGTCATATTCCATCAGCGGTATCAGAGCCTAAACATGCTTATTTTAGTGCTTTAGATGCATGAAAAAAATTAATTAAAATCGTCATTATGAAAACATGCAAATCTGAAATTTTCTGTTTTGAGTTTTTTGCATTGTTTTGGTGAAAAAACGATCTTAATTGATTAGATAGGTATTATAATTAATATGACATGTTAATATACTGTCCTAAGATGTTATTAGGGCTGGTAATGGTCGGATTTAATTATTTATACCTGATGGTACATGTTAATTATGATACTAGGTGCTAGTTGGCATGTAAATTGCTTTTTTAACAACTAGTTTTCAAAATTAAATGTAAAAACGTTTTTGGCATGTTTGTAAGTGATTTTTAAAGATTAAATATCAGGTCTGGACATATTTTAAATTTGGTTTTAATTCTGGTCCATGACAATTTAATTGATTAATTTTAAAATCACTTAAAACTATGTCTAGTTTGTGTTTGTTACATGTTTAATCAACATTGTTTGTTTTGTTTTGATTAAAATGGTAAAAACACATTTAGATTAAAAAATATTAAATCAATATTTATGACCTTATTTAATTTATTAAATGACTCATAAAATTGATTTAAATGTTTGTGCATTTTATGGCATTACATAAGCATTAAACAACTAGTTTTTGTTGTTTGTTTGTTTTTGCATGAATGTCGTGTACCATATATGTGTTTTTCATGATTTTATATTTTTTAATTCATGTTAACACATATTATATGCATTTTTAATGTTTATGGGCTGTATGACATAAAATTAAAAATGGCAAAATTAAAAATTACACTAGAGTTGATTTATAGCACAAATCTAACTAGTTAGTGTTTTGGGCTTTTAAGAGAACTTATTCAATAAGAGGATTTAGTCCATTGGGCTTTGGCCCAAGCCCATCATGGGGTCTTCTCTTAAAGTTTCAAGTACACAATTTCCATTAATGGGCTTGGCTAAATTAATTAAAATTGGACTTTGTTTTATCCATGAATGCTATGTATATTTATTTGCTAATTTGGTGTGATGAATGGATATGCATGGTGCATTCATGGGCCCTGGGTTTTGTAATTAAATATGGCCTGCGAGCCATTATGTTTTATTGTAAAAGTTTCATTTATTTCTTAGAATAGAATATACTTGAAGACTTTGTAAATCAAGATGAAGCCCACCGGAGTGGAGAAGCCCAACTCGAAGATTCTTATGTAATAGTATAGAATCTTAGTTGTAGGTTTTTGGGCCCATGTTTGTCACGCTTTACTTTATGCAATTATTTATATATGCATGCTATATATGGATGACAAAGCGTATGCCATGTAAGCCATAATAAAATGAATCCCTAAAATAGTAAGTCACAAAGTTGCCTTCCTAATTCGAAACTTGTCAAGGCATCGATCATCGGTCACGTAGACTAGGAGTCCTAGATGCGCCCGATTATCTTTGTGAGGCATGGGTTGTGAATGTAGGTTGGACTTATCATGGAAAGGGATGCCTGGACCTAGGCAACTAATAAATGGGTTGTGCTATAACATCTTAAGATGTTAGCCCATTTGATCCAAGAGTCATGTACGAGACATGATTGGAGTTTTCCTACCTAAGTAACTTAACTTGTTAGGTGTACAAGCTCAGCTTGACTAATAAGTTATTGTGAAAAGTGGATCTTGGCCCACATTAAATCACTAACGCGAATTATTTAAAGGGATATTAATTCGGTTTGTGGGATCATAAATAAGACCTCATTTAATCTTACTAAATTTTATTGTAGATTGAAAATGGCATCTTCAAACAACAATTTCTCATTACGATCGGTCCTTGAAAAGGACAAATTGAATGGCACCAATTTCATAGACTGGTCTCGAAACTTAAGAATAGTTATTAAGCAAGAGAAGAAGTCGTATGTTTTGGATGCACCCTTGCCTGAAGAACCAGGAAGGAATGCCTCTGCGGTTCAAAAGGAAACTTTTGAGACCAAGAAGAGCGACTCCAATGATGTGACCTGTCTGATGCTGGCCACTATGGTGCCTGAATTGCAAAAGCAATTTATGGACCAAGAGGCCTATGCGATCATGGTGCACCTCAAGGAGATGTTCGAAGAGCAAGCTCGTCACGAGAGGTTCGTGACAACAAAGGCTTTAATTTCTTGCAAGATGGCTGAGGGTACTCCTGTTAGTACCCATGTACTCAAGATGAAAGGGTATCTTGATACTCTTGAGAAGCTTGAGGTACTAGTGCCAAAGGAATTGGCCATTGACTTGATCTTAGGATCATTGCCTGCTGCTTATGATCCATTTGTGATGAATTATAACATGCATACAATGAACAAGTCAGTCACTGAGCTTCATGGGATGCTTAAGAATGCTGAAGAGAACATTCGAAAGACCAATCCCGTATTAATGGTTCAAAAGGGAATTAAGAAGGGACCCGCTAAGGGAAAGGGAAAGGGAAAACCCAAGTCAGTTGGGAGGGCACCTCAAGCCCAATCCAAGCCCAAGGCGCCAAAACTCAAAGAGAGTGAGAGCACTTGCTTCCATTGCAACAAGATAGGGCATTGGAGGAAGAATTGCGCTCTCTTCAAGGAAGAACAAAAAAAGAATGGAGCTAAGGTGTCCAGTTCTGGTATTTTTGTTGTTGAAATTAACCTTTCTATTTCTACCACTTGGGTATTGGATACCGGTTGTGGTTCTCACATTTGTTCAAATGTGCAGGGGCTAAGAAATAGGCGGTTACTTGGGAAGAATGAAGTGAACCTCCGTGTAGGGAATGGAGCACGAGTTGCTGCCATGGAGATAGGCGACTATCACCTCACTTTACCTTCCGAACTTTGTATTGTTTTGAATAATTGTTATTATGTGCCTACTATGAGCAGAAACATTATTTCAGTTTCATGTTTGGATAATGATGAATTTGATTTTGTTATTAAAAATGGCAATGCTCATATTCATCGCCAAGGCATTTCTTATGGCAATGCCATGTTGCAAAATGGCCTTTATATCCTTGATTTACAAAACAAAGAGTCAATATACAACATTAATACAAAGAGGGTTAAATCAAACGAATTGAACCCTACTTACTTTTGGCATTGTCGTTTAGGACATGCAAATGAAAAATGCATTTCAAGACTCCACAAAACTGGAGTACTTGGGTCATTCGACTTAGAGTCTTATGACACATGCGAGCCATGTTTGCATGGAAAATTGACAAAGAGTCCTTTTAATAAAAAAGCTGAGAGGACTAATGGCTTATTGGAACTAATACATACCGATGTATGTGGACCTTTAAGTACACATGCCAGAGGTGGTTTTAGCTACTTCGTGACATTCACAGATGACTTTAGTAGATATGGCTATGTCTATCTAATGAAGTACAAGTCTGAAACTTTTGAGAAATTCAAAGAGTTTAAGAACGAAGTAGAAAACCAACTTGGCAAAAGTATAAAAGCCATTCGATCAGATCGAGGTGGCGAATACTTAAGCCAAGAGTTTGACAGTCATCTAAAGGAGTGTGGCATTATTTCACAGCTCACTCCTCCTGGAACACCTCAATGGAATGGTGTGTCCGAAAGGAGAAATCGAACTCTGTTGGACATGGTTCGATCTATGATGAGTCAAGCTAATCTTCCTATCTCTTTTTGGGGTTATGCATTAGAAACTGCTGCATTTCTATTGAACCGTACTCCAACTAAAGCAGTTGAGAAGACACCATATGAGGTATGGACTGGGAAAGAACCCAATATGTCTTTTCTCAGGATTTGGGGCTGTGAAGAACATGTTAAGAAATTAACATCTGACAAACTAGAGTCCAAATCCAGTGTCAGCTTGTTTGTGGGGTATCCTAAAGAAACAAAGGGATACTACTTTTACTCACAAGCCGAGAACAAAGTATTTGTTGCTCGCAAGGCTGTTTTCTTGGAAAAGGAGTTCCTTCTCAAGAAAGACAGTGGGAGTAAAGTAGAACTTGGAGAAATTCAAGCACCACAAACTCCTATAAAGGATGGTTTGGAAATGGGATCAAGTTCACAACCAGTTGTGGAACAAGAACCCATTACACAAGAACCTAGAAGGTCCGGTAGGGTACATCAGGAGATTGAGAGATATGGATTTCTAATCACTGACAGTGACACTATTGAGTTAGTAGATCGTGAGGATCCTACTACCTACCGAGAAGCTATTGAGAGCCCAGACTCGAAAAATTGGCTTGAAGCCATGAAATCCGAGATGCAATCAATGTACGATAACCATGTTTGGACCTTGGTTGATCCACCAAAAGGTGCTAAGGTAATTGAATGCAAGTGGCTATTCAAACTCAAAGCTGATAAGACCTACAAAGGAGGACTAGTAGCAAAAGGTTTTCGACAAACTCATGGTGTAGACTATGACGAGACCTTTTCGCCTGTAGTCATGCTCAAATCCATTAGGATCTTGCTTGCCATAGCTACATATCATGATTATGAGATATGGCAAATGGATGTCAAAACTGCTTTCCTCAATGAAAATTTACTTGAGGAAGTGTATATGACACAGCCAAAAGGTTTTGTCAATCCCAAGCATCCTAAGAAGGTTTGCAAGCTTCAAAAATCCATTTATGGATTAAAGCAAGCATCCTGAAGTTGGAATCTTCATTTTGATGAGGCAGTCAAAGAATTTGACTTCATCAAGAATGAAGATGAGCCTTGTGTGTACAAGAAGGTTAGTGGGAGCATAGTAGTATTTCTGGTCCTATATGTGGACGACATCCTTCTCATTGGAAATGACATTCCAACATTGCTAAAAGTTAAGCAATGGTTGGGAAAATGTTTTTCAATGAAAGACTTAGGTGAAGCCGAGACAATACTTGGTATTCGGATCTATAGAGATAGATCGAATCGGCTCTTGGGACTAAGTCAAGAAAAGTACATAGACAAAGTACTAAAGCATTTTAGTATGGGAGACTCAAAGAAAGGGCACATACCTTTGGCTTTGGGAGTTCCTTTGACTAAAGAACAGTGCCCTAAAACCAAAGAGGAAAGGGACAGCATGAGTAGAATCCCATATGCATCTGCTATTGGATCTATCATGTACGTTATGTTATGTACTAGATTGGATGTTGCTCATGCACTGAGTATAACCAGTAGGTTTCAACAAGACCCTAGTGAGAAGCACTGGTCTGCTGTAAAAGGGATTCTGAAGTACCTGCGAAGGACTAAGGATCACTTCTTGGTGTATGGTGGTCAAGAAGAGCTCGTCATACAAGGTTATGCCGATGCTACTTTTCAGACCAGCACTCAGGATTCTAGATCGCAATCTGGGTTTGTTTTTGTTTTGAACGGTGGTGCTGTCAGCTGGAGAAGCTCGAAGCAAGAAACCGTTGTCGACTCAACTACAGAATCTGAGTATATTGCAGCAAGTGAGGCTGCAAAAGAAGCTGTTTGGATTAAAAATTTCATTTCTGGATTAGGAGTGGTCCCAAGCATCCTAGATCCATTAGAAATTTTTTGTGACAACAACGGGGCAATAGTACAGGCCAAGGAGCCCCAGTCACACCAGAAATCCAAACACATACTCAGGAGGTACCACATGATCAGAGAAATCATTGATCATGGGGACGTCAAGGTTAGCAAGATAGCAAGTGAAGACAATGTAGCAGATCCTTTGACGAAACAATTGCGTCCAAATCTGCACGAAGCTCATTTGAGAGCGTTCGGTCTTAGGGCTATGCCCAATTAGGACTAGTGTTAGTAGGAGATTGTTAGTGTAAGCCCTAGCCCCAATGCATTGTAATAAAGCACTTTGAATTAATAAAATGAGGCATTTGTTTTATCCTTTGTATTCCTGTGCATATCAATTGATAAAACTATCCAAGAGTGTTGTTTCGGTTTAAGTTATCATGTGTGAGGCACATGGTTGTAAGACCTTGAAACAAATGAGACATCATTCTAAATATCCCTAGTTAGTCATTGTTATGGGAATAACAATGAATTAAGACTAGTATGCTCTCTCTGATATTATGAGTTCTGTCTTACGGATCATTAGGACAAGAGTGTCAATCAGAGATCATAGATACATGTTAAAGAACATGGTATCTGGATACGATCCGCTCATGAGAACACTACATGGTACAAGTCATAAGTGTTTCTCATATGCAAGTTTTGTATCGGAGTTCTTAGACCTGAAATCTCTATGAAACTCTTTATGAATTACTGTGTACTTTGACATACACCTAACGTGCTCGTAACAGAGTGACAAGTACAGGTATGATAGGGTATGCATTAATTCATGTTAGAGAGCATGAGAGAAGTGAACGGATTACCCCTCTCAATAAGAGAGAAAATATCATCGGCCACTTGATCAGTGAACTGAGAAGTGTATGGCCATACCGAGATGAAATAATGAGTAATCATTATTTATCTGAGAGTTCAGTGTCACTGGAATATCAAGAAAGGAATTAATATATATAAGGATGACTAGTTCTATGCCTTATATTAATTCTGATATTTATGGGTAAGGGACTATGCAAAATTTCATTAGGTCACTAAATGCCATATGGATTTTCATTTAATTTGGAATGCTATAATATCTTGCTAGAGAATATATATAGCCTTTGAATTAATTTATTAATTCATTGCCAACATTAAATGGACCTATAGGATCGCACACAAAGCATTGGGCTTAAAATACTTAAATTAAGTATTGGACATTAATTTGGGCTTTTAATTAAAGTCAAATTAATGTGTGTAATGGATTATTAGATTGCTATTGGATCTTGGCCCAAGAGAGAGAGAAATTCAGCCCACAAGGTTTAATTTCAATTAATTAAATGTATTGTATTAATTTAATTAATTGAGTATTAAAGCCTAAAAGACTTATGATCAAATTAAATCTCTTAATTATAAATATAGGTGGCCGAAATTCCTAGAGAAAAGAAAATGAATTTCGGCACATGCTTTTATTTATTAAGTGATTTATTTGGTTAATATGTCTTATGTTTTAATCTAAGATTAATTCAAAAGAATTTAAATCAATATATATCTCTTATTTTAAAAAAGTGATAAAGGCTGAAATCTATTATCTTTAAGTATTTGATTTTAGATTTATCACTTAAAAATAAAAGGATATATATTTGAAAGAAGAGAAAAAAAACGAAAAAACCTAGTTTTTATTCTAGTTTTTGCGTGAACTCTTCCTCTATCTCTCAAGTTTTCTTTTAGCCAATTTTTCACAAGGAGAAAGGATAGTTCCTCATTCTCTTATGATATTGGGTAGTAATAGCAACCTAAGAGAAGTACAAAATCAAATTTTGTAGCTTCAAACCATTGCCTTTACACAATACCGAAAAAGAGAGCTAGCAATCTCGATTTTAAGCCGTCGGTGCAAGTGTGTGTGTGAGAATAGAGGGAGTGGCGTAAAAGGCTGTTCCTTGGCATTGGTGATCGAGACCTAAGGTGGATAAAGTCACCTTAGCTGCTGGGCATCATCAAATTCAATTTTCAAAAGGCATCATAAGTTGTAAGTTCTACAATACTAAAATTTCATGTTTCGTTTCTTGCTTCGGAATTGTATGGTATGTATGATAAAAATTTTTGTTTTTCTGTTGTGCTATCATGATATTCATACCATGTCATATTCCATCACTTGGTTCTTAAACATAGTCTTGTCTTTTCTCAATTTTATGTTGATTATTAACTTGATTAAGAATTGGTTGATTAATTAGTTTAAGTTGATTAATGATTTGCATGCTCTTAGGTTAATTTAGTTGAATTAATGCATGGTTATAATCTGAATAAGCTATAATTGTGTGTTAATTTGAGTAAGTTAAGATTAAGAAAAGGGTAACCAAGAATAGGTGAAAGTTAAAACTCTTGAGAAAGGTTTTAATAGACATCTAGGAGACTTAATTCAGTTTTTTATGCTAAGTGTTGAATTGTTCTAAATAAGAGAGTTTTAATGCTTGGAATGATAATCTTGAATAAAGTTATCTGGATTTATTAAAATGAATTTTCCATAATCACTTGTATGTTTTCTTTTAATTAAATCATAGCAATATTTGTTAAGGTGGATGGTCCTTTAGTGAAAGTTGTCTTTAACATTGATTTTTAACTCATTCAATTTACTTGTTTTCAATAGATCTTTTCTTTACTTCAGTTTTTTTTAATTGTTTTAATTTAGTTTTAAATTATTGTTTTCAAATCATCACAACTTTGGGATTTCTCTTCTCTCTGTACACACAAAATTGGTTTTGAAATTGAAATAGCACATACAAGCATAAGTTTCCCTTGGGTTCGATATTTTGGGTCATAATCTTATTTCCCTATATTACTAGCCGATCTAGTACACTTGCTAGACACCGGTCAAGTTTTTGGCATCGTTGCCGGGGAACACATTGGCATTTGTTTATTTATTTTGATTTTAAAGTGATTTTTGTGTGTTTTCTTCTCTTCTCCATCTAATTTCTTATTTTTCTTTTTAGGTGACTAGTGGTTTATGGTGAGAGACAACCCTATCTTACCATTAGACCCTAAAATTGAAAGGACATTCCATAGGATTCGAAGGTTGAGAGGCAATATGAATGACCCAGAAATTGAACAACCTATGAATGATCCACCACCTAGGATCAAAGAGCAACACATACCCCACCAAGCTCCCGGGAATGGGTATAGACCTAGAACCATAAGAGATTATGCTATCCCTAGGTGGAATGAAGAATATAGAACTATTAGGATTCCTCACCATCAACCCTTTGAGATTAAACCCGCTACCATCACTATGGTACAAAGAAACCAATTTTCGAGTTCGGATATAGAGGATCCTGCACAACATTTGGATATGTTCTTAGAAGTGAGTGACACTGTGCAAATTCCTAATGTATCAACTGATGCAATTAGGTTGAAACACTTTCCATTCACCCTAATAGGAAAAGCTAGGGATTGGCTACAAATGCTACCAAATCAATCCATCCATTCTTGGCAACAAATGCAAGAGAAATTTCTGTGCAAATTCTTCTCACCCACCAAGACTGCCCTCATTAGGAAATAAATTAGTGACTTCCAGTAATTTTATGAGGAGCCATTCCATAAAGCTTGGGAAAGATTTAGGAGAATATTAAAAAGTTGTCCTCATCATGAAGTTCCTATTTTTCAATTAATGCATATTTTCTATGCAGGTGCCCATCCATCAACAAGATCTTTGTTAGATGCAGCTTCAAATGAAAGTTTCATGAATCAAATTCCCGAGGATGCATTTTTACTCCTTGATGAGATGGCCACCAGTGATGCTCAATGGGCAACCTCTAGAGCAACTCAAAAGAAACAGGGAGTTCATAATATTGATGAAGTAGCCATGTTAAAAGCTCAATTAGAATTAATGGAAAAAAGGCATTTAAAAGAAATAAATGAGCTTAAAGCTAAAATGTTTCTATGTTATCTAATGAAGTTGATTCTTATATAGGAATTCAAGGACCTTTGGGAATGAAGAATAATGAAGGAATGATGGAAGAAGTCAATGCCTTGAACCCATAGAGCAACACTTACAATGTGGGATGGAGAAGCCATCCAAATTTTTCATGGAGGGAAGGTAATCAAGGTTCTTCTTCCAACCCCAATCCTAGACCCCAATATAACCACAATCAAACTTCCAACAATCAACTTCCATACCAAAACCAAGCTCCACCTCATTACCCAAATCAATACCCATCACAAGCATACCACCAACCACCCGGTTTTCAAAAACCTCAACCTCCTCCTCCTCAAGAAAAGAAATCTAATATTGAAGAAATGATTGCAAATTTCATGGCTTCCCAAAACTCAATTTTAGCCAGTCAAGATGCTAGATGGAAATCGCAAGACATTTGGATGAGAAATCAAGAGGCATCCATTAGGAACCTAGAGAACCAAATGGGGCAACTTGCTAGTTCTTTATCAAACCATGCTCAAGGGACATTTCCATCCAATATAGACCGAAATCCGAAGGAGGAAGTCAAAGCAATCACATTAAGGAGTGGAAAGGAGTTAGAGAAGACTGAACTTGGTAAGAATTCTTTTCAAAAGGTGGAACCGACAACGGAGGTAAGTGTTTTTAATTCTAAAAATAATGAAAAAGTGCCTCCTAGAGTTGAGAAGGGTAAAGGTAAAGAAAAGTTTGTTTCTACTGTTCTTGATGAATCTCAATTACCTTTTCCTATTCTAGCTAGAAAAGAGAAACAAAATGAACAATTGAGTAGATTTTTAGACATGTTTAAGAAGCTGCATATAAATTTACCATTTCCTGAAGCTTTATTATACATGCCTAAATATGCTAAATTTATGAAGGAATTGTGCACTAATAAGAAAAAGCTAGAAGGCATAGGAGCGGTTCAATTATTCGATAATTGTAGTGCCATTTTAACCAATAAAATTCTTGAAAAATTAGAAGATCCAGGTAGTTTTACATTGCCTTGTGAACTAGGTGGAAATTTTGTTGGAAATGTTTTATGTGATTTGGGTGCTAGTATTAATTTGATGCCTTATTCAATTTGCAGGAAATTGAATATAGGTGATTTAAAGGAAACCCAAATGATGCTTCAATTGGCGGATAGATCGATAAAGAGACCAAAAGGAATAATTAAGGACATATTGGTAAAAGTAGGAAATTTCATATTTCCGGTTGATTTCGTGGTGATGGACATGGAAGAAGATAGAAAAGTACCATTAATTATGGGGAGGCCATTCTTGAATACAGCAAGAGCCTTAATTGATGTTCATGGACAAACAGTTACTTTAAGATTCAACGAGGAGAAAATGAGTTTTAATGTCAATAAAATTTTAAAATACTCCTCGTATGATTTTGAAGAATCCATTTATTTTGTCGATGAAATTCAAGAATGTGTTAATGCAAAACAAGAGGAAATCATTCTTAATGATGAACTTTAAAGTTGTTTAATGCATGCCAAGGAAGTGGAAGAGTTGGAAGCAAAGGAGATAAAGTTGATACAAAATTTAGAACAAGAGCACAGTGAATATGATGAAAGGGAGGATGAACCGTCCCCTCCTAAGGGAGATTCTGAACTTAAAGTAGTTTCATCTCATTTGAAATATTTATTTTTGAATGATAATGCTAAGCCAGTAATTAATCCATCTTCATTGACAGGGTTGGATGAGGAAATGCTCATTGAAATCCTCAAGAAGCACAAAGGAAAAATTGATTGGGCAATATCCGATTTGAAAAGGGTTAGTCCCAGCTATTATCATACACCTATGGAGGATAATTCTAAGCTGGTACTACAACCTCAACGAAGTTTCAATGAGCTTGATACAATTCAACAATGGTTACATGACAATGAAGCATTTTATAAAGAAAAGACTAACCAAGAGATGAAATCAAAATGGGGCAAACCATACCAAATCGGACAACAAGAGGTTGCTGAAGCAACCATTGTTCTTAAAGATACTTAAAAAAAATGGTTTGGAGAGTCTAGCTGGAGACTCCAAAAACTCAGAACTCCAACTTTCTATCTCTTTTATGTTTTCAGTCAAAATTTGTGTTTTCTGCATGTTTGAGTGTTTATGTGTTTTGATTCATGGAAAAAAGTACATTTACAAAGTTTTAAAATGGAGACATGTTTTTCCTAGAAAAGATTTGATGTTTTTAATGGAAAAAATGCATTTGAGGAAGTTCAATTGTATGGGTGTGTGTCAAAGAAAAAAGACAGAAAAAAAATTGAAGACACGTGACCACGTGTGGCTTTCCCTTTACCATCACGTGGCCACGGGTTGCTACACTGCTTAGTTCTCGAAATTACACATGCCCACGTGTATTACAAGAGGAAAGTTCACATGACCATGCCTAAGTTGTTTGTTCCATTTTAGTTCTTCACACGTGACCACGTATAGTTCTCCATCGAACCTCATGTGACCACGCCTAAGTCATCTGTCCCATTTTGCTTCTTCACACGTGACCATGTGTAGTTCTCCATTGAACCTCACGTGGCCATGCCCTCCTCATCTACTTTTATAAACACTTCACGATTTCTTATCTTCTTCTTCATCTTCATTTTGCTCTCTTCCGTGCCCACGCCCTACCACCACCTCCACAGGAATAGATCATCATTTGCTGTGGACAGCAATATTTTGAGGAGGGGGTAGCCTCCTTTCACGGAGTTTGTCTTCAACTTTACTTTTCTTTTTCATGAATCAAACTTTGTTATGTTTGTGTTTTGTGTTTTGTTTTGTTTTCTTTTATTGTGTTTATGTTTAGTTTTAGTTTGTAAAATGTATTAAAGACTTATGTAGTTCACCTTTTCATTTAATTTACATGAAAACTTAGTTTGCCCTAGTTGACTTCAAACCTTGAACACTTTGAACTTGGATATGGAATATGCATGTTTTGAACCTTTGCTTAGCAAAAGAACATTTATGTTGTTTAATATGCCTTTGGATGGGTTAATCTTCAACGTGATAAATATTTGTTAGTTTCCAAACTCTAAAAAGCACTTAGACCAGTTTTTAACTTGAAACAAATCAATGCAATAAAGTAGTGAAGTAAGGAAATTTAGAGCACTAGAACCTTCCCCATCACCCTTCAAAGCATATGAACAACTCAAGCAACTTAGAAAATGATCTAGGCAATAATTTTCTTGATAAACTCTCTTAAAGATTTGTGTCCTACCTTGATGAAATTATCCTTTGATTAACCATTTTGAGCTTAAGGGTATGCTTAATGCGTATCATTAATATTTTCTTGTTACACCTAATATTTTAACCATATAACCTAAAAAACTTTTATCTCACCCTATGAAATTAGCCACTTTAGGATTAAAAAAAATGAGTGAAAAGAGTAAAGTTTTATTGGGTGTAGTAAAAGAAAGTTTTAACAAAGTTATTAATGAAGTCAATTGAAAATATACCTTGTATTACCTTGAAGTTAGCTTGTAAAGGCTAGTTCAATAAAAAAATAAGAAAAAAAAGGAAAAAAAAAATAGAAAAGAACGTTTGAAGCGTGAGAAAAGGAAAAAGAAAGAAAAAGTGAATTAGCAAATATGAAAAAATATAAGTGTGGGGTAGTACAAGAAAAAAAAATGGAAACAATAAATGACTTCTTGATAAAAGGGCATATTATCTTTTGAAAGGAAGTAATCAAGGCAAGGATGAGCGAAAAAGTACATTGATTAAGTTATAGGGATTAGTGATCTATTTTGTCTTAGAGTGGCTATTTCATTTTGATTATCTTTTATCCATTCTTTGGTAACCATTCCTTTAGCCCCATTACAACCTTTGAAAGACCTATGTGATTTAAAGTTTGTTTTGAGTTGTTTAGTGGAGATAACCTACGGGTTCCGGTGCTAAAGGAGAAGCCTATTGTGTTTCTAGAGTTTCAAGCACGAAAACGATTGTATGCTTATGCATTCATATATTCTATACTTCATTATTTAGTTGTGTTGATATTTTGATTTTCAAAATTTATTAAAATGATTTGGTCTTGCACACACTCAAGGAAACTAGTTTATATTCTCTTTTTGAAGTTAATCTATTTAGAGTTTATGTTAAGTGCTCTTGTTAAAATGCTAAGTTTGGTTTTAAAATTGCATATCTTTGCTCAAGTTTGATGGTTTTGAAGGTGGGATTGTTCTTATTTGCTTGAGGGCAAGCAAGGTTTAAGTGTGGGGTATTTGATAAGTGTGAAACATATACAGTTTTTGATATATTTTTAGTTAAGTTATT
Source organism: Excoecaria agallocha (assembly GCA_037975025.1). Lineage (NCBI taxonomy): Eukaryota > Viridiplantae > Streptophyta > Magnoliopsida > Malpighiales > Euphorbiaceae > Excoecaria > Excoecaria agallocha. Next base: position 54,033,557 of record CM075811.1, on the reverse strand, counting down.
TAGTTGTTTTGGTTTTATTTAGGTTAAATTAGAGTTAATTTAGTAATATTTATGTTTTTTAGGTTAATTCTGTGTTTTGTTTGATTTTCAGGTTTAAATTGGTATAAAAGGGCTTAAAGTGCAAAAAGGATAAAGTTTAGGACTAAAAGTGCAAATATGAAGAAATTAGGTGAGAAAACTAGTGTCCAGTCCAGAGCCTTAAGACGTGACCATGTGAAAATACTGAAGAGTTTCAAACGTGGCCACTTGAAGAACAAAACAAGAAGAACCGTGGCCATGTGATAGCAATTGAAGGAGTTTTTGAAGACCACGTGACCACGTGGATTCCCAATGAAGGACCACACGTGGCCATGTGTGGAAGAAGAACTAAATGAGCCGTGGTCACGTGTAGAAATACACACTAAAGGGCGTGGCCACGTGATGAAGACTCCCATATCGCGAAGGATTTACGAGCTTCCTGTTTAGCAGAATTTGATTCCTATTTTATGATCGAAGTTTAACAAGGAGTCTACTACAATTCTTGCCTATAAATAGTAGTCTAAAACACAGAAGAATGATCATCAATCCCTAGAATCAAGCCTTAGAATTAAGCTTTGCTTTCTTAGTTTTTTACGTTCTTTGTTTACTGTTTTCTTCAAAACGTTGTTTTAATTTTAAGAATGGTTTGTGAGTAGTTTTCTTTGACTTTTTCTAAAGGATACTTGAATCCTTGACTTATATTGTTGTGACTTGAGTTTGTTCTTAAATTTTAATACAAGTTGATTATTTCTTGGTTCTTAAACATAGTCTTGTCTTTTCTCAATTTTAAGTTGATTATTAACTTGATTAAGAATTGGTTGATTAATTAGTTTAAGTTGATTAATGATTTGCATGCTCTTAGGTTAATTTAGTTGAATTAATGCATGGTTATAATCTGAATAAGCTATAATTGTGTGTTAATTTGAGTAAGTTAAGATTAAGAAAAGGGTAACCAAGAATCGGTGAAAGTTAAAACTCTTGAGAAAGGTTTTAATAGACATCTAGGAGACTTAATTCAGTTTTTTATGCTAAGTGTTGAATTGTTCTAAATAAGAGAGTTTTAATGCTTGGAATGATAATCTTGAATAAAGTTATCTGGATTTATTAAACTGAATTTTCCATAATCACTTGTATGTTTTCTTTTAATTAAATCATAGCAATATTTGTTAAGGTGGATGGTCCTTTAGTGAAAGTTGTCTTTAACATTGATTTTTAACTCATTCAATTTACTTGTTTTCAATAGATCTTTTCTTTACTTTAGTTTTTTTTAATTGTTTTAATTTAGTTTTAAATTATTGTTTTCAAATCATCACAACTTTGGGATTTCTCTTCTCTCTTTACACACAAAATTGGTTTTGAAATTGAAATAGCACATACAAGCACAAGTTTCCCTTGAGTTCGATATTTTGGGTCATAATCTTATTTCCCTATATTACTAGCCGATCAATAGTGAAAATACTAATGTAGATGTCTTTATTCTCGATAGATAGTAGAGCACGAAAGCCCTATGTGAAGTTGATCTGAAAGTGGATTTAGATAGATATGGCGGTATGTGTACCTGTCAGTAAATCCTTAACAGTTTGGGCAATTGATTATACATGTTATAGCATGGGATAGGGGCATACATGATATATGAAAGCATACATTTTCATCCTATCATTCTTACACCCCATTGCATCAGCATTATTTGCAAAGTCATGAAAAGCATTAGATTACATGCAAAGGCCCAAACTGGAAGGGAAACTGACAGGATATACATTGAGTGTAGTGATGATATGATAGGGAGAGAATAATATAGTTATAAAGAGATGAAGTTAGATTGAATATAAGCATGATAAAGTAAGGAATAAGAAAAATAGGGAGAGATAGTATTGAATAAAGTCTGATTAAGATAGAGTTATTGGAATGTAAGTGATGAGATTTAAGGAATTCCTTAGTTAGAAGGTTCCAATCCTCATTCATTCACCTATCTAATGTATGATACAAGTCTATGGTAGGCCTGATCAAGCTCAAGAAAAAGTACTCAACCTTCTATTTTTTAGATACAGTAGTCCCTTTTATGATTAGTGTGTATTGTTTGATATATGCTGAAGGATCTGAGGTGCCATCGAATCTTGGTAAATCAAGCATCTTAAACCTTTGAGGCAGGGGCTTATCTCCATCCAAATGCCTATCTTTAGGGTTTATCCCTATACCAATAGGCAGTAGTCTAGACATAGCTTCAATCTTTTTCTCCATCTTCTTTAAAGTGGATCCTCGATATTAGGATCCCTGATCTTTTTGTTCATTACTGGAGGAACATAGTCCTCATCCTAATCTTTTATAAAACCATCCTCTGGGTCATCTCTTGTAACACCTAAAATTTGTATCTAACATGCATGGCATGTTTTAGAACACAAAAAGTAATCCTATGGTGGTTTTTGTAATAATCAAAGTTGAATAGAAGAAAGAAATTTGGAAGTGTATAAGGATTAAACACGCTCAGACCAGGAAAATTTGAGTATAGATGGCCTAGTGAACTATTTGAGTTAACACTAAAATATGAAAATAGGTATTAAATGGAGTCTAATGGCACAATTTGAGATGAAATTGAGCTCAAATGTGTCCTCAAATCAAATAGTGAAATTTTACTCGGTACGAAGAAAGAGGTTGATCGAGAGTTTGACCAAAACTCTAAAAATAGCAAATGACCTTTTAAAATCATCAAAGTTTCTATATCTCTATTAAATGTGATGTCAAATATTTTTTTGTAAAAAAATAAATTTTACAGTAACATTGAAAGAGGTTAAATCGAATTGATTTGATTGAATCGGATTAGAAATGAACTCAAATTGAGCTGAAATTTTTTATGGAGATTTAATTTATTATTTTAAGAATTATGAAATTGATTTTGAATGAATTGAGGTTGAAAAGAAAGATAAAGTGCATTAAATGGGTTTAAAATCAATTTTGGGCTTAAATTAGGTCAAACCACTTTGGTTGGACTAGCCTAACCTGAAATTCATCCTATATAAGGTCAAAATATCAGTATTTTCTAAAGAGAACTCTAGATTTCAATCTCCCTCTTTAGTCTTCTTCAAAATAATATGCTTATCTTCCTTCTCTCACTAATTCTCTTTTTTGTTTTTCCAATTTCTCTCCAAAATCAAGCCTTCTAGATTAATTTCAGCCTCTTTACAACATCATAGCATTCTCTACCCTTTAATTAGAGTAGTAAAAGTGAGAGAAATCAAGGATTGAATTTTATGTGTCAAAATTGAGGGAGATGAAGTTATTTCAATTAACGAAAGTAAGAAAAAGGAAGTTTGAAATGGTAGAAAAATAGCATAAGGTTAGTTGAAATTTCTTTCAATTACACATTATGTAACTATAAGAACTTAGGTAGAAATGTAAAATAATTGAAAGTAATATGTTAAAATGATAAGTTAAGATGCAAAGAATATGAATTAGTAAAGAAAATAAAGTGGAAGAGAAAAAACCTAAGTTGGCCAAATTTGAAATCTAACGTTAACATGTGGAAATTTGATGATTTATGGTTAAGCATGAAATTCATAAATTAACACATAAAAAAGATGATAAAAGTGATTAAAGTTGAAAATAATAAGTAAACTTAAGGTTACATAATTGTAAGTAATGATGGAACTCAAGGTAACTAAAGAATTATAATGTAAAGTTGACATGTATCATTATATACTTTTTTTAATATGATTTTAGAATCATTTATGATATGTAAATGATGAAGAAAACTCTTGTTAAGTATGTGATCATAATGTGGCCGAAAAGTTAATGTAATGAAAATGGCATGTTTTAGTTATTTTTTATGTGATAATTTATATGATGAATATGTAAAGACAAGCATGATAGGATATCATAAAGTTATACATCATTTGTTATATAATGTGATCAATATGAAAAACAAGTGAGAATGTGATATAATGTAAGAAAATAAATAACCCAGTAGATAATATAGGACTGTAGATATAATGGCTAACCATAGGGATTTATACCACGGTAGAATTATGAGGTTTGATCTGACACTATATTTGGATTGCTGGCACACATATGGATTAGGGATGCAGGATCACAGTAAGTGATCTGGTCCCAATGATGCAGGGTTACGATAAGTAATCTGGTTCTATGAGTATCTGGTCCTAGGGATGTAGGGTTATGATAAGTAATCTGATCATATAAGTCTATTAGTAGCATTGGATTCCTCATTCAGCATATTTGGTTCGAGGATTCCCATTGAACATATTAGGGATAAAATCATAATTTTTGGTAAAAATTTAGAACTAAATAATAAATTATGCCTAGAAGAAGTTAAAGATGAAGTAAAATAATAAAAAAAAAGATGACGAATGGAATTAAATAGGTTAAAAGGGGTAAAAAGATAATTACACAAGAAAATAGGGATAAAATGGTAACTATTCAAGAAGATGGGAATTAAATATTAAAGTAATAAAAAAAGACTATCATAAAGATAATTAAATAAGAATAAGGTAAAAAATGAGATTAATGATTTCACAAAGGGTAAAAAGGTAAATGTATGAGAAAACAAGGATAAAAGGACCGAAATATGCAAGAAAGATGTCATAAAGTTAAATAAAGAAGAAATAAAATGTGAAATATAGTTAATAGTACATAAGGGTAAAATTGTAATTGCATGAGAAAATAGGGATCAAAAAGTAAATTGGTTATAAAAGAAGTCTTAAAAGGGAAATAAATAAGAAACAAGGTGAAAAACATGGTTAATATATGCAAAAAGGATAAAAGATTTAATTGCACGATAAATCGGGATCTAGACAGTAATTTAACATCAATAAGAGAATTAGAAAGATTAAAGTAGTCAAATTAGACAAAATTGAAAAAATATAAATAATAGATAGTATAGGGGTCAAAACGTAATTTTCCATCCCCTTAGAAAATTTAGGGGACTAAAAAGAAAATTAACCATCTAAGTTGAATTAAAGGTCAAAGCAAAGTCAAAGGAATCAAAATGAAAGTCAAATATGATAAATAAAAAGTTTAAAGGCCTAATTGTAATTTTACATTCAAGTTAAAATTATATAAGACTTACTAAGATAATTTCGAATATAAAAACTATTAAGAAAAAGGGATAAATTCGAAATTAAATTAAGTCAAGTATGAAGAAATAAAAGTTTAAAGTATGAAGAAATAAAAGTTTAAGGAATAAATTATAATTTGACCTTTAAATAATAATTATATTAAAATTTGTGAGAAAAATGAGTAATGAAAGGATCAAATGGTAAAATTAGGATAATAAAAGGTAAAATTGATTTAATTAGTCAAAGTTAAAATAAAGAGGGTAAAATAGTAATTTACCCTTATATAGAGGAAATTTGAAAATTAAATTGTAAATTAGAGAGTAAAAATAAAATAAAAGATACAATAGAGTAAATAAGGGTAAAAAAGTCAATAGGTAATAAAATTCTGATAGAAAGAGAAGTTTGAACAAATTTAGTGTATGAAGGGTAAAAATCGTAATTTAGTTAAATAGTTGAGGAAACAAGGGTGAAATTATAATTTTGGCAAAAGAAGTAAATATAAGGGTTAAAATGAAAGAAAATGAAATTAAGTTAAAGAAATAATTAATTTTGGTAAAGGAAGTAAATTGAAGGGCAAAAATGAAAATAAATGAAATTTATGGTAAAAACTATTAAAAAGGAGGAATAAAGCATTAAATGGTATTTATGGAAAAAGAGACATCAAAAGAGTCAATTAAGTCAAAAAGAAGACTTTAATGTTAATTTTGTAAAATACAAAGCCCATATGTTATATTGAAAAAACTAAATAAACTTAAATATTTTTTTGGATGGAAGTAAGGATTTTTAAGAAAAACTTACAAGTATGGAAAATCTAAAGGCAATTAGGAAATTAAGTACAGTAAAATAAAATTCAATCAATAAGAAAAGAAATTTGTAATGATATTGAAATTGAAATACATAAGCAGCACATCAGTAAGATAGAATTTACAAACTATGTTGAGATCAGAATAAAGTTTAATTAAAGTGCAAAAAGTAAAATAATTAAATTAAGTGACAATCAAGAGCTAGTAAGTAGTTACATAAAAAAGGCAGGGGTATAAGTATAAATTAATATTGAAATTATAAATAACAGCAGTTGGACGGCAAAAAGATGAAACATAAAAAAAATGAATTCGCCAGGATTAAATGATAAATTCAAAATAAAAAAATTAAATTGTAATTTTTTTTAAATTAGTTTATTAGATGGAATTTTGTGTAGTTGTATCCACCATTAGGTAATAAAGTTGCTTAACGCATGGTTGTTTGATTGCGCGCAGGGACATGTATTGAGGATGCAATGATGAAAGAGCCAAATGGCATGTACATATGCCGTGGGTTGGGACATGAAGAGTAGATAACTCATATAATGGGTTTAGATACATGATTAATAGTGTATTATGTTTGTTATGATTACAAACTTGTAGCGAATCTATTCATACATGTATATATTTTAGGTATGTGCAAATGAAACTTTATGCCTGAGTTGTGTTAATGAACTGGATAATTTTAGAAGTGCTATATTTGCTATTGGTGTTTTGGAGGCAGAGGTTGCCTTTTAGGAGTTTTAATTTGCTATTTTGCAGGTTTGGGTAGCACAATTTACAAGCCGTTATGCTACCAAAATTTGTACTGAGTTAACAGTAAATAGGAGATGTCGTTAGTGATAGTAAATAGTACATAGTGATCTTGAATGAACTGAGGGTTTTAAATCTCTTTTTTCCCTTCTAGGTGGGTCTCAAAGCACAATAGTATCATATGTGGCAACATTCCTAACATGAGTTGGCTTAGATGTCCCTTGAGTGGGTACTACAGGCTGAGTTATAGCATTAAGAGCTATAGAAGCCACCATTCCTCTGATCATAGCTAACATTCTTTTTTCAAACTCATGTAGAAGTCTATCTAATCTCTGATCCAAGTCGTCCCTCACTGTCGGAGGTCCAACATGTAACACCCTAAAACTTGAGTCGTTTGAGGAAACCTTTCAATATGCCAATAATAATTTTGATGCCGATCTTCATGGACAAATTTATTGAGAATATGATATTATTGGTAGACATTATGTTGAAGGCTTTTAAATTAATAATGGTAATTAAAGTACATTTTAGAAAATTATAATAAGAAATTAAAAGCAAATGAAAGTATATAATAATAATAATAATAATAATAATAATAATAATAATAATAAATATTATTATTATTATTATTATTATTATTATTATTATTGTTGTTGTTGTTGTTGTTGTTGTTGTTGTTGTTGTTGTTGTTGTTGTTATTATTATTATTATTATTATTATTATTATTATTAAGGGAAGACCACACATTTCTAGAGTCTCTAGAAATTCCTAGATAAAATATTATGGTAAAAAATTTACAGGGGGAAGAAAAAGGAAAATACGGAAAGGAAAGAAAAAAATGACAAGAGAGAGAGCAAGGGGACAAGGGAGGCTGAACGGTGCACCAGCGTCGACGTGATTTTGATAACGGCAGGAACCCAATGATGTCCATACCGTGATAACCAACCATGTGTCCTTCTATTCCCCTTCAGTAAGTAACACTTCCTCGTCATCTTGTTCATGAAAGAAAATAAAAGAAAAAAGAAAGAGAGAGAGAGCTATAAGGCTATTTTTCGACCATCTCCGACGTTGGGCGGTAACACAAATAGCATCATAGTTTGGCTGATGGTTGTTACCCTTCATTCTCCTCACTTGTTGGTGATAACCAGATCAAAGATAGATGAGGTAGAATAATTCAGCCTCGATTCCAACCAAAAGTGGTAACGTTAGGGCGCATGATCATCGACAATGCATTCTTGGTGCTCTGGGTTTCACGACGGCAGTGATGGTGCATCTCCAGTGAAGCTTCATTGATCGGTACAAAGAGTTTGATTTTAAAGGTAATAAGTTGAAAAAGATTATAGATTTTGATTTCAAAGTAGTTCGTGCTCACTTTAATTTAGTAAATTTGAAATTAAATGCGTTTGTATGCTTAAGCTGTTGAGAAGTATATTCTTGTATGTTAACTTATGATTTTTTTTTTGTGTACAAATATTAGCGGAATGAAGTGTGTATGTGTTAGTATGTTTTAAATGATGAAAATGATATGAATTAAGATCTAGGCTAAAAAGTAAAAGAAATGGTTAATTAGATGGCTTAACTTGTTAACATAATCTATTTATGCCAAATAGGGGTATATTAGTTCATCGATTTAATTCAAAATAGACATGACAATGGAAGCAAATTAAGATTAAAGATTTTTTAAAGAATTAAACTCATAAAATGCAAGCATGGAATAAGTTTAGTATGATTAAAAGTGTGGTTTTAAATCTCAGATGGTTTAGAAAAATAAAAAATTGGTTTGATGGGATGAATTAAATTAAGATTTAGGTTTAAAAATGAAAGCTTGGTGATTGAAGCTTGTCGATTGATTTTATTATTATTTGATTAGATGAATTTGAATATAATTAAAATTTGAGGTTGAAATATAATGGGCTGGTGATTTAAATGTGTTATTATAATGTTAGTCTGGAGCTTAAGAAAAGTTTTATTTATTAAGATTTACTTGGAATTCTAGAATTGATGTGGAAAAGATAAATGAAATTTAATGCATGATAAGATAGAGATAAATGTGCTTATGTTTGGGTTTTTAATTCTTTTGTTATTTCATGTTATCTCTTTGAGAAGTTGTGACCATAACAAGGTAATGTATACAATGGTTACAAAATGAACATGCATAACACACCTTAAATTATCACTTGATATTGCATTAACTAAAATGGGTTATACACTCAAGACCATAACGTATGCATAAGTAGAACTATATGGCTTTGATTCCCTATAAGGGATATGTAGGAAGCTAAAGAATTGACTCCTCTAGTCCAAACCAAATTATATTATCATAACTATGAGTTTTTAGCTTGCTTATGGCTTAGTGTGCATGACATTAGTAAGAGTATGCTAAGCATGCTTGTTAAGATAATATTTTTATGAAGTTATGTTTTAAATCTATATTTGAAATTACTAGAAACTATAAAAATCAAAGGATGTTGTGATGGGTGGATTCGAATAGTGTGTTGGGTGGATTTGACTGGTGTGTTAGACGGATTCAAATGGTGTGATGGGTGGATTTGGATGGTGTGCTGGGTGGATTCGAATGGTGTGATGGGTGGATTCAGATGGCGTGATGGGTGGATTCGAACAGTGCGTTGGGCAGATTTTAATGGTGTGTTGAATGAATTTTAATGGTTTGATAGGTGAATTCGAATGGTGTGATGGGTGGATTCGAAAGGTGTGATGGATTAAATAAAAATCTACAGAAAATTTGTGATTGTAGTGCTCTGTAATGATCACTCAATATTATAGGTTGGAATGCAGTGTCATGTTTCGAACACTCAGATCCTATCAGGTTGGAGTGTACCACTTAATTCAAAACAGACATGTCAATGGAAGCAAATTAAGATTAAAGATGTTTTTAAGAATTAAACTCATAAAATGCAAGCATGGAATAAGTTGAGTATGATTAAAAGTGTGGTTTTAAATCTCAGATGGTTTAGAAAAATAAAAAATTGGTTTGATGGGATGAATTAAATTAAGATTTAGGTTGAAAAATGAAAGTTTGGTGATTGAAGCTTGTCGATTGATTTCATTATTATTTGATTAGATGAATTTGAATATAATTAAAATTTGAGGTTGAAATATAATGGGCTGGTGATTTAAATGTGTTATTATAATATTAGTCTGGAGCTTAAGAAAAGTTTTATTTATGTAAGATTTACTTGGAATTCTAGAATTGATGTGTAAAAGATAAATGAAATTGAATGCATGATAAGATAGAGATAAAAATGGTGTTGGTAACTTGAGCAGTAGAAAAATTTGTAATTTAATGACTCTAATTCCTAGTTTAAAAATCCAAATTTTGTGATTTAAGGCTTAAATAAATTTAAGATATAAATTAATAAAAATTCAAGGAGATTAGATAGTCTAATTTCACCTTTGAGATATCTTGTATAAGGCTGCAAATCTGGGCTATAAATATGTCCATGTCTATTATCAATTACAATTAAGATAATTTAGTTAATTCAAAAAGGGGTATCTATATAATTTGAATTGGTTGTTCATGATGAATAATTTGTATCTTTGTTTTGCAAATGTTTTTGTTGCTAATTTAGATACACTAAGCTAAAGATTAGGTTTCTCCTATACTTAGGAAAATTGTTCAACTAGTATTATTGATATGCTCTGGACAAATTAAGAAGTTAATTGAGTATGAAATTTTGAAAATATATGTATATATAGAAGCAAATAGTTTAGATTTTGATCTATGAATTCTTCATTACCAAGTTAGATGCATTAACCCAAAGATTTAATTCGTTATCTGCGTACGTATAGTCACTGGCTAACTAGTGTGGTTGCTACACTTTTGACAAAATAAAAGACTAAGTTGGAATATATAGTTGTGAATGACATAATTATCCCTAGGACCTGAAGTACCTTGTACAATAAATGAGAAACATGGAAAATTGATTATCTATGCTCATTGACTAGTTAGATATACGACAAAAATCTAAAGGAAACAAATAAATTTAATTTTAATGAATCATTAAACTAATCAACTAGTTATATTATTTACTAAATTTGGGTTGTCAAGTTTAGTAGAGTGGAATCGTTTTAATTATATGAATGTGCTTATCTTTGGGTTTTTAATTCTTTTGTTATTTTATGTTATCTCTTTGAGAAGTTGTGACCATAAAAAGGTAATGTATACAATGGTTACAAAATGAACATGCATAAAATACCTTAAATTACTACTTGATATTGCATTAACTAAAATGGGTTATACACTCAGGACCGTAACGTATGCATAAGTAGAACTACGTGGCTTTGATTCCCTATAAGGGATACATAGGAAGCTAGAGAATTGACTCCTCTAGTCCAAACCAAATTATATTATCATAACTATGAGTTTTTAACTTGCTTATGGATTAGTGTGCATGACATTAGTAAGAGTATGCTAAGCATGCTTGTTAAGATAATATTTTTAAGAAGTTATGTTTTAAATCTATATTTGAAATTACTAGAAACTATAAAAATCAAAGGATGTTGTGATGGGTGGATTCGAATAGTGTGTTGGGTGGATTTGACTAGTGTGTTGGACGGATTCAAATGGTGTGATGGGTGGATTTGGATGGTGTGTTGGGTGGATTCAAATGGTGTGATGGGTGGATTCAGATGGCGTGATGGGTGGATTCGAATAGTGTGTTGGGCATATTTGAATGGTGTGTTGAATGGATTTGAATGGTGTGATAGGTGAATTCGAATGGTGTGATGGGTGGATTCAAAAGGTGTGATGGATTAAATAAAAATCTACAGAAAATTTGTGATTTTAGTGCTCTGTAATGATCACTCAATATTAGAGGTTGGAGTGTAGTGTCATGTTTCGAACACTCCAATCTTATCAGGCTTAAAAAGCTATAATCCTATATATTTTCCTAATGTATTCATTTGGATTATTGTGCAGATACTTAATTCAAAAATATACCTTGTTAATTTTACATAATGAATAATTGAATTAGAAAATTTATCTCAATGAGGACATCACTTAGACGCATTAGTATAATTAGAAGTACTTATTTCACTTTCGAAACACCACAATTTGAGTAAGTTTATGTTTTGCTCATTATTCTGAGAAAATATTTAACTTTAGATTTGGCATATGGTTAAGTATTTATAAATCATCTTATTATGTGATTCAAATTATTATGCAAGCTTGGAAATTTACATTTTGATACAACCTTATGGGATGACTTGTGTTTATTAATTATATATACATAATAAAGTAAAATTTGTCAAACACTCTAATCAAGCTTTTAGGTTTGATGGTAATTGGAGGTTGGGGAATTATATGTGTTTGAGTTGTTTCGATTATGACATCCTTATCTAGCCCGTTTATCAGGTCAGGTATAGGGTGTTACACAATAAGAGTGACTTTAGCCCTTTCTCTCAGAAATGGAAACCTTGCAGTGGTGTCATCAGTCACTCTCCCAATCTCGTTTCCCCTTTTAATGTCATTCACTTCGTCATTTGCCATTTCTGAACTTATTTCCTAACTATTTTCTAACAACTAGCTTGAACCCAACTCGAAACTAACTTTTGAACCTAAATTTAAACCTAAGTCTGATATCAACAATCTGGAAATAGATCTTCTAACCAAGCATCTATTTGACACTCTAGACCACCTAGATGAGTCTATGATGGCTGCAAGAATTAGAGGTTTAGAGTGATGCATGGCAAATGATGCATGAGTATAACATATATGTGATGCATGAATGTAATGCATGATTTTGTTAGACGTCAATCACAACCACATATAAGCATGACAATAGCCTTCCAACCTTATTACTCCTACACACGAGGCATACGATCTCTTTCCTAGGTGGGCTTAGTCCATGGGTCAATAGGATATGCAATGGATGTGTATGGTGCATGGTAAAAATTCGACAGCATAACCTCTCTAATTAAAAGCGAAAGCATATGGGTTTCAACCATTATGTATTTTGACTAACTCATACAGATTGGGCTTGGCCTGTCGAAGCATGGCAACCTTTTACTAGTACCTACCTAATTTATTTGAGTTTGGTCAATAAATAAGGATCCACATAGCAAGCAAAGGATTATTATGGTTATACAACCTAGGGAAAATTACTATTGTCATTACATAGGCTTGATGAAACTTTAACGGCTGTCGAAGCATGGTCCCTACCAAAAGATCTAGCTTATCATGAGCATAATGACCGATGAGTCACCATTTTATATATCAATTGGTACCGGACTTAGGTTGGTGGGTATCATTGACACCTCCCTATATTAAGTGAATGTAGGGCATGCTTCGGATAGCACCGGGGCTAAAAAGGGATGTCTAACTTAATTCTAAGGCTCTAAGATGAATACAAGGAATGTAGTTTAGAAAAGGAGATAAGATTAACATCAAAACCCAATTATAAATAACTTAACCAAAAGGCTTTTCGAAGTAAGGTCTTTTTGGTTCCAAGCGTAGTCACCACTATGATGCATGTTAGAGCCTTCGCTCACTTTCGAATTCACTCTCTGAGTTTGGTCCATACATAAGGGTCCACATAGCAAGCAAAGGATTATTATGGTTATACAACCTAGGAAAAATTGCTATTGTCATTACATAGGCTTGATGAAACTTTAACAACTATCTAAGCATGGTCCCTACCAAAAGATCTAGCTTATCATGAGCATAATGATCGATGGGTCACCATTTTATATACCAAATAGTACTGGACTTAGGCTGGTGGGTATCATTGATACCTCTCTACATTGAGTGAATGTAGGGCATGCTTTGGATAGCACTAGGGCTAAAAAGGGATGTCTAACTTAATTCTAAAGCTCTAAGATGAATACAAGGAATGTAGTTTAGAAATGAGATAAGATTAATATCAAAACCCAATTATAAATAACTTAACCAAAATGCTTTTCGAAGTAAGGTATTTTTGGTTCCAAGCATGGTCACCACTATGATGCATGTTAGAGCCTTCACTCACTTTCGAATTGACTCTCTGAGGCCTGCTTTTAGGGTCCAAGTTTGGAGGAGGTGCACTTTTATCATAAACTGGTTTTCACAATAAGAAGGATAAAGTCCAATTTATTGCTGACAGTCAACCCATGAAAGGCATCTATAAGTGGGCTCAAAGAGGCAGATCTCAATTGATTCTCGACCACATTTTGATGCCCGATCAGAGACTGGTGTTCGAGACATCCTCTTATTAGGCATTTTGGTTAGGTGTTGATTTATAATTAATTTTTAAAATTAATCTTCTTTTCTTTCTTACACAATACATTTACAATAGAAATAAGTAAACATCCCAATCAAGTAAAGAAAGCAGTAAACAAAGTCATACTTAAATTATTACATAAGCAAATTATTCCAAAAAAATAATCCTGAACAAAACCAATATACATACAAACAATGGGGGGTTAACTTGGGTTGGAAACATTGGTTCCCTCATACATATTTACAAAATACTTTTATTATGAATTTGGGCTAAAAATTTGGACATTGGTCCGTGTTTTATAAGAAAACCCAATTTATTTTGTAGAAAATGTTTTAAATGCCTCTTTATTTTATCATGCTAAAAGAGAATCCTTTTTTAATAACTATTACAACCCCAAAAAAATAATGCATTTGAAATAAACAATAAACAACAAATAACAACAAAATAATAAATTCTCGAACAAATCCATAAAATGAATAAAATATGGTAATTAGCATCACTAAGGAATGGACACAGATTATAACTCATTCTAACCATAAATGCACCAATTACTCAAAAAAATAAACAAAGCAAATAAGTTAGTATGTAGAAAACAATAAAAAACAATAAATGCACCAATAGAAAACAATAAAACACACAAAATTATTTGCACATACAAAATAATTTCAGACGCAGAATATATTATACAAAAAATGAAAATATGGCAAATTATGTGTAAATATTATATTAGACAAATAAATGATGCAAAATACATAAAAGCCTAGAACATGTGAAATGATGCCTCAAAAATTACCTAGGGATGGTGAGGGATGGCCATATAAGAGATTGAGGGATGGACAGGGAGAAGAGATTGAGCCATCCTTTCCCCAGGATGAGGGATGACTGTGGCTCAACTCTTCTTCCCATTCATCTCATCCGGATAGAATCAAAAATGCAGAAAAAAGCCCAAAATGCATAAAACATGATAAAAATGATACTTAACCCTACACATGCAATATTTAGACTATAAAACATGTTAAGTCATGCCAGAAACACATAACCATGCACTAGCTACATTAAAATTATAAAAATACAGAATTTAGAACCGGAGAACAAGCCTTACATATTTAGCAATGGAGGAATCTCAAATGATGTAACATACTTCTAGCAAATTAAATAATCCATAAGTGAAACGCACTTCCATAAAGCATGCATATTATTCAAATAAAATAATTAAAGCATATGGATATGCATTAAAGAATTAAATGATCATGCTTAATAAGATCTAGAGAAAGAAAGTAGGAAAAGAGCCTAGAATATTACTCTCAAGAGATATTCTGATCCTATAGTGATTATAGTCTAGATCTCTTACTTCTATTCATGTTTTGCATTCTCAAGAATAAATTACAAACTTTATTTCTTTTATGGTGTGTGTTTAACAAGGATTATAGATTACAATTTTAGAGAGAGAAAGAAATTCTTCTTCTTATCTAATGATGGCTCTTCAAAAAATGAGTCCTCCATCTAAAAACCCTAGATTTAGGTTTAAATACTTGAGGGAGAGTTTTAGTTGAAATTAAACTCAAAAACCTTGCAAATCTGCTCCTTAAATCCCTGAAATTTGGATTTCATCCTTGGAGATAACTATCTATTTTTGAAAACTAAAGAAAACATAGGAAAATTTGGGTTTTGAGTGAGGGACAGGAATCCCTTAATGAGGGGCAGCTGTCCCTCATCACTTAACCTTAAAATTCCTAAAAATACCCTGATTTAGATTACATAGGAGAGTTGGACCCATAGATGGGTATCCCTCAAGTGATAGACGGCCGTCTATCACCACTGAATGTCCAGAACCAACTTTTTATGCACATTTTATTAAAAACCTTAAAATATTTGAAAATCATAAAAGTTCTTTGAAAAAAGTGAAAAATTTACAATTGGAGCTTTGAGATCCATACCTTGTTGTCAATAATATACTATCATCGAGTAATCCTAATCTAGGCTGCCTCGGGTCATGATGCTTATAACCTGCATTATGCTCATCCTCAAATGCCAAGAAGAAAGGAACAATATTTAAAACTTCGCTTGCTTTCTTATCTTTCCATTTGTGTTAGCCATACAAGCTTCTGTACAAGCTTTCCATTTTCTTTTTCCTCTCTTTATCTCAATTGGTTCCTGTTAGGCAATTTCTCCCATAATACTCCACTTAAGATAATGAGCCGAGGTGTCAACTTATAGATTATTCTCTAATCCTTCTTTAGGTCATCCAAAAAAACTGGCTCTTTCAAGCACCGAGGCTATGTTTTCCCATTAATCTCCTTAACATTTGTTACTTGGAATTTTCATCTCATTTTTTATGCCTTCTAGTCCGAGTCTTCAAATTTGCTACTTAAATAATTTGTCATTCAAGTAAGTTTGAGTGGCATGTCTTACAACACCTCTATCAAATCTTGTCATATTGCTTCAAGACCAGGCAAAGACTTTTTCTTTTTCTTTTTTTTTTCTTTCATTTCTTTTTATTTTTTATTCTCTCAACATATCTCACTTCATAAGTCATATTGAATGCAATAAAGGCGTTATTTTTTTAGATTAAATAGAGCAGTGTTTATTGAATTAATATCTTATATAATTGAACCATGATTGTTGCCGTGCATGATGCAATAAAATAGGACATAGCAAACATAAGAAAATCTCATATTATTAACATTATTAAAGAAGCATATGCACATTTTACATTAGTAAAAGGTGGTCTCTATTGCATCTTTTCTTACAATAAGTGCAAGTAGCAAAGCGTGTTTCAACATCTTAGGCTCTTCCTTTTCTAGACAATGCCTTCAAGATTAGACGTTATATTTACATCCCGTAGCTATTTAAACTATTTCTCATTGAAATTAAATGGGTAATGGCTAGATATCTACATCCCATATTTATCTCAAAGCACATACCATTCTGATGAGCCTGAGTTAAACATAAAAATTTGTTACAGCACAACTCATCTCCTTTTTTTTATCTTTCTGGTTTACAATTTTTTTGAAGTTAATAAGGTTTTGGATTCGAATTCTTAAAGTTTCATAATTATCTGTTAGGTGGCCAATGTGCTGGTGAAAAGCATAAAACTAGTGAAAAGTCATGTGTCTTAGCTAGTTTTGATGGTAAAGGTTGCAATTTTCCTATTTTGATTAGTCGTTCAAGAATCCAAGATAGAGGTTTACCCAAATCAGAGTACTTTCTTTAATTTACTTTATGATCGATACCTTTGCTATCTTTTGAGCATTACTATTACTACCTGAAGCAAGCATTCTATTAGTCCTAATACTGTTAAAGTTTCAATGACAACTGCCATGTTTTCTACCTCTTAAATCGAGGGAACAAATCCTTTTTGCTTTCATAAATGTATACCTAAAAGGCTTATGATCATCTATTGGTTTTTTATCTGGCCAATAGTACCAATCTGCTAGGGCTATTACACCATCTGGCATCAGAAACTGAGTGCTAGAAATTAAAGCTAAATTAGCAATTAACCTAGTAATAATTTTCCTTTCAAGGTCATCAATCTTTTTACCCAGTACAGTTGTAAGTTCAATTGTTGTTGTCATAACTCTTTTTTCAAGGTTTTTAAGTCATTTATCCAGATTGTAGGGGTTAGAATTACTAGCTTTTATGGGAGGTCTGCTACTGTAGTTTCTACTGAGTGCTATATTAACTATTCCAATGCCTTATATATGTTCAAAAATACCTTAAACTCATATCTAACTTGCTAAACTCTAACAATTTTAAAAAGGTTTCAGATAGACCGATTTCTAAATCCTTTAAACCATCTAGGTGAGCAATTCAAAATGGCTATAAAGTCAAAGGGGTTAGAATGATGCATGATAAAAATTCATACCAAAATTTTATACATATAATGAAATGCACACATAAAATAGGATGTACGAACTTTATTATTTTCTTATATTTTATTTCAAGATGCATTTACATGATGAACATGTATGTTGAAAACACTTTGGCATATAACGGTGTAATAAAAGTAAAGTCTAACATGGCATGAGAAGCAATACATATGTGTACAACATATGTGGCACAATGTACATAATGCACAACATATATATAACATGTTTCAAGCATGATGGTTTATGTATATAAGGTATGTGAATGAATGCACATGACATGCAACATATATGTACATAAAACAACTTACACAATGACAGCCATTGTATGTGATGTGACATAAGATGCATAAAATGTGACATGATGGCACATGTTAATGAATGGTACGGTAGAAGATCACATGCATAAAAATACAGGATGAATGCAAAAATATTCATGGCATAAGACACATCATGATATGTGAATGGGTGTATATGGTGAGTAACATACATATACAATATATGTCATATCATAGGCATGCATGTATATGATGAATGGAATGCATACATGATGCATGACATGGCATTGAAATATGCATCCATGATATATGACATGTATAGCCATGGTATATATTGCATATGGCATATGGTATAACAATCTACAAAGGATAAAATACATTTTCATGATGTACCTCATGTATAACAATACATAGCATAATGGCATGTATACATACAACATGGGAAAAAGAAACATAGCATGGTGAAATACACATAAAATGGTATGCAATTTAACATAAGATGTGCATAGCACTTGTTCTATATATATGATCCAATATGAGGTAAAAATGATGTCAACATACACAAGCATATAATAGCATGCATGAAGCACACCTCAATGACTAATATATACATGTTATGATGCATATTGATACATTCATACTATGATGCATGTTAATTATGTGAATATGATGATGGATGCTTATATGCACATGCTTTAATGTATGTTAATATGTACTTGCAATGGTGGATGCATATTTGCTATAATATATTTTAAAATGTGCATACAATGATGGTGCAATGCTAATGCAATGGTGGATGTGTACACACACACACACTATAGTATATGCTAACATATGCATGTTATGGAACATGTTAATATGTACATGTTATAATACATGAATATCTAAGTGCACATGCCATGATTCATGTAGGTGATGAATGTTTCTATGCTCAGGTCATGACAAGTGTCAATATGTTCATATTATAATATATGTTACTATATACGTGTAGGATAATGTCTATACGCTCATATCATACCATATGTCAACATGCATATGCACGATGGATATATGTGCATATCACAATATATGCTCGAACACTCATCAATGCACACATGTGATAGTGAATATTTACATGTACAAGCCAATACACATATGGTCGATGCTATAGGGAATGTCTATATGCACATGTTATAATGTATGCTAATACATACTTGCTGTGACAAGCATCACTATGTTCATGCAGGATAGGCATATGTGTGTGTCATGATGCATGTTAATATATATGTGCTATGACATGTATTAATATATACATGCACATTAGATATATGTTCACACCATGGTAACGTTAATGTATGACTATTTTACTACTATTTACACTTTTTCGCATAGTAACAATGCATGTAGGATGATGTATGAGAATGAATATGTTAGGGATACATATGTCAATCATTACATTACAATGATGATGCATGAACATAATACATATGATATGAGTCAATGCATATTATACATATGAATGATGCATATATTATGCATGATACGTGAGCATGTCAAGCATACAAATGATGTATCAAATGGATAAGCATACAGTATATGCATGTGATAATGTGCGATGCAAAAAGATACACATGACACATAGATATACCAAGCACACATATGGCATATGTGTGATGCATGATATATGAATGTGTTATATACATGACGCATGGTGAATATGTTACACATTAATACATGAGAGCGATGGACATGAATGACATATATACGATATGTGACTCAAACGCTAACATGAAATATAATGATGTGTAATATACAAGTAATGCATGAATATGGCATGCATATGATGCTTGGAAGAATTCCATGCATGAAGCAAGATGTGTAACCTAATGCAAAATATGCATTATATGACACACAAAATGAAATATACACATTTTTATGGTAACAAGAACTTAAACATAAAATGCACGTGTTTCACATTATCATATTATTATTTTTATTTATACATAAAATGGAATGTATATACATCAAAAGAATACGTGCACAAGAAACATGCATATTTCTATTAGTTATTGTTATTACCATTATTTTTGTTATTCTATTGAAAATGCATAGAAGTGTATGCAATATAAACAAACATATGTGACAGAAAGGAAAATCCTCCTGACCTTGTTACTCTTACACATAAGGTTGTGCGGTCCCCTTTTCTTAGGTAGGATTAGCTCATGGGTCAACAAGAAATCCAATGAATACATATATTGCACGATGAAAAACTGACAACGTAGTCTCTTTTTATTAAAAGTACACGTGAATGGATTTTGGCCATTGTGTATTTTAAACAATCTAAATAAACTGGAATGCATCCACCGGGGTATAAAAAGCCTTTAATAAGCTAACATTTAAATTTATTGGGATCTATTCAATATAAAAAGGCCACATCAAAAGTAAGGTATTATGGCGCATGCCCCCTAGGGCTATCCAAATGTGGTCTCTGCCAATAGATCTAGCTCATCATGAGTATGACGATCGATAAGATCACTATTTGATATAGCAAAAGATACGAGGCATGGGTTGGTGGTCCTCCCTAACACTCCCCTACATTAAGTGAACATAGGGTCATGCTTTGGTATTGCATCGAGGCTAAAGCCCTAGCATTGCAATGCAATTTATTTTAAAAAGAGATAAAACATATTAATCACTAAACTCATTTATATTAAATTAAACAAAGGTATTTTCAGTGAAAATTCTCATGGTCCCCAATAGAGTCGCTACTGTGATACGTACCGAACTCGATAGGCATCCGATATATCCTCGAAAACCCACTTTTAAGGCATAAGATCAAATCAAGATTCATTTAACTCATGAAGGTCGATTGCTTCATAATAAATTGGGATTCAACCTAATTACCGATGCCTTAAACCTCAAAAAGGCATGAGACAGCATCTCGAGGTACCCATTTTCCATTATTAACAGTCAACCAATGAGGGTATCTACTAAGCACCATAAGGCAAGTATCATAGAGTCGCCACCTAATAAAATATTGAAAAAATAAGTTCTAACCTCATGAAGTCCGAAACCAAAACTAAAGATAGTTTAGACTTTTGTTCTATTTATACCTTTATTTAATATTGTATAAATAAGTTTTAATGATTAATTTATTTTATCTCTTTTCTCACATGAGATATTATGCTAGAAAAATAAAGTGCATTTAGGCATGTTGAAAAGCTATAAATCATATATGTGGAAAGCTATTAAAACATGGCATTGAAAGCATTAAAGAATACATGTGAAGATAAATCATACATAAATCGAAAAATTAATTGAGTTCATTTAGCTGAGGTCCTTGGTCCTCGAATGCATGTTTACAAAAAGGTAAAGTTCCGAGAATTTTGGAAAAAAAGGGCGACTTTTGAAAGAGAATTGTATTAATTAATTTCAAATAGTTTTTGTGATTATAAAGAAAAAACATAATTTTTACATTTTATTTTATAGATGAAAATCCGGATATTAGTCCTTTTTATTATAGAAAATGTTTACTCAAACTTGTATAAAATCACTTAATGAGTTTTTAATTTGACGCTCGAAAAACTATTCATTATACTATTTACAATAAAAGAACAAGAGAACAATAATGCTAAAAAACATATATAAATTGGACTATT
Source organism: Excoecaria agallocha (assembly GCA_037975025.1). Taxonomy (NCBI): domain Eukaryota; kingdom Viridiplantae; phylum Streptophyta; class Magnoliopsida; order Malpighiales; family Euphorbiaceae; genus Excoecaria; species Excoecaria agallocha. The sequence goes on along the minus strand of CM075811.1, from coordinate 54,011,921 downwards.
GATTAATTTAGGAATATTGGTTCCCTCATGCATATTTATGAAAACCTTTTTATGTAATTTTTGGGATTAAAAGGTGGATATTAGTCCATTTTGTGTGAAAAAATTTAATTAATTAAATAAAAAATACTTAATGTTGATTTTCCTAATTATCGTGCAAAAAACTCATTTTTTACTAGCTATTACAACCGAATAAATGGCTCAAATAATAATACAAGCCCAAATACTAAAATAAGGAAATGAATAAAATCCTAGACTATTCCCGCTTCGTTCCCCAACCCAAATTGATGTGTGAGTGGATTACTTGCTTTATAAAAGATAGAAAATAACAATGTGAGTTAATAGTGAATAAAATCAAATAATAATGAAAATTAGTTAATAATGAATTAAATAAAATAGTGGATAATAATGAAATAAAATAATTAAATTAATAAATGAAATGAATATAATAATAGCAATAATGATAATAATATGCTAATATTAATAATGACAATTATAAATATTAGCATTAAAAATAAGAATAATATTAACAATAAAAGTATGATTGATTCAAATAAATTAAATATTGCACAACTATATAAATAGACTATTTGACAATTAAATTACAAATATTAATTAATTAGACCAATTAAATAAACATCAATAAAATAACATTAATAAAATAAGCAAAATTAGAACATATTATAAATTGGAAGTGAATAGATAAATTATTATGATTAATTTATCAAAAATATTAATATAACTAGTAAAAGATACAAATATAAAAGATAATTTTAATGGCAAATGTATTAAGAGAATATTAATAATATAGCATTAACAAATTAAACAATACAAATAATATTAACAACAATATTAAACTCAATGTAATAAGAATAGACAATATTGTATAAAAGAAATATTATAATGAATTAGCAAATAAACAATATAAAAGAAAATGTTAATTAGGCTAATTAGAAGATATTACTAAAAGATTAATAATATTATGATGAATTGAAAGTAAAAAAAGAGAATTAATATAATAAAGTAAAATAAGAAGCAAAGGGAAAAAAAAAAAACAAAATCGGAAGATGCAGATCTAAGAAACAAAGGAAAACAAATATAATTCAATTGTTAAAAGAAACTTAGCCAATGAACAGTGAAGAAAGAAGCACTAAGAGACAAAAAATAAAATAAAATAAAATAAAATAAAAAGGGGGACATGAAAGGTGGTGGAGCGGCAACGCAAGCTGGAACGTCATTGTGTTTTTAACGACCGGCGCAAAAGCTTTTAGTGATGGGAGTCGAAAGCGTCGCTACCAATCAAGAATTTAACCAGCGAGTCACATGATGGCTGTGACACTGGCTGGGGCCATGACTCATCTGAAACATGTTCCAGCCACTGGAGCCATGGAAATTCATAGAAATTCAAATTAAAGTTATTTTAATGTATAAAAGGCCAAAACACACAATTTCATGCATTAAAAATATGATTTAAACAAGAAAAACACCCATTAAAGTGAGAAATATGAAAATCAAAGTTTCAACAAAATGAGAAAGATGATAAATAGTAAAATTTAATTAATTAATTTACTCAATTTTAACAAGATTTTAATTATTTAACATGATTTAATGAGTGAAATAAACACATAAATCAATTAATTACAAATTAATAAGCTCAAATTCAACACATCACATAATTAAAAAAATTAAAGAAATAAATTGAAAAATGAATATTCACATAATAAACTTGAATTAAACACTAAATTTATAATCTTTGGATTCAAGAATATTATCCTTGGATTTCTTTTTGCTCCCAAAATCAGGAGAATCAAGCCACTTGAAACTTGCTCTCTTTACTCAATTTCTCATTTTTTTATTAAAAAAAACAGGGGAAGTTGGCTTTCTTAGGTTTTTGTGTGTGTTGCTTTCTGCATGTATATGTTTTGTTGTGTGGGTTTTTTCTTCTTTATTTTCTTTGTTTTTCTGCTCTTTTTTCTCTCTCATTTCTAGCTTCCTTTTATTTTTGTTAATTCATTTTTTTCCTTCATATCTTTTCCTCCTTCTTATCCTCTTCTCAAATATCTTCTTATTTTAATTTCACTTTGATTTAATTTAATTAATTAATTTTTCCTACATGATTATCCATAAAATTAAAATTGCATTATTATTTTTCATGTATCTTTTATTAGCTAATTTATTTTTTATACAAATATTATTTTCATTATCATTTTTAATTAATTAATTAATTTCAATTAACTAATTCTATTATTTCTTTTCATACATACTATATTTTAATTCTTATTTGCTTTGTATTTGTCCCTTATTTCACTCCTATTATTTTTTATGATGACAATTTTTAATTAATATATATTTTAATTTAAGAAAAAAGGAAGCCTCAGAAAGATACATTTTAAGGCACTGAAAATTTAAAAAAAAAAGCAGTGAGAAAGCCATTTTTTAAGAAAAAATAATTTTCCTTTAAAAACATAAAACTCGGAGAGAGAGCATCATGCTTCTGTTCTTTGGCTATTTTAGAGTAATATAATCATCATCGGGTAATCCAGATCAGGAGTCGTCTAAGAACCCAGTGTATACACGACCCATAACACATGATGTGTTAACACATATTAAAATATGTCAATAAAAATTGCACTAGTTAATAATAAGTATAATAAATAATTAATAATAGTAAATAATTAATTAAACCGGATGATTTAAATAAATAATTAATCCTAAATAACAAAATAGACAAAATTGATAGAATGCATGATGCATCTGGAATCCATGCAGCATGCATTGACACGTGTATGCTAAATCGATGAATAAACACAATAAATAATGACTATATAATAAAATGAAATAAATTGATAAATAATTATTTAATTCAAATAAATTAGTTAATTATCAATTTAATATAGTAGAAATAAAATAAACAAAATATATAAAATGCATGATGCATTCCGAAATTCAGACAGCAAGCATAGGCACATGAATGCTAAATCGATACATAAACACAATAATTAAATAAATATATAATAAGATAATTTAAAAAATTAAATGAATATAAATAGTATTGATATTATGATAATATATATTAAAAATAAATAAATAGTGATAGCAATAATAATAAAAGTAAATAATAATAATAATAATAATAATAAAATTAAAATGAATTAAATATAGCAAAAATATGAAAATAAACTATTTGATAATTAAATTACAAATATTAATTATTTATAGAGGTGTCAAATGGGCGGGTTAGATGGATTTGGATTGGATTATTAATGAATGAATCACTAATGGGTTGCGTCATAAATGAATCAAAAAATATGTATCAATATTCAAATGAGTTAAATTAATTTGGGTCGATCAATGGATTAAATTAATATATCAAGGCCACGATATTTTGGCATTTTATACGTGAACCCATAATTTCTTATAATTTCATGTTATAATTTCTTTTCGAATAAAGAAAATTCAATTGAGACTCAAATTCAAGATCTCGTAGTTCTAATCGTAATACTACTAAACTGAAATTTATAATTTGCATTATCATATAAATTAGATAAAGTTGTTAAGTGAATCAGCTCGAATCGTCACTTATCTATTCCCGATTAAACCAGTCCAATCAATTCCATGCGTGTATGTGTTAGAATAACTACGACAATTAAGATCCCGGTAGCTCAATTTTTATTTGCACAGCGACAGGGACATTCAAACGTAATTATTCTGTTCGGTTGTTGTCGATAGATAAAATTTCCCTTTCGTAACTTATAATCACACAGTTAATCGCATAAAAACTGCTAATCTCTCCAATTTCATTGTACTTTGTATAGACTTTTCGATACAATAATATCAGTAATTAGTTTCTTTTTGCCTCTGGCAAATGAATTTTTTATAAATTATTACTTTGACACCCACTTATAATATTTCTATATCTACTATAAACATAAAAAAAACTTATAAAAATTTCACAATAATAGTATATTTAAAACTCTCAAATACAATTACGAGATAATAAAACTAAATCAATTACATCTTTGCCATATATGCTGAGCAAGTAAATTCATGAAAATTGTTGACACGATGTAATTGACGGTCCTAACCCATTGGATAATGACCCAATGGGTTAAAAAATACAATGAATCAATTTTGAGTTGACTCAATAAATATTAGATTGGATTGGGTTGAAAAATAAAATGGGTCAATTTTGGGTTGATTCAGTGGGTATTCATTTAGATTGAATTGGGTTTGGGTCAATTTTTTTGGATGAATTTGAATCGATCCATGAATTTAGATCAATTTTGCTAGGTCTAATTATTTAAGTTAACACTACAAAAAAAACTGGGAATTAGCGACGGCATTTTCCGTCGCTAATTGCCAAAATTCCGTCGCTAATTAATTTAGCGACGGCGCGACAAACAGTCGCTAATAGCCCAGTCGCTAATATATTAGCGACGGAATCCAAAATCAGTCGCTAAATTAGCGACGAAAAATTCCGTCGCAAATTTTTTTTTTCGTCGCTAATTTATATTCCTATTTAGTCGCCGAATTATAATAATAATATTTAGCGACTGAATTTTCCGTCGCTAAATACAAATTTAGCGACGAAATATTTGTCGCTAATTATTTCCGAAATTATATATTTTACATATTAGCGACAGTTTTTCTGTCGCAAATCCGTCGCTAAATTATTAATTGAATTTTTTTTGCTGTATTTTAAAATTTTAATCCTGTTATTTATTTATTTTTAACCTGTAAACAGCAATGATCTCACACATATAAATATATATTGATTCGAAATCAAAATATGTTCCAAAATACACATATATAGAATTCGAAATCAAAATATGTTCCAAAATACACATATAGAGATAATAATTTGAAACGTTACATAATATTATCCTTAATCTTATAAACTAAGGAGCCTTTCACTAGTGTCCCAGCACAGCCAGACCATATGCATACTGTGCAACATTTGTGCGGTTAAGACAATCTATGCAATTGGTCCTGAGAACACCCTTTTGGAATGTTGGATGCTTGGCAGAATGATTTCCATTAGCCACACCATTGCCTCCACTAAGTTTCCGCTCTATTTCATTGGAATTCTCATCATTATCGTTGCATGTGTTCTCAAGAGATAGGTTTCCATTCTCAGCATTCCTGCATGATGCTCATATGCCAAAAATGACACCATTAGGACATGCTAACACCATAGTAAGAAACAGGATCAAAATTAATAATGTAATCTCATCATAAAATAATCATACTATTCAACTGTCTATATAATCTGCCATGCTCTCACTAGTCAATAGTCACTAGTCACTAGCTAATCTCAGCATTCAAATATGGCAATTCTAATGTCCTGGAATATTTAAAATGAAAAATACAACTATGCGTATTCACAGTGAAAGAAGATATTTGAGAAACTAAGCACACATGCCAACACAAAAACAATCAGTCAAGGCAACGCATTTCCAGCAAAATGATATGTAGCCTAGCATCTAAGAAGGAAAAAAATCAGATTTCTATGCTGCCACAGTTATACCATGAACATTAAACTAATAGACGTCAAAGATATACTTAAGAATTGATATTATAGGACCGAATCAATCTTTAAAAAGCACCAGATAATGAGAAAGAATTATTTTTCATGACAAGATACAACATAAATTATCCACCAAGAAAGTGTGAGCACAAACACAAAATGATAGACACCCATACAGAGTAGAGAAAGAAAAAAATTCTAAAATATCATGAGCAGCCTTGCCTTGAAAAACTCTGCACTAGTAACTCTTACATGAACGATATTATGCAAATTAAATGAATACAAGCAAATGAAACTTGAAATCCAGGACTTAATATTTTTAAATGATTTGACAGTATTAATCCACGAAATCTTACGTTGGTGAGCAACGAGCAAGAAAAAAGAATATGATATTACATATTATTGTTAGTGGTGCATGCATCCATATTATACTGGTTCTTACTGCTGACTTCAGGTAAAGAGACAAAATATCATGGATAAAAAAGGGAAGTTACATAAATGTGATCAACCAACTTACTCAAAGGTTGGCCAACTAACACACCCTTTAGGCATCAATGCTGGTGTTACTTGCCAGTAAAAAACCAAAAGATTAAAAAAATAACTACTAAAGTTACTTTGGCATGTGTAAAATCATGATTCTGGTGCACTTCAAGCAAATAATTAGGGTTTTAGAATCCATGGTGAAGGCTTAAAGGATTTCTCATAACAATTTTCACTATGTTTTCAACCATCAGAAGCAATGGCTATTACAAGTAAATCCAAAACAGCATTTTGAAACTATTGGAAGAAGTATGTAGACACAGACCACAAGAGGGGCATACCTGCAAACTGCTTGTCCCGCAACCTTCAACAGTGACAGTTCCACCTGTGATTGCTGCACCAGCCAGGAAGTAACTGGCACTTGAAGCATCACCTTCAACATAAGAATTTCCAGGAGACCTGATTGATTTTTCAGGTTTATTACTTTCAACAAGAAAATAGAAAACCAACTTGCAGCTCTATCTATACCAGAGATACCTACTTGTACTTTTGACCTCCTCGAATGAAGAACCGATCCCAGCTACCACTGTATTCTACAGTAACACCATAACGTTCCATTAATTTCAAAGTCATCTCAACATAAGGAACATATATCAGTTTATCTATAATCTCAATTTCTACATCTCCAAGAGCTAAAGGAGCTGCCATGAGTAAAGAAGTCAAGTATTGGCTACTAATCGATCCAGAGAGCTTAACCTGAAAATGAAGACATGGAAAATGAGAATAAAGAATGATGAAGCTTATTAAAAAGATCAATTATCATGGAGTGAAAAAAGTTAACAAGTTCATGGCTGTTTTGAACTCAAATTGCTCAATTATCATAATCCAATAAAGTAAAAACAGGCAGATTTAGGTCCTGTAATGAAACAACATTTTTCTTTTTTTCTTTTTCTTTCTCAAAAAGACCATTAGCAAAGATACCATGACCAGCAACAAATCACAGTGAGCAATGGCCGACTAAAGTTATAACTTCTTTTAGCTATATCATCCATAAAAGCATATAGGCAATAAAGTTTCAGGCAAGACAGCATATTCGAACTGTTTTCATATCAACGGGAAGCTAGCACATAGCTGTAATCTAACTTCTAACAATTACAATATGTCTTACAACATTAGATATTGACAGAAGGAAAAAAGAAGGTAAAAAACTGGAATCAATTGATCAAATACATCCTAAGATGCATTAATATAAAAGATGATAGTACCACACCTTTCCCCCAGGAAGGCCTCCCTTTGCATTTATGTGAACAGGAGGATAGTTTGTAGAAGAACAAGAAACCTCTGCACCAAGTTGCTGAAGACCAGCAACCAAATCCCCAATGGGCCTCTCCCTCATTCGTGGCACCCCATCAAGAATGTAGCTGAAGCACATGGACTAGTTAATTCCAACAGAAAAAGGAAAAATGAAAAGAAAGAGCTCACTATGTGGCAGAACATAGAAACATAGTCTAAAGAGGTCAGTATTATTGGAACTGAGCAGCAGTGAACCATAAATCTGAGAAGTAATTTGCATAGAAATAACCAATTTGGAAAAAATAAAAATATGATCATATAATGTATAAAATCAACAACTGGATTCGAAAATTTATCGGTTAGGTAAGATTTGGAAAAAAAAAAGACAAAGCTTGTGCAGAGGAACTCAATCCCGAGAGCATCTCACATGCTGCAGGTTGTGTATATAGCATAGTGCCTAAACCAATACTATTAACCAATTTCATTACTATAATAATCAACTAGTTTTATGCGTGCGAATATTCGATAATTGTGCTCCTAATTATTATTTCAAGTATATATAGCTTCACATTAACAATTCCACATTAATCATTTATCTAATCAATCTTTTAATCCCTTCTGCATGTGCCGTAGTAATTTTTTAATTGGCATCTTGTTCTATGAGAAACCCCAATTAATTAGACTAATCCATAACTTTCACCCCAATTGTGCTGTCAACTCAAAATGGAATTTGAAAGCATTGGTGCTGCTCACATGTGATCTGTACTGAAATGACAGTACAATTTTAATCTAATTTGAATGTTATGCCAAAGGTTAAAAGAAAAGGTATCAAGAATAAATTTTGCTTGTCCTTTTTTTGCTTTATCTTTTTTACTCTATTCGTCAATTTACTGTAGAATAAGCTTTTTATTTTTGACTTTCTTCACCGTTTAACATTCAATGTTTCTCTTTAACACATTGCTCCATTTAATGAATAAGATCTAGCTGCAAAGGCTTAGATTATTGTAATTTTTTAAGCTGAGTTTTCAATCGAGAAATAGCTTGGGCAGCATTTGTCCTATTCTTTGGCATTACAAAGCTAATCCACTAGGGAGTACAGTTTCAAACACGAAGGCAAATTTGAGCAAATATGAAAATTTTGGATCTTCAGAGCAGAACCAAAGACAGGCATAAGCTGAAAATTAAATAAACCTGAAGCGTTCTGGGCTCCTGGGCCTCCCTAATAGCCTGAACAAGAGCAGCAGTAGCGAGAGCTTCAACGCTGCGGTTTCTCAGACAGGTAGCTGAGCAGCAATCCCTAAATAGCTGAAAAGCATGATCAGAAATATCACATTCCAGTCCCAAAATAGAAGCTACATCAATAATCTGTATATAAGCTCTCAAATTATCAACAACAACAGTGGATGAATTCGAATTCGAACAGTGAGAGAGAGATAGAGAGAGAGAGAGACGGGGAGTGACAGTGAGGAGAGAGGGTGGGACATAAAGAGAACATAGTGCCATACTTTATTCACCGGAGCTTCGCCGGAGTCCCGCCGGTGTACACCAATACTATCATCGTGAAGATCGGAGTCTCAAGATGTTGCTTCCAGTGGTCACGCGCCTACCTAGGCTGCCGTTTCGTCGGAAATCCAGCAAAACGATCGACAACTTCTCCTCGTCGATCTCCCTGCTGCCAGCGAGTGAGGGGCCATGGAGGGCGTCGGATGATTCATCTTGCCCTTGCGAGTCTTCCGGCGGTGGTCGTCTCATCGTTCGCCGCTGACAGTCACCGAAAAAAGGAGGAACCGCAAGATGGAGCTAGAAGAAACAGAGAAACTGCGTTTTCCCCCTTTTTTAATTCTTTTCTTTTTCTTTCTCAATTTGTGGCCACTTACACCACTGCCTTTTATATCTAGGGTTAGTATTTTGAAAATACTAAAATATCCCTCCCAATTTTGATCATTTTACCTTTATATTTAAGGATAATTTGGTCAATATGTATAATTAATTACTTAATTAAATTTTTTACTCACTCCAAAAATTCAAAATAAAAAAAAATTCACTTTTAAAAAATTTTAAATTTAATTTTAATCTTAAATTCAATCTTTTACCAATAAAAAATAATTTATATTTATTATTATTTATAAAGATCAAAGTAAATATAAAATATTTTTAAATAACTATTAAATTAATAGTATTAATTAAATAATTTATAAAATGAAGTATACTCAATTACTTTAATAAGTATTATGAAAAAATAGATAAATATTAGTTGAATGATACTGAAAAAAAAATTAATTACTGAGGTAATTATATACTCATATAATTAAATTAATTGGTAAAATTTCATTAATATGATAATTGTATACAGTGAATGTAATGTAGGGATCATTTAATGGTTTTGTATATCTAAAGTTAATTGAAGATAGAATGATGTGAGTTTGTCAAGATGGCTGATACGGTGAAGGATAGATGGGATAAAATGATTTTCCGTTCAAAATTAACAACAAGGAGTTTTGAACGTACTCACCAAAAATCAGACCAATCTAACGGCAAATGATTTTCCGATCGTCTTCATATACAAAACTGGTCATTACGTAAAAAATCCAGAAAATAGCCTCTTTTTTGCAATAAAAATTGAACTTACAGACCTTAAAAACTAATCTTCACCGTTCAAAATTAACAACAAGAAGTTTTGAACGTACTCACCAAAAATCAGGCCGATCTAACGGCAAATGATTTTCGATCGTCTTCGTATACAAAACTGGTCATTACGTAAAAAATCCAGAAATAACTTCTTTTTTGCAACAAAAACCGAACTCACAGACCTTAAAAACTAATCTTCACCATTCAAAATTAACAACAAGGAGTTTGGAACGTACTCAACAAAAATTAGGCCGATCTAACGGCAAATGATTTTCCGATCGTCTTCATATACAAAACTGGTCATTACGTAAAAAATCTAGAAAATAACCTCTTTTTTGCAACAAAAACCGAACTCACAGACCTTAAAACCTAATCTTCACCATTCAAAATTAACCACAAGGAGTTTCGAACGTACTCACCAAAAATTAGGCCAATCTAACGGCAAATAATTTTTCGATTGTCTTCACATTCAAATTTGGTCATTATGTCAAATCTAGAAAACAACCTCTTTTTTGCAACAAAAACTGAACTTACAGATCTTAAAAACTAATCTTCACCTTCCAAAATTAACAGCAAAGAGTTTCAAATGTACTCACCAAAAATTAGGCCAACCTAACGGCAAATAATTAACCGTTGAATCTTTACTTACACTATTTCGTATAAAAGCTGTTCAATTTGTCTTTGAAGATCCAACCAAACCTTAAATATGCAGATTCAAATGGACTATATATTTGGATTTATCAGATAATATCTTAACTTATTTATTAATCTGGCCATGTTTAGAATTTCAAAGCCATTTCTCCATTTTCAAATCAGTAAGTTTTCTCAATCTTCCATACCACTCAATTAGGTAACCGCAGTAGTGAAGTTAAATAGTAAGGATGAGTTTAGATGGAGCTTTGAATATTTTGAAAAATAATAGAAATAAAATTGAAAAGTGTGTGTGTGTGTGTATATATATATTAGAAAATTTATTCATTTTGACTTGTATGAGTTTAAGTCTTGGATTGAACTCTATTGTCTTATTCAACTAAATAATAAATTAAGCTTAAAATTATATACGCATTAAATTGAAACGGTGGAGAGATATGAGGGAAGAGAAAATGTTATTTTTATATGTAGGGTAAATTTTTAAAATTACTAAAATACCCCTACCAACTTTCATCATTTTATCCTTGTATTCAAGGATAATTTTATAAATATATATTTTAAATTTTTTAATAATTTAAAATTTGCTCAAAATTTTAACAAAATAAAAATAAATTATAAATTTTTCATAATCATTTTAAATGAAATAATAAACTTTATATTATTATTATATAAATATTTATATTTATTATTTTTCATAATATGACTATATAATACTTATAACAATTACTTTATTATTATTATTAAAATGTAATTTTTTTAAATAAATAAGTTTATATTTGAGGATAATTGATAAAGAAATCAATAGAATTCCTAATAATTTAATATTTGATTTAAATTTTATAAAATAAAAATTAATTATAAATTTTTTTATTATTATTTTGAATGAAATAATAAATTTTATATTACTATTTTATAAATATTTATTTTTTTAATCTTGAACACTCAAATATATAATAATCGTAACAATTAGTTTATTATTATTATTATTAAAAATATAAGTTTTCTAAATAAATAACTTTAGATTTTGGTATAATTGATAAAAAATTATTATCAACTTATAAAATAATTTCTAATTTTCTGTTACAAAATAAAATATTTATTTCATATGATCTATATTAAAATTACTTAAAACTATACATAAATCATGTGAGTGAAATTAAAAAAAATTATTTCTTAATTTATTTGCGACGGATTAGCGACTAAATTCTCCGTCGCTAATTGTATTATTGTAACAAATTACTATTAGCGACAGAAAATTTCCGTCGCTAAACCGTCGCAAAAAAGGCGCTATATTTTCCCTCCAAAATTAGCGACTAAAATTTCCGTCGCTAAATTTTCCGGAACTAATTTATGAATAAAAAATTATAAAATTTAGCGACGGATATATTCCGTAGCAAAAAATGGCGCGTATACTTCCCGCCAATAATTAGCGACTGTTTATTCATTCCGTCGCTATTTCATCGCAAAAAAATCGAAAATATTCTTCTCACGACGGAATTATAAAACAGTCGCTAATTCGTCGCAAAATTAGCGACGGAAATTGAGCCGTCGCTAATTGTAGTCGCTAATTGGCAGTTTTTTTGTAGTGTAATAAAAGATACAAATATAAAAGATACTATTAATGACATATATATTGAAAGAACACTGATTATACAATATTGATACAAAAATAATATATAAAACATATCATAAATTAAAATAAAAAATAATAAATTAACAAATATGCTAAAACAATTAATTAACATATAGATTTTGGAACGAAAGCAAATGAATTCAAATTGTTAAAAGTGGTATTTTGGGCCAATGAACAATACCGCAAATAGAAAAAAAAAACAAAAAAACAAAGGAAACATGAATGGTGGACGACACAAGGCATGCAAGTGATGAGTAAAAAAAAGGAGTTATGCTCAAGTCAGCCCGAGTCATGGGCCAAGGGTGTGACTCAGTCTAACTCAAAGTCGTGACTTGGCCCAAAAACCAATTCCATCTCCTAGAACGACGTTATAAGTCATAGAAATCAAATATATGTTGGGTTTCAAAATAATAATTAAAAACATAATCACAGAGAAAAAATAGAAATCCACCAGGATCCATACAATCTAATTAATTCAATAAAGAGGATGTAACGGTTACCAATCTCTTGAAGCATAGAAAAATCAATTTTGTAGGTGCTGCCTCATGTGAAACAAACACTCTCTATCGGTATCCATACTTGAATGTAACGAATAGATTCGCCCGAGATATACTAGCTCCCTTCCTTGGTGGCTAGGGTTTGATTTTTCTATCCTTTCTCAAAGTTACACAAAATAATTTTTCCTCTCCACAAAGGGCTAACTGCCACTCTAATTTAGTATGCTTAATTAGGGTTTAAACTATACATATCACTATATATATAGTTGACCTAACCCTAATTTAGAGAGAGAAAATTTTGGGCTCACATTTCTTATGAAAATAAGAAATACTTTATTTTTTATTTAAAATAAGAATTATAATATTAATATTAATTTTTTTATATTTATTTCAAATTTTAAATTTTCACAAAATAAAATTCAAAACACCCAAATTAGTCCGTAGTCCATTTATCACATTCTATGTATATGACCTAATACGTTCATATTATATTGGTAGTGGCCCCCAATCCTATCACAGGCCCATAAGTCATAAGCGGCCTCTAGCAAGACATTATGACTACCTAAATAATTTGAATATTGATAATTTAATTTCAACCTAATAGAATATATTATAATCCCTTTATCACACGATAGCTTGTTTGAACATAAGTTGGGATCCATGTCAAACTTATATAGTCCAAACATATAATTTCTCGATCACTAAGTAGACTGATAATATCAAATGACATTAATCGCTCCATCAATTCATTTGAGCACAGCCATGCATTTCTCAATCCTACTTATTGAGGGCCTAAATAGATATCTCTTTCATAAGATAGGGATGAATTCCTTCTTGATTATTCACTATTCCCTCTATATGGTTCTCATCATGTCTAGTCATAACTTTTATGACTATTCGATTAATGATAATGTTTGATTAGATCAAAACATAATGTTCATAATATAGGATGTTGTGATAATCTCAGGTCTAAGAATCGATAACATAACTATTATGAAATCACTAATGATTTTAACCCATGTAGTACCTCATAGCGAGTCTATCCAATACTCTATTATCTAACAAGTACCTATAAGTTTGGTTTATATCACTATATATAATCATCTCATGATTACCAATCAAACTCATGCTAGTTTTTATTTATCATTATTTGTTTAACGATAAATGACTAGGGATAATCAAAATAACATTAAATTGTTATTTAAAAACATTATTATAATGTAAAATGCCAACAATATAATAATATGAAGAAAAATCAATTTTATAAAATGAAATGTGACTTTATTAATAACATTAAATTTGTGATGCTATGAACTACTGCCGGTTCAATAATAAATTTATTGATCCATACTAGTTCCTTAGTTACATCTGATGCTGCTATATACTTAGCTTATGTTGTAGAATCGATGATAGTGCTACAACATCTTTATTTAACTAAAATACATTTCCAGACTCCGATCTGTAGTCATCTTTGTCAGATTGGAAGCTTGCATCTATGTAACCATTTACTACTAGCTCATCTTTCAATCCTCTATGCACTAAGAATGCATCCTTAAATCTTCTCAAGTACTTAACAGATATCTAGTGACTTTTACTAGGATCTAACTTGTATCCACTTGTCTTGCTCAATGCATATAATATCCTAAGTTTCTAGATTGCCCACTGTACACTAAGGGCAACTATATATATTTTATAACTTATGATATATTTTTATATGTTTATCCTTACTAATTACATTATGTCATAAATACTACATACCTATATGGTATCAAATTATGCTTAACCATTATACATTCATCATAAATACATAGATTAACATATAAAAATAATGAAAATCTAACATTATTCTCACATTTACCATTTGGCTATAATGGAATTTCATACATATAATGTAATTTTTCCTTCAATTTCATGCCATATGTGTTTCTAATACCTTATAACATATTTATATGTTATTACATATTCAATTTAACTTGTAATTTCTAAGTCATCTTTAAGTACATCATTATGTATAATTATACATTATTATATACACTTATTATTTTTTCATTCTAACCAATTCCCTTACATTCTCCATATATCATATTATGTTTTTGATACTAAATATGTCATAAACCATAAAACTAATTCACATTATGTTTAGGTACATGATTCGGCAATCTTAGAACATACCATTTCCAAATTGTTTTCTTCACTTATTTCTATTCCTATTATGATAATTCATCATTTAGTTAAGGTATATTAATTTATTTCATAATATTACTAGAATTTATGTAGTTACATAATGTAAATTCTAGGTGTAATTAATGAAATAAATGAAATTAAATGTAATTTGTATCCACTAACCTTATTTTTGCTTGATAATAACATATTCTTCCTTCTCATCTCCTTCTTTCTCCTTGCCTTTATATTTTCCTTAGATTTCCTCTCTAGATCAAAATTAGGAGGGAGAATTTAGTAAGTTCCAGCTATGAATTTAAATAAATAAAATCTAATAAATGACTCTAATAATCATGCTCTACAAGCCTATAGCAAAATTCCCAACCAATTCTAAGAAAAACTCAAATAGTTACCTAATTAGGTTAATCTTCTCTCTTTAAAAATTCTCTAACTCCAAGCCTTCTCTTGCTTCAATTTAATTCCTAGGATGTAAATGATGATTTCTAGAGTATATGGGTGAAATTATAGGTTGAGATATGGTGGAAGGAAGAAGAAATGAAGAGAATATAGTGGAATGGCAAAATAGTGTAGGTTCGGATTCTTTAAAGAAAAAGGGGAAATTTATAGAATTTTGGGCAGAATTATAGATGATTCTAGATCCCTCTAGTTTGCTCTTAAGTCTACAAAATACAAGGCCAAGATTTCTCCATTCACTATTTGATCCAAAGGTTTTTTTAAACCACTTGTCATCATTTCATTGGTCCCTACACATCTTTTGGCTATGTTGCTACATGTAGGTGAGTATGGATCATTTTTAATGCCATTTATGTCATATATTTAAAATATGGAAACTAAGCTTATTAATTAATTTGACCTTAGTTTTTTTATCATTTTTCTAAAATTGATGTTCTTCTTGTTAGAATGCTATGAACGTTTTTTTTTTCATATGCACTAACATATGAATAAGCATTTTTTAAAAATTTTAGCTCATTTTGACATCTTTTCAATGTACTTCCAATTTTGAAAGCAAATTCAATCGGTCCGAAGCCTAAAATTTTGAAACTATTAACAAAATTATTTTTCACTTTCAATAGCTTATTTATGCTATTTATAATGGGTTTATATGATCAAAATAATTTTTGGAGCTCTGTAGAATAGTTTTGAGCTGGATCAAACTCCTAATTAATTCTTTTTACTGTAACCAAGTAAATTCTTCTCTACTTGATTTGGGGACCTATATAAGCTCAATTTTTTTTCTCAAATTATACCAATGGACTCCATTTAACTCATATTATATCACCTAATGCTCAACTACACTTTTGCAATAGGTCACCCATCCTTGAATTTCTCTAGGGTGGGCATATTTAACAATTAAGCATCTTTAAATTTCTCTATGTTATACTAATGCAATCACCGTGATAACTATACTAGGGTTACTATACATGCTTTACAATGTATTATGCATGTCATATAAAATTTTAGGGTATTACATTTCTCTCCCACTAAATAAAAAAAATTCATCCTCGAAATTTACCTAAATTGAACAGTTATGGATATTGTTGTCTCATTGCTTCCTCTAGATCCCAAGTTTCTTCTTCCAGGTTATGATGTGTCTAGAGGACTTTGACAAGTGAGATTTTCTTGTTCATCAACTATCTGGTTTCTCTGGCTAAAATTCTCATTGGTTCCTCGTCATATTACAAGTCAGGCTGCAATTGGACTTCCTTTGGCGTGATAATGTGTGAGGGATCGGATCAATACCTCCTCAACACAGATACATGAAATACATCATTAATCCTTTCTAACTCTAGTGGTAGCTTTAATCTGTAGGCCATTGATCTGACCCGCTATATTACCTCATATGGGCTGATAAACTAGGGCTGAACTTGCATTTTTTTGTCAAATATCAAGATTTTTCTCAATGGGGAAACCTTCAAAAATACTTTATCATCGACATGAAACTCTATATCTTTCCTTTTCAAATCTATATAAGATTTCTATCTATTAGTGGCTGCTTTCAGGTTGTCTTTGATCAATTTCACTTTTTCCTCAATTCCTCATTTTTTTCCATATAGTGCTTCAAATGGTGCCATCTTGATGCTGGACTGATAGCTTTTATTCTATGCAAATTTTGCCAGTGGAAGATATTTCTCCCAATTGCTGCCAAACTTGAGTAAACAACACCTCAACATATCTTTCAATATCTGTATCACTCGTTTAAATTGTCCATCTATTTGTGGGTGAAAAGCAGTACTATAATCCAATTGAGTTCCTAGTGCTTCTAGATTTTTTTTGCCAAAATCTAGATGTAAATCGAGGATCTTTATCTAAAATGATGGAGATGGGAACACTATGTTGCCTCACTATCTCGTTAATATAAATTTCCATCAATCTGGCTAATGAGAAATCAATTCTTACTGGTATGAAGTGTACGAACTTTGTTAATCTATCAACTATCACCTAAATGGAGTCATGTTGCCTTCTAGTGAGTAGAAATCCCGATATGAAGTCTATGGTGATACATTCCCATTTCCATTCTGGTATGGTGATGGGTTGTAATAGACTAGAAGGAACCTGGTGTTCAACTTTTACTTGCTGATATGTTAGACATTTAGTCACAAAGTCTGCTATTTCCCTTTTCATCCCTGGCCACTAGTAGATTGCTTTCAAATCTTGATAAATTTTATTACTACTTGGATGCATGAAGTATTTACCACTGTGGGCTTCTGTCAATATGTTCTTCTTGAATTCTATATTATAAGGTACAAAAATTCTCTCTTTTGTAATATAAGTAGTCATCATGACCAAGGGAGAATTCACTATTCTTTCCAGCTTGTATTTGAGAAATAATAGAGGATAACCAATCATCTTGCCTCTAGGTATCTTTTACCTGCTATAGCCAATCTGGTTTTACCTGAATTTTAACTTCCAGTGCTTCATCTTGACCAATATTTAACTTAAGATTCATTGCTCTCTGGACTGCTAAGTGATTCCTGTTAAGTGCATCAGCTATTACATTCACTTTACTAGGATGATAGTCAATTAAATAGTCATAATCCTTAATGAGCTCCAACCAATGTCTCTACCTCAAGTTGAGCTCTTTTTTAGCAGGCAGGTATTTTAAACTCTTGTGATCGGTGTAAATGTAGTATTTCTCATCATATAGATAATTGATAAGTGTGAAATATATATAGTTTTTTATATGTTTTTAGTTAAGTTATTTAGTTGTTTTGGTTTAATTTAGGTTAATTTAGAGTTAATTTGTTAATATTTATGTTTTTGAAGTTAATTCTATGTTTTGTTTGATTTTCAGGTTTAATTTGATATAAAAGGATTTAAAGTGTTAAAAGGATAAAGTTTAGGGCTAAAAGTGTGAATATGAAGAAATTAGGCGAGAAAACCAGTGTCCAGTCTAGAGCCTTGAGCCGTGACCACGTGAGTTTACTGAAGAGTTTCACACATGGCCACGTGAAGAAGAAAATAGGAGAATCCGTGGCCATGTGAAGGAAAGAGAAGAAATAAGCATGCTGAATTCGTGGCTATGTGAAAGCAAAAGAAGGCAATTGTAATTGACCCGTGACCACATGGATTCTCAGTGAAGGACCACACGTGGCCACTTGTGGAAGAAGAAGTAAATGGGACGTGCCCACGTGTGAAGGAAGGCAAGTTGAAGGCGTGGCCACGTGATGAACTTTCCCATGTCGCGAAGGATTTACGAGCTTCCTGTTTAGCAGAATTTGATTCCTATTTTATGACCGGAGTTTAACAAGGAGTCTACTGCAATTCTTGCCTATAAATAGCAATCCAAAACACAAAAGAGGAGGCATCAATCCCTAGAATCAAGCCTTAGAATTAAGCTTTGCTTTCTTAGTTTTTTACGTTCTTTGTTTCTACAGTTTTTTCTTCAAACGTTGTTTTTAATTTTAAGAATGGTTTGTGAGTAGTTTTCTTTAACTTTTGCTAAAGGATACTTGAATCCTTGACTTGTATTATTATGACTTGAGTTTGTTCTTAAATTTTAATACAAGTTGATTATTTCTTGGTTCTTAAACATAAGTCTTGTCTTTTCTCAATTTTACGTTGATTATTAACTTGATTAAGAATTGGTTAATTAATTGGTTTAAGTTGATTAATGATTTGCATGCTCTTAGGTTAATTTAGTTGAATTAATGCATGATTATAATCTGAATAAGCTATAATTGTGTGTTGATTTGAGTAAGTTAAGATTAAGAAAAGAGTAACCAAGAATAGGTGAAAGTTAAATCTCTTGAGAAAGGCTTTAATAGACATCTAGGGGACTTAATTCAGTTCTTTATGCTAAGTGTTAAGTTTATCTGAATAAGAAAATTTGATGCTTGGAATGATAATCTTGATTAAAGTTATCTGGTTTTATTAAACTGAATTTCTCATAATCACTTGTATGTTTTCTTTTAATTAAGTCATAGCAATATTTGTTAAGGTAGATGGTCCTTTAGTGAAAGTTGTCTTTATCATCGATTTTTAACTCATTCGATTTACTTGCTTTCAATAAATCTCTTCTTACTTTAGCTTTTTCAATTATTTTAATTTAGTTTAAATTATTATTTTCAATTCATCATAACTTTGGGATTTCTCTTCTCTCTTTACACACAAAATTGGTTTTGAAATTGAAATAGCACATACAAGCACAAGTTTCTCTTGGGTTCGATATTTTGGGTCATAATCTTATTTCCCTATATTACTAGCCGATCTAGTACACCTGCTAGACACCAGTCAATAATGCCTCTAAAATTTTAGTGTGAACACAATAGCTGATAGCTCCAAATCATAGGTAGGATAGTTCCTTCATGAGTTTTGAGCTATCTGGAAGCATAAGGTACCACTCTACCTTTTTGCATAAGTACACATCCTAACCTATTTTTGGAAGCATGATTATAAATAACATTAGGTTTACCCAAAGTGGATTATGTAAGCACCAGTGCTTCTGTCAACATATTTTTCAACTTTTCTAAACTCTCTTTACATTGATCAGTCCACTTGAACTTGGCATTTTTCTGTAGCAGCTTGGTGAGTGGAGTGGCTATCATGGAAAGCCCTTTAAAAATCATCTATAATAACTAGCTAATCTTAGGAAGCTTCTAACTTCTGTAACATTTTTAGGTTGTTTCCATTCTAAGATAGCTTTAACCTTTTTAGGATCAACTATAATCCCTTCTACTGACACCACATGGCCAAAGAAAGTAACATCGTTCAACCAGATTTCACACTTACTAAACTTTGCATATAATTTCTTATCTCTCAGAGTTTGTAGAATAATCCTCAAGTGCTTATCATGTTCTTCTGGGATTTTTTAATACATTAGTATGTTATCAATGAATACCACCACAATTGGTCTAAGTATGGGTGAAAAATATGGTTCATCAAATCCATGAATGCTGTTGGTGCATTACTAAGGCCAAATGGCATAAACAAGAACTCATAGTAGCCATATCAGGTGTGAAAAGCAGTCTTTGGGACATCTGCTTCCCTAACCTAAAGCTGGTGATAGCTAGATATCAAATTAATTATTTAGAATATATCTACACCCTTCAGTTGATCAAATAAATCATCAATTCAAGGTAGGGGATACTTGTTCTTTATGGTAACTTTATTCAGCTGCCTATAGTCAATGCATAGCTGGAGTGAACCATCCTTTTTTTTCACGAACAATATTGGTGCTCCCCATGGTGATACACTCGGGTAAATTATCGAGTAATTATTGCAACTAGATCTTTAGTTCCTTTAACTATGTGGGTGCCATGTGATAAGGAGGTATGGAAATAGGAGCAATGCCTGGCATCACATCAGTGGTGAACTCAACTTCCCTCTTCGATGGCAACCCTGGTAAGTCAGCGGGGAAGACATCGGGGAAGTCTCAAACAATGGGAACATCATTGATTTTTAGCTTTTCTTCCTCAGCTTTTATTTCATAAGCTAAATAAGCCTAAAATCCTTTCCTGATGCACTTATTTGCTGCAGTAGTCGATATGAAATTTGACAAGAAATTTGATCTTTCACCCATAACTATAATTTCCTGCTCCTCTGGAGTTTTTAATGCAATCCTCTTCAACCAACAATCAACTATCATTTATTGTTTATGAAGCCAGTCCATTCCTAAAATAACAATGAACTCATGGAAACAGAGTTTGATCAGATTTGCAAGGAAGGTGGTTTGTTGTATTTGGATAGTGCAGTCTCTATAAACTATATTCACTAGTACCTTATGTCTTAAAGGATTGCTTACTATGATATCCTGTTCTAACTGTGATTTAACTAATCCTTCCCTTGTGTAATTTTGGTGCTTAGATATGAATGTGTGAACTTGGGATCTATTAAAGCATAAACTTGGGATCTATATACAAATTCACATATCCCAAAAAGTCTTTAAATGTACATGCCATATTGATAGCTTTCACTAGTCTTCACTTTACCTGTCGCTGCGCATAGTCAAAATAAATCATGCGCTAAGCAACTTTGTTGCCTAGTGGTGGATATAACTACACTTGATTTCATCTACTAAACTACTTTAAGTAAAATTGCTATTTTACCACTAATATAAAATTCTACTTAATTAACTTAAAATTTATTCTTTTATTACTTTAAATCAACTTTTAATTCTTCCTTTATTTAAATTTTTTATTTAATCCCACTTATTTCTTTACATAGTGAAAAATTATCATTTGGTCCCTAGTTTCCTTTTCATTAAAATTTGTCTTATTTAACTCCAATTTTGATCATTTTAGTTTCTTTTGACTTGTATTTCATCCTAGGTGGTAAATTTTCATTTTAGTCCTTATTTTGACTTATCAGGTGGCTAATTATGTTTTAATCCCTAAAGTTTTCCTTATTTATAAATTTACCCTTTTTCACTTATTTGACTAATTTAACTCTTTTAATCACATTTTAACGCCAAATTACAATTTCATCCCTATTTTTTGCATAATTATATTTTTACCCTTTTTAAACTATTTAACTTCATTGTTCATCTTTTTCATTATTTTATTATATGTTGAACCTCTTTTAGTCATAATTTACTATTTAGTCCTCAATTTTCACCAAATTATGATTTTACCCCGAATGTGCCTCGTGGAAATTCTTGAACTGAATATACGAAATGAGAACTCCAATGCTACTAATGGATTGAAGGGACCGCTTACCGTGATCCTACTACTCTAGTGTGGGTAGAGGGACCACTTACCGTAATCCTACTACTCCACAGCCTATTTGTGCTGGCTAATCCATAATGTGTACTATCAAACTAATCTCATGGTGCTACCACAATATGTGTGTTCCAATGGCTAGCCATTATGTCCTAGGGTTCTTGATTAACCACTATACACTAAGGGCAACTACCCTTACAAATTACATTATATCATAAATACTAAATACCTACATGGTATCCATTTATACTTAACCATTATACATTTTTCATAAATACATAGACTAACATATAGAAGTAATGAAAATATAACATTATTATATCCGTTACCATTTGACCATAATGGAATTTCATACATATAATGTAATTCTTCCTTCAATTTTATGTCATATGTGTTTCTAATACCTCATAACACACACACACACACAAACACACAAACACACACACACAACACACACACACACACACACACACACACGCACACACACACACACATATATGTGTGTGTGTGTGTGTGTGTGTGTGTTATTACATATTCAATTTAACTTGTAATTCCTAATTCATCTTTAAGTACATCATTATGTACAATTATACATTATCATATACACTTATTATTTTTCATTCTAACTAATTCCATTACATTCTCCATATATCATATTATGTTTTTCATACTAAATATGTCATAAACCATGAAATTAATTCACTTTATGGTTAGGTATAAGATTCGACCATCTTATAACATACCATTTCCAAATTATTTTCTTCACTTATTTGTTTTCCTATTATGATAATTCATCATTTTATTAAGGTATATTAATTTATTTCATAATTTTACTCAAATTTATGTAGTTATATAATGTAAATTTTAGGTTTAATTCACTGAAATAGGTGAAATTAAATGTAATTTATATCCACTAACATTATTTTGTCATGAGAATGACCTATTTTTCCTTCTCATCTCCTTCTTTATCCTTACCTTTATCTTTCCCTTAAATTTCCTCTTTAATCCAAAATTATGAAGGAGAATTTAATAAGTTTTAGCTATGAATTTAAATAAATAAAAGCTATTAAATGACTCTATAATCATGCTCTATAAACCTATAACAAAATTCCTAACCAATTCTAAAAAAAAACTCAAATAGTTACCAAAATTCTCCAACTCCAAGCCTCCTCTTGCTTTAATTTAATTTCTAGGATTTAGAGAATGATTTCTAGAGTATATGGGTGAAATTAAAGGTTAAGATATAATGGGAGGAAGAAGGAATAAAGTGAAAATGGTGGAATGGGAAAAAAAGTGTAGGTTCGGATTCTTCAAAGAAAAAGGGTGAAATTTATAGAATTTTGGGAAGAATAATATATGATTCTAGATCCCTCTAGTCTGCCTTTAAGTAAACAAAATCTAGGATCAAAATTTCTCCTTTAACTATTTGATCCAAAGGTTTATTTTTAAACCACTTGTCATCATTTCATTGATCCCTACACATCCTTTGGCTATGATGATGTATATAGGTGATTATGGCTCATCTTTAATGATATTTATATTCTTAGATATTTAAAATATGGAAATTAGGCCCATTAATTAATTTGACCTCAATTTTTAATTGTTTTTAAAAAATTGATGTTTTACTAGTCAGAATGCTCTGAATTTTTTTTGTGTGCACTAACATATGCAGAAGTATGTTTTTTAAATTTTAGCTTATTCTAATATCATTTCAGTATACTTTTAGCTTTGAATGTAAATTCAACCAATCCAAAACCAAAAATTTCAAAACTGTTAGAAAAATTATTTTTCACTTCCAATAGATTATTTATTCTATTTTTAATTGGTCAATATAATAGGAATAATTTTTGAAGCTCTGTAAAATATTTCTAAGCTCAGTCAAATTCCCGACTAACCATTTTATGGTAACCTTGTAAATTCTTCTCTACCTAATTCGGGGAACTATATAAGCTTAATTTCATCTCAAATTGTACTATTGGACTCCATTTAACTCATATTATCTCATCTCATGTTCAACTATATTTTCCCAATAGGTCATCCATCCTCAAATTTCTTTGGGGTGAGCACATTTAACAATTAAGCATCTATAATTTTTTTTATGTTATACTAATGCAATCACTCTAATAGCTATCTTAGGATTACTATGCATGCTCTACAATGTATTATACATGTCAGATAAAATTTTAGGGTGTTACAACCACCATAATTAATTGAATACAGATTACACATTTTAGCACATGATAATTTGTTTATTCACATAACAACAAAATTTTCACACACATGTTAATCATATTAACATCTATCAATTCTATAGCCTACACAAATAATATTATAAATATCAATCAATTAATGATGTTCATATCTTATATAAAAAGATTGATATTGTTCATATCTCATTCAAATAGATTAATTTTAATTATTAAAATAATTATTAACTTATCATGTATCAACATACATTTAGATTATATCACATGAAATCAATTTTATGCACATCATATATATAATACAATAATTGAATCAATTGAACTAGCAAATGGCTCTAATACCACTGTTGGGTTTCGATATAATGATTAAAAATATAATAGTAGAGAAAAATAGAAAACTATAAGGATCTATACGATCTAATTGATTCAATAAGAAGGATGTAACGATTACGAACCTCTTAAAGAACTGAAAAATCAAATTTGTAGGTGCTACCTCATGCAAAATGAACATCCTCTACGTGTATCCACACTCAAACGCAATGAACGAATTTGCTGGGGTGCTAGCTCATTTCTTTAGCAGGTAGGGTTTGATTTTTCTATCCTTTCTCAAAGTTAGAGAAAACAATTTTTCGTCTTCACAAAAAGTGATGATTGATACTATAATTTAGTATGCTTAATTAGGGTTTAAAGTATACATACCACTCTATATAACACTTGACCTAACCCTAATTTAGAGAGAGAAAATTTCAGACCCATATTTTTTGTTAAAATAAGAAATACTTTATTTCTTATTTGAAATAAAAATTATAATATTAATATGAAATTTTTTATATTATTTTAAATTTTAATTTCTCATAAAATAAATTTTGAAATGCCTGAGTTAAACCTTAGTCTATTCATCACATTTTATATATGCGATCCAATAGGTTTATATTATATTGATAATGGCTCCATTCCTATCACGGAACTACGAGTCACAAGTGGCCTCTAACAAGATATTATAACTATCAAAATAATATGAATATCGACAATTCGATTTTAACCTAATAGAACATGTTATAATCCCTTTGTCACATGATATCTTGTAAAAAATATAAGTCATGGTCCATGTCAAACTTATATAGTCCAAACATATAATTTCTCGATCACTAAGTAGACTGATAATATCAAATGACATTTATTGCTCCATCAATTAATTTGAGCATAGCCATGCATTTTTCAGTCCTACTTATCAAGGGGTCCAATAGATATCTCTCTCATAAGAGAGGGGCAAATTCCTTCTTGATTATTCACTATCCTCTGCATGATTCTCATTATATCTAATCATAAACTTTATGATTATCCAATTAAAGATAATATTTGATTATGTTAAAATATAAGGTTCGTCAGGTAGGATACTATGATAATCTCAGGTCTAAGAATTATTAACATATGAGATCACTAATGACATTAACCCATGTAGTACTCATAGCGGGTTTCACTACAAAAAAACTCTAAATTAGCGACGGAATTTTTCGTCGCTAAATCCCATTTTTTCGTCGCTATTTAAAATTAGCGATGCCGCGACGAACAGTCGCTAATAGGCCAGTCGCTAATATATTAGCGACAGATTCCAAAATCAGTCGCTAATTTAGCGACGAAATATTTCGTCGCAAATTTTAATTTTTTCGTCGCTAATTTATATTCATATTTATTCGCCGAATTATAATAATAATATTTAGCGACTGAATTTTCCGTCGCTAATTCCGTCGCTAAATACAAATTTAGTGTAAAGTTTAGCGATGAAATATTTGTCGCTAATGATTTCCGAAATTATATATTTTACATATTAGCGACATTTTTTCTGTCGCAAATCCGTCGCTAAATTATTAATTGAATTTTTTCTTTTGCTGTATTTTATAATTTTAATCCTGTATACAAAGATCGTTATTTATTTATTTTCAACCTGTAAACAGTAATGGTCTCACACATATAAATATATATTGATTCCAAATCAAAATATGTTCCAAAATACACATATATAGATAATAATTTGAGACATTACATAATATTATCATTAATCTATCATGAAACAATAAAATAACAAATATCATTGTACTATTTAGCACAAACAGTGTCATCTAAATAAAATAACAATCAAACATATAGTGCGGCTAAGCTTTTTTTGCTTGGACACTTCAGTGCGTGTAGGATCCACACCAACAGCAGCAAAACTCCTGCAAGAAGAGTAATTGATAAATCCATCCATGAAGAATTTCTTTTTGAAAGAAATGTATTTGCCCCCAATACCCCCTCCAAATCTCCAAATAACACAGACACAATAAGCATAACATTTTTCATTTATCTATTGAAGCTGAAATAGTACCAGTAAGCAAAGATGGTTTCCATATATCCATTGAAGCTGAATTCTTCTACCATTACGTGCTTTATTTCCATCCCAAGTTGGAGATTTACATTAACAACCATTTATATCTTAACCAAAAAATTTGTATTTAATCAACGAAAATGGTTCTGTTTATACATGGATTGCAAAAGTGTTGTTGATATTGATATCCCCCGAGGTCTAAATGACATATGGTTAAGCCATTGCCCCAAGTAAGTTGAAAAGAATCAAGATAAATGAAAAGAAGTCCTCCACATAGTAGATAGCATTAGTTTAAGTTCGGACTTGCTACTTTGCCCTATCTGTCACTAGGATGGAGCTATTCCAAGATGTTTAGTACACTTTATTGTAATCTGGCATTCCTGGTGGAATAAAGAATAGATCTCAAAAAAATTTTGATTCCATCGAGTGTCACTATATACACTTCAAAGAGTCAGCATATGAACTTTAAAGAAATTTTAATTCCACCAAGTGTAACTATATACACTTAGAAAAGTCAGCATATATGAAAGTGGCTTCAAGATACAAAAAGAACTTAAATTAGCTTTACTTTGAATTAAAAGCACTGAGCTTCACATGTATAAAAAGCAACAAAAATTTTCCTCCTTAGCATTAAATAGATCCATTTTTCAAAAAAATGTAACATGCAAGTATGGTGAATTGAACAACAAAAACCAGTAATAGAAACCAAAAGTGTGAAACCCGAAAAAAAAAGCATACAGAAATTCCCACCAAAATAATGTAAAAGCACACAGAACTAACAAAACAAGCATTCTCAAAAATACAAATTTGAGGATCATACCATCAATGAATTGCAGAGCTGTTTTTTTGACGTAAAAATCAACTCATATCTTTTTCTTGGTTGGGTGATTATGAGGAAGAAGAATAAATAGAGTAGAGAAGTAGAAGTTAGATACAATTACAGCTTTACTAACTAATTAGACAAACTTTTTATATTTCAAAATCCATGCAAAGATTCCATTGATTAGATACATTCAGTATTGAAAGAAAACCAAAAATATGAAAACATTCCATTGATTAGATACACTCGGTATTGAAAGAAAACCAAAAATATGAAAAGATTCCATTGATTAATTAGATACACTCAGTATTGAAAGAAAACCAAAAATATGAAAAGATTCCATTGATTAATTAGATACACTCAGTATTGAAAGAAAACCAAAAATATGAGCATTTTTTTTTATTTTACCACATTACATGTAACAATCTTTAAATTAGAGCATTACATGAGCAAACTTTAGACATATATCCAAAGCACAATCAGATTTGTAATAAAGAAAATGAAAATATATGCAGTAAGAGCTGCTTAAGATAGCCTGATTAATATTCCTCAGAGAACTGGTAACAGACTTTTCTGCTATATATGTATAATAATCTTTGAGTATTGTTTAATTTCCAATAAGAAAGACTCTAAGGATTGAGAAATGGGGGAGGTTGCCTATGCTATCAAAATTAACAATAAGCTTAAAAATGTTGTTGTGTTGGATCAATTCATAAGTTAATATTTTTGTAATGCTTAGATTCTCCTTTTTGTAGTTAATTTTTAACGCTCACATTCATTTTAATACTGTAATTAAATTCAAAATTGCAGTAGGCAGAGCAACATGTTTTTGAATTAAAATGAGAGACTATTCTCTAATTTTCATATGCTTTCCTCCGTATCATCAAACTCAAACATCCAAACAGATGATTTTCGGTTTCCTCCTCATATTTACATAGCTAACCTAGTAATTAAAGGCTCTAATTTGGAGAATTAATTCCATTAAAATAAAATACAACTCATGATATTAACAAACATAGTTTGATGTTCTGCTAGTGCGTTCATCTCTAAAATGTCATTTTAATCATTCATAAAATCAACACATTCACAACTAGATTTAGCTATAATTCCCATACCTATTTTTGTGCCCACCGAAATCTCACCGGAGTCTCGTCGGAGACTCACCGAAAAATCATCGGAGCTCCACCGTAGCTGCCCACCTGCTGCCAGAGTCGCTAGTACCCTTCCGGTGGCCTTCACGCGCCCCAAGGCATCGTGGTTTGGTCGGAAAGTTGCCTGGAACCGTCGACTGCCGCAAGTTCCGATCTCCACTTCGCCGGCGAGTGAGGACGATCGGCGGGCACCAAAAGATCCGCCTCAGCCTTACGATCCCACCGGTGTTGTCAAACTCCTCCGTCGCCGCCAACATCACCGGAAAGAAGGGAAAAACAAAAGGGAGAGTTTGAGCTATGGTGGTTATGAACAAAACGGAAGAAACCACCGGAAGAAGGCGCCGTTAACGGAGGATGGGAAGACGGTGACGACGGCGACGTTCTGCGCCCCTTCCCCGGCGCCTAACAGCGGCGGCCAGAGCAGACGTCGATAACCCGCCTCCCGTTCCAGATTCTCCCTTTTCTTTTTTTTTTTAATTAATTAATTCTTTCTTTTTCCCTTCTTTCCCACTTAACCACACATCAACCTTCCTTTATAAATATCATCCAATATATTACTTTTCTCTTTAAATTCCAATCACACATTTCTTATAAATCTCACCTTTTTAACATTGTTATTATTATTATTATTATTATTATTATTCTTATTATTATGTTATATTAATTGTCATAATATGATTTAAGTCACAATTATTAAATTAAAACCCAAAAACAATATTCACTTATACTGAAATTTTCATAAATCATCCTTACAATTTGATACTATTTACCAACTAAAATCAATCCAAATTTTTTTAACATAAAATTCCCTAAATCTTGACCTTAACCAAATTATTAAGTCCCTAATTAGCTCAATTAAATTCTTATTACATACATTAAATTCATATTACACACATTTCTATTAGGGTTAATATTGGGGCCTTACAGAATCTTCCAAGATATTTACCTATTATTATTATTATTTATTTAATCTTAATTGTAGTTTTGAAAATTAAAAATGTATCTTAATTTAACACCACGCACTAATTCAAATCTATTTACAATTAATTTCTTAGTCAATCTAAGTTCTCGATATAACATAAATATAACAATTAATTTATTATTATTATTATTAAAAATGTAAATTTTCTAAATAAATAAGTTTAGATTTTGAAATAATTGACAAAAAATTATTAAAAATATAAATTTTCTAAATAAATAAGTTCAAAAAACAGATCAAGTATTCACATATTGAACTCACTTCAAATCTCTGTTGATTATACTCTACTGAAAAATACATTACTGGTATAATAATTCATGTTTTAGATTAACAAAAATTATAGAAAACCAAAGCTTCTATAAAGTATAGGAATAGAAACGTCTTTACTTATACTCCAAATAAAAATAAAATTTACCCAAAAAGAATCAATAACCTCTTTTTTGCAACAAAAACTAAACTTACAGATCTTAAAAACTAATCTTCACCATCCAAAATTAATAAGAAGGAGTTTCAAATGTACTCACCAAAAATCAGGCCAATCTGACGGTAAATGATTTTCTGATCGTCTTTGTATACAAAACTGGTCATTAAGTAAAAAATTCAGAAAACAGCCTTTTTTTTTGCAATAAAAACTGAACTTACAAACTTTAAAAACTAATCTTCACCGTTCAAAATTAACAACAAGGAGTTTTTAGCGTACTCACCAAAAATCAGGCCAATCTAACGGTAAATGATTTTTCGATCGACTTCGTATACAAAACTGGTCATTACGTAAAAAATCCAGAAAACAACCTCTTTTTTGCAACAAAAACTGAACTTACAGATCTTAAAAACTAATCTTCGCCGTCCAAAATTAACAAAAAGGAGTTTTGAATGTACTCACCAAAAATCAGGCCAATCTAACGGTAAATGTTTTCCGATCGTCTTTGTATACAAAACTGGTCGTTACGTAAAAAATTCAGAAAATAGCCTTTTTTTGCAATAAAAACTGAACTTACAAACTTTAAAAACTAATCTTCACCGTTCAAATATAACAACAAGGAGTTTTGAATGTACTCACCAAAAATCAGGCCAATCTAACGGCAAATGATTTTTCGATCGACTTCGTATACAAAACTGGTCATTACGTAAAAAATTCAGAAAATAGTCTCTTTTTTGCAACAAAAATTGAACTTACAGACCTTAAAAACTAATCTTAACCGTTCAGAATTAACAACAAGAAGTTTCGAACGTACTCACCAAAAATTAGGTCGATCTAACGGTAAATACTTAACCGTTGAATCTTTACTTATATTATTCCTTATAAAAGTTGTTCAATTTGTATTTAAAGATCCAACCAAACCGTAAATATGCAGATTCAAATGGACTATATATTTGGATTTATCAGATAATATCTTAACTTATTTATTAATCTGGCCATGTTTAGAATTTCAACGCCATTTCTCCATTTTCAAATCAGTAAGTTTACTCAGTCTTCCATAACATTCAATTAGGTAACCACGGTAGTGAAGTTAAATGATAAGGATGAGTTTAGATGGAGCTTGAACATTTAGAAAAATAATAGAAATAAAATTGAAAAGTGTGTGTGTGTGTATATATATATATATTAGAAAATTTATTCATTTAGAAAAATAATAGAAATTAAATTGAAGAAATTAAATTAAAAAATTTATTCATTTTGACTTGTATGAGTTTAAGTCTTGGATTGAACTCTATTGTATTATTCAACTAAATAATAAATTAAGCTTAAAATCATATACGCATTAAATTGAAACGGTTGAGAGATGTGGCGGAAGATAAAATGTTATTTTTATATATAGGGTAAATTTTTGAAATTACTAAAATGCCCTTACCAAATTCCATCATTTTATCCTTGTATTCAAGGATAATTTTATAAATATATATTTTAAATTTTTTAATAATTTAAAATTTGCTCAAAATTTTAACAAAATAAAAATAAATTATAAATTTTTCATAATCATTTTAAATGAAATAATAAACTTTATATTATTATTATATAAATATAAATATTTATTATTTTTCATAATATGACTATATAATACTTATAACAATTACTTTATTATTATTATTAAAATGTAATTTTTTTAAATAAATAAGTTTATATTTGGGGATAATTGATAAACAAATCAATTTAATTCCTAATAATTTAATATTTGATTTAAATTTTTTAAAATAAAAATAAATTACAAATTTTTTTATTATTATTTTGAATGAAATAATAAATTTTATAAATATTTATTTTTATTAATCTTTAGCACGCAAATATATAATAATCATAACAATTAGTTTATTATTATGATTAAAAATATAAATTTTCTAAATAAATAACTTTAGATTTTGGTATAATTGATAAAAAATTATTACCAACTTATAAAATAAATTATAATTTTCTGTTACAAAAGAAAATATTTATTTTATATGGTGTATATTAAAATTACTTGAAATTATACATAAACCATGGGAGTGAAAATTAAAAACTTATTTTTTAATTTATTTGCGACAGATTAGCAACTAAATACTTCCGTCGCTAATCGTATTACAGCAACAAAATACTAATTAGCGACAGATATATTTCCGTCGCTAAACCATCGCAAAAAAGGCGCTAAATTTTCCCGCAAAAATTAGCGACTAAAATTTTAGTCGCTAAAATTTCTTGAACTAATTTCCTGAATAAAAAATTATAAAATTTAGCGACGGCAATTGCGTCGCTAATTCCATCGCAAAACAAGGCGCGTACTCTTCCCGCCAATAATTAGCGACTGTTTATTAGTTCCGTCGCTATTTCGTCGCAAAAATAGTAAATATCATTCTCGCGACGCAATTATAAAACAGTCGCTAATCCGTCGCAAAATTAGCGACGGAAATTGCACCGTCGCTAATTTTAGTCGCTAATTAGCAGTTTTTTTGTTGTGTTTGTCAAATACTCTGTTCTCTAATAAATACCTATAAGTTTGATTTATATCACCATATATAATCATTCCATGATTATGAATCAAACTCATACTAGCCTTTATTTATCATTATTCCTTTAATGATAAATGACTAGGGATAATCAAAATAATATTAAATTATTATTTACAAATATTATTATAATGTAGCATGCCAATAATATAATAATATGAAGAAAATCTAATTTTATAAAATAAAATGTGATTTTACATAAAGGACCAAATGTTTGGCCTAAGGCATAACCACTAATAATATAAACCATAAAAAAGCAAATTTAACCATTTTAATGGATAACAGTGCTAAAAGACTCATTAAAGCATATGGAAAATATGATTTAAATGAGAAAAACTAAGATGCAGTAATAAACTTGGGATTCAAAAATTGAAAAAAATGAAAAAGATGATGAATATTGAACTCTAATTAATTTATTTACTCAATTTAACATGATTTCAATTGATTAACATGGATTGATGAATAAAAATAGCATAAAACTCAATTAATTACAAATTTACAACCTTTAATCAAAGAAATAAAAAAATTAAAAAAAATCAAAGAATGAAGGAATTCAATGGCTATTTACTATAAATTAAATTTTAACATTGGATTCACCGACTTGGGGACTCAAGAATATTACTCTTAGCGTTGGCTCCATCAAAGAACAAGAGAACAAGAGCTTTTGGCCCAATTCCCTTTTTTCCTTTTTCTATGACTTGAAAAAAGAGAGCCAGAAGGAGAAGAGAGGAGAGAGAGAGAAAAAATCCCCCTTAAAACCCATTTTGACCTTGCTGACATAAGAAAAAGAGGAAAAACACTCAAAAAAGATTATTTGAACATCTAAAACCCGTGGAAGAGCTCAAAAATATTTTGAAAATATAAAATTCTGAAGAAGGCCTGACACTTCTGATCGGTGTTTATCAAGTGTACTAGATTGGCTAGTAATATAGGAAAATATAATTAAGATCTCAAATATCGTACCCAAGGAAAAATGGATTAATAAGAAAAATATCTTTAAATGAGTTGAATTAATCTGAGATTATTTCCTAAGTTTTTAATTAA
The DNA here is from genome assembly GCA_037975025.1 of Excoecaria agallocha. Classification (NCBI taxonomy): domain Eukaryota; kingdom Viridiplantae; phylum Streptophyta; class Magnoliopsida; order Malpighiales; family Euphorbiaceae; genus Excoecaria; species Excoecaria agallocha. Next base: position 53,978,332 of record CM075811.1, on the reverse strand, counting down.
AGGCAAGAATTAAACTAAATAACAAGAAAAATACTTCTGCTGAGGAACTATAAACCTCAACTTCTACTATAATGACACAAATCAGAGGTAACACAAGCAATTATTGAAAAAACTAGTGAAAATAAACACAAATATATTAGTTAGAATATCATTCTAAGTATTAAATTCTCTTATTAAGAACAATCTAACACCTAGTATAAAGATCCGATTTTAAATTCCTAATCCTTCATTAGACCATCTCGAGAGAGATATAAATCTAGCCTATTCTTAATTCAACATTCTTAACTTTTAAATTAACTCATGAATAATAAATCATTGCCTTGATTCTTAGAATGCAATAATACATCAACATGAAAAAAATAAGCTAAGAACATGCATATCATAAATCATTAGTGAAATTGACAATTAACCATTTATTCAATACATCAATCATCAACACAATCATAACTCAAGATAAGAATTAGCATAGGAATTAAGAAATAACAACTGACATTAAAATTAAGCTCAAAATCAAATCTTTATAGTAAAAGTATGAGGGTTAAGAATTTACTCACCAAACATGATTGAAATAAAAGAAAAATAAAAATAAAGAGATGCAACACTCATAAAGCTTCAAACTTGCTCTTGATGACTTTTGCAGCACACTAATAGAAAGCTCGAGTCTTTAAAAGGATTGAAAACTAAGAAAAATAACGTGAAAAACTAAACTAAACAACTGGAAAACTATTATACAAAAACTAAAGCTAAAATTCATGATAAAATTTTTGCCTCTAGTTTTGGTGCTTAGGTATGTATTTATAGCTTGTAAATGGGAGTTTTGTACCTTTAGACTTCCTATTCAATAGAGGACTTCTTATTTCAGCAAACAAGAAGAATTAATCGTATCTAGACTCTCTGACTTGATAGAGTGTAATATATCACTCCACCGTATGCCTTATGCTGCTTCTTTACTCCTTTATAACCCACTAGGTAGAGTGAAGAGTCACTCCATCGAGTGGCTTGTCTCTGGAACTCTGGATGCAAAGTTAGGGGTGACATTTAACTCAAATGCATAAATGTATTCATGGCTTCCCACTTGATGCTCAAGAAGCACCATACACCTCTTCTTACATATCAAATCTTACTAGAAGGTCATCTCCACTATGTTGGATGAGACCAAATTCAGAATCAGAAGGTCTTACATGGGTTGTAATTTTAGGCTTAGGTGGATGGCTATCAAAGAAAGGTTAGGTTGCTATAGAAAAATGACCACTATGCTTTCTTACTTAGTGAGGCGATTATTATGTACCCATTTTTCCATCATCAAAGCATTCTCACATTTGGCCTTAATGATTTTCAATTCAATAGATATGATTTGAAAGGTAATAGCTCACGGTATTCCCTTTTTATTTTATTTTATTTTATTTTCTTATTTTTTTTCTTCTTCTTCCTTTTTTCCTTTATTTATTTTCATGTTTATTTCATCAAATAAGCTCAATTCTCTATGAACGAAGTTTATACCATGGATTTGTAGAAATTAATCTCCTCTTTTCTTGAAATGTGAAATAAGCTTTTCCGCAATGGTCATCTTCCTAAAGGGAAGCCAAAATCATTTTGGATTAAAGGTTATTTTTAATGTGTGTAATAATCAAATGACCATGCATTTAGCATGCTTGGAATAAAGGCTTAATAGGTTAGCAAGCAGCTATGAAATCAGGGTAAAAGAAAGTCATCTAAAAGTTATACAAAGAAGGGCTACTTGAATCATTTTCTAGATTTAGTCTCACCAGGGGTCGCTTCGACGACAATAAAAAAGGTTCTAGTGATTTTATTGAGTTCTACCTAATCCGCTCATTTGCAAGCAATTTTTTTCATTTTTTTAAATTGGCCTGAGATGCTCAAAATTTAGAAATTACATGGTATAGCCAAGGCTTTTATGCAATCCAACAAATAAAGATAAGACATGATTACATCTTGTTCAGCTCATACTTGAACAAAAAACAAATTTCTACAATTGAGATCAAACCATTCACAACTAAGAATTGCTAGGATAAAGTAAAATTTCAAATTAAAAGTAAATTGATGAGAAGCAATTATGTCAAAATTTTACACATAACTTGGCAAGATAAATCAAACTTGAGGCATAAACTATTTTATTAAGAATATCTATGAAATTAAGAGAAGGGCAGCATTACGGTGGTCATTTTAAATGTGTCAGAAAGACCATATCCCTTGTATCTCTAGGTTTTTGCATATAGAGGCTACGTGAATCATTGAGGCAAGGGTAATGGAGTACACTTTCTCTTTACTTATAAGGTTATGTGCAGCAATATATACAAAAGATTATGTGTACATAAGGAATTACGTGTGAAGAAACATGCATAAAATTATATAAGTGATGCACACAAGGAATTACACACATGAGACACATCTAACAAATTATGTGTAAAGTATATACAAAGAGATTATATGCGCCAACACATGCAAAAAAATGGGTATGAAACATTTACAAAATGCGAGCAAAGGTAAATGTGTGTGTATGTGCAAACACATGCAAGAGGTTATATGCATCAAAACACTTGCATTAAAGAGAAGGCATTTCAAAATGTGAGAATGCATGTAGAAATGCAAGAAGGCATGTAGAAATGTAAACATGCATGTAAAAATACAAAAATGTATAAATATATGCACAAATACAAGAATATATGGAAAAATGCATAAGTGCGTAAGAAATGCAAGCATGCATATAAAAATGCAAAATTGCAAGAATGCATACATAAAGTGTATGGCTACACCATAGCTGGTTAGGGGATTCCATCTCAGATACAAGCTGGCCGATGATTCATGTGTGACTTCCTTAGAACTCCTAGTCTTCAAGCAAGCTTTCTCTAATTATCTCCCTTAGTTTTTCTGCCTTACCTTTTATCTAGATCTCTTATTATTTTTAGGGTAGATAATTTATCCCTTTACAAACTGCACATACCATCTGATGCTGCCCGAGCACTTGGAAAGAATTTTTGTCTTAGCTTTTATACTCCATTCAAAGTTGTACCCCCTGCTCAGAGAACTTGTAGCCCTTAGAAATTACTCTCTTATTTTTAAGGCCCTACCTTACATCCTGAGTTACGAGCCAACTACCAAAGGAAAGGTTACTCGAGCCTTGTCGTCATTAACAACCCTTTATTTCTTCGGGTGCCCGTAGTCTCTAGAAACATCACAAAAGCATTTCTACTTCATCTAGTTCAAATGGTGTAACTTTATCCCTATCGATCCACATCAGATTCCATTTATGACATTCATTGATAACAAACTTTTGGACACTAAGAAGTGGTTCTCCTTTATGATGTATAATTGTTAATGGAGCGTCTTGATGAAGATGATTAGAACATTAGAAAAAGCATATAACATATGAGGTGTTACCTTCATCACTTGAGAATTTGGCCTCGACACATGCCCTTATGTATGCGATAAGTTTCTTTTTATATGTTAATCATATGTTCATGATTAGCTTATGTATATGTTACTATTTATATGCATCTTATAGCAATAGCAGCAATTATACCCAGATATAAAATGCAAAAACACATGTTCTGTTTGACCTTAGGGGTTGACAACTTGTGTGCATCCAACTTCTAATATCAATCAGCTCTCACAGGTTTTCTTGATTGAATATTTTCTCTCACCCCTAATTTTTTCCCAGGAGATCTTTTTTCAATTTTCACCCTAGCATAGTGTCCAATTTTATCAAGGCTAGCTTTTTTCAATTTTCAACCTGCAAGGCTATATTTTCTCTTTTTTTGATTGATTTTTTTTGCCTGTGCCATGGAATCGTCTTCAATCTGTCAACATTTTTTTTCACATTAAATTCCTTTCTATTTTGCAGGTGAGAAATGATTGCCTTTTCTAACCGTAGATCTTTAGAATAAATGTTTAACTTTGGCTCGTGTAACCCGGAGCACTTGATTTGGGTTGTTTCTTTCAAATAATGGCCTTTGACCCACTTTTTATAAGATTTAACAAATGTTTCTCTTTTTTTGCAAACTTGGCTAGGATAGTGAGTTCTCCTTTAAATTGCAGAAGGCCATGCCTTGCTCATCTTAACTCTGACGGTTGAACTCTTAAAGCAACAATTTCATAGTTAAAACTCAATCTTGATTGGTTGTGTTATGCCCATCCTCAAATGCTAAGAAGAAAGGAATTATCTTTGAAACTTTTCTTGCTATCTTGTTTCTGCATTTATGCTGGCCGTGCAAGCTTCTATACAAGTTTTTTTTCATTTTTCTCGTCCTCCCTTTATCTCAATTATTTTTTATCATTATTTTTCTTGTACAATGCTTCACTTAAGATAATGAGACAGGGTAAAAAATTATAGATCATTCTCTGATCCATCTTTAGGGCATCCTTAAGAAATTCTACAACCTCCAAGTAATGGTGTTATGGTTTCCCCTTAGTTTCCTCGCTATTTGTCACTTAGAATTTTCATCTCATCTTTTTTGCCTTCTAACTTGAATCTTTTAAACTTGTTGTTTAATGATGTAAAATTTAGATTGGCTCAAGTAGTATGTCTTACAGTGTTTCCATCAATTCTCATCATGTCACTTTAGGTTCAGGCAAATATCATTTTCCTTATTTTCCTTTTTTCATTCTCTCAAATTATCTCACTTCAGGAGTTGTATTAGATACAATCAAGATGGTCTTTTTCCTTGAGATCAAATAGAGTAATTTTTATTAAATTAATGTCTTATAAGTTATAATTATTACCATGCATGATGCAATACGATAAGGTGTTGCATACATAAGAAAGACCTATATTATTAACATAATCAAAAGGATAAAAAGTTTTCTTAGTTTAAGGACACTTATTACATAATAAAGAAGAAAAAAACTATTTAGGTACCATCTTTGTTTGAGTGATGCCCCCAAAGTTAGTGATGACATGATGCTTGTAAAGGAAGCTTTAATTCTCCCCCCTTTGGGTTCGATGCTTGCTGGGTGTCAACTAAATCCTAAATAAGATCTCTTAGGAGATAACAGTAATTAGTTTTGTGTATTGTGTTTTGGTGGTAAGCACAATACAAGTTAGTTTTGTGTCCTAATTTCCCTTGGCTCATGGCTAGCTTCGATGATAACAGTTGTAACTTCCCTTGCCTACTACGATAAGTGAGGTACCAAGATAGTGCTTACCTATGATGGTATAACAATTCACCTTTATTCTTGTGGCTTAAACTTCTGTGACCCTATCATTGCCCCCACTTGAGTCTCGATTCTTCTACTCATTTCCATGATTGCATCTTTCTGTGCTTACAGCCCAAGCCTTTTCTTTCAAATATTCTCTCTTAGCTTCAATAGTTATGTCTTTGAGAGACTCCTAATCTTTAAGCCCCTCCATTTTAAGCCTGTAACGCTCGCTTAAATTACCTTCTTATAAACTTATATTTAATTGAATTTTTGACACATATACATATCTATACATATAAATTTAACAATAATTCAAATATGATAACAAATTCATTAATTACATAAGTTTGAAATCTTCTACATTGAACATTATATAGAATTAACTCTACACTATAATCAATCTTCACTTGCTATTCCCTTTAGTGGACTATAGATGTTGGCTAGATACATAGCACTTCACTTTATACCTATATACCTACAAAGGAAAAACACCTGCATTGAGTAATTGCTCAGTGGGGAGCAAAAACACTGCAACTTACTCCTTATTGGAGTTCTAAGTGCAAAACATAATTGCTCAACTTTTCATGGCACATAACACATACACTTATATCAATAGTACATGCATAGAAAAATACTAAATTGTGTCACTAAGAGACATTGATAGCACACTAAATCATCAAGGCATTTACACTGCTAATCACTTATTAACAATTGTCAATTTAATTACTTCCTACTAACTAGCATACCTTGTCATATTATGACTCACATATGTATACCGGAGTAGTTTTATGCATTACACGACACTTTAATACGATTTCTTTAATTACACTCAGTAACATTTCAATACAATTCTTTAATTACACTCGGTAACATTTCAATACAGTTCTTTAATTACACTTCATTATTCCATAAGAAACACTAACACTTCCATGAAGCACTGAAACCTTTACACTATCAATCACTTATTCATATCCATTAATTAGATCACTTTTATCATTTGAATTCATATGGATACTGGATAACAGGATAAACATCGGATACTGATGAATGGTATCAATCACTAGAGACAGAAGTCTTGAAACACTAGATACCAAAAGGTATCAATACTAGACACCCACAGGTGCCAATACTAGCAGATGCAATCACTATCCCTTATAAGCATGCCTATCTATCTACTATTATTCAAAATTTAGGCATAGAAGAATTTTGTCACTTAGAGATATTATATTTTCATTTTTAGAACTATACCATAAGATAAAATTTAGATGATCATAACACCATAATTCAATTGTGGATATATATACATGAGTAACAAGATAGAAAATATGAAATAAAAAAAGCTAAAAAGAAGAAAATTGGTCTACCTTGCCCTGTCATGAGCATAATAGAGAACAGTCAGCAAGTCCTCTCACAAGTATAACCTGGGTCATGAATATAACAAAAGGAAATGCACTGAACAAAGATGCCCTATCATGGGCATGACTTAGGTTGTGAACGCGACAGGCACGAAAATGTTCTGAACATTTCTCTCACTAAATGTTTGAACTAACATTTTTCTCATAACATATACATTTCCATAAAAAGTAGCCTTTTGTAGAACTCTTCAATTACATCTCTGGTTTTCAAACACTCTAGAAATCACTCGATTTACACTTTTAAACCTTGAATTCTCAATAAAATAGTGTAAATAGTTCTAAATAGCAAAATAGGAAGAATCCATTAAACAAATTTTCACTATATCACTCCCTAAGTCACACTTTATCACTCATATACACAATAATTTCATCACTTATTTCCAACATCAACTTTAAACATTCTTAGCATATGCATACCTCAATTAAAACAACAAAGCATATAGTAAAGAGAAAACTCCTAAACCTTAAAAATTGGCCACTTTCACTCCCTAGAGCTCTTCCTTTTCCTTTCCTTTACTCTTGCTACTCTTTTCAATAGCTATAACAAACTCCACTCAATTACTAATCAAAATAACATATACACATACTAAAGAAAAGAATAAAAAGATTTCTCTTTACATAATCCATGCTTTGTTGACCTTGCAAATCTCTGAAATCAATCAAATATACAAACACCTTATGCTTAGAAAATTAAAGGAAGAAACATAAGAAGAGGAAAAAAAACTAAAATCTTTGGCCAACTAGTGGCCAACCATCTCAAAGAAAAAGATAGATTTTTCCCTTTCTTTCTTGCTTTTTCTCCAATTTTCTAGATCAAGACACATGTTTGATCTTCATTGGACCACTTATTTAGCTATTGCAAATTACACTTTGCTTCCTCTTCTTTGACCAATTCTTCAATTTGACATAAATTTATATCAAAATTTCCAATCAATCCTCACTACTTTTCTAACAATGCATATTTACCCTTAAGTTGACAAATTTGCAAAATTACCCTTCACATTTACATTAATTCCAATTACATCCTAATCACATTTACAAATATTTACCAGTATAAAATTTTGGGTCATTATAATTCTTTCCCCCTTAAAGAATTTAATCCTCGAAATTTGCTCTATGTCACTTGTTAAATCTCATCATTGACATTTTTTTGTAACTCTATCTACATCAAACTCTATTCAATACTAGCTTTTCCTGCTTTTCTTATTCCTTGCCTTATCCTTGCTAGAAGATCAACACTACACTCAAAGTATATCTTGTCAGTTTCCTTTATGGTTGGGGACCTTGCATGTAATTTGATGCTTTTCATATCTTATCAAATTATGTTGATGCAATGCTGTGAAAGAATGAAAGGATGCAAATGTATGTTTTCTTATTTCATAAATGTTTGCCTTATCCCATACTATAACATATACAATTGATTGCCCACACTATTAAGGAGTTACTAACAGGTACATAAAACACCGTATCAAATATGAATCCACTTTTATAACTTCATATAGGGCTTCCACACTTTGCTATCTATCGAAAATAGGAATATTTACATTAACTTTTACACTAACACTGAATTTACACTTTCAACTATCAATACTTCAACTAGGATTCGATTCAATCTTTACTCTAGATAGGACAACATTTTCTTTAAGGCCACAACACTATATAGACACATATGTCTATCCTATCCTCTAACACCATATCGGCCAGAATCACGTAAACCTATGCTCTGATACCACAATGTAACACTTGCTCAAATTACCTTTTTATGAACTTAATATTTTATTGAATTTCAGACACATATACATATCTATACATATAAATTTAACAATACTTCAAATATAATAGCAAATTCATTAATTAAATAAGTCTAAAATCTTCTATATTGAACATTATAAAGAAATAATTCTACACTACAATCATCACTTGCTATTCCCTCCAGTGGCCTACAGATGTTGACTAGATATATCACACTTCACTCTATACCTGCATACCTACACAAAAAAACACCTGTGCTGGGCAATGGCTCAGTAGGGAGTAAAAACACTGCAACTGACTCCTTATCGGTGTTCCAAATGCAAAACATAACCGCTCAACTTTTTATGGCACATAACACATACACGTATAACAATAATATATGCATAAAAATATTAAAATATCATTTATTCAATACAGTAATAATGTCACTAAGAGACATTGATAGCACACTAAATCATTAAGGCATTTACACTGCTAATTACTTATTAACGATTGTCAATTTAATTACTTTCTACTAACTAGCATACGTTGTCACATCATGACTCACATATGTATACCATAGTAGTTTCATACATTACATGACACTTTACTACAATTTTTTTAATTACACTCAGTAACATTTTAATACAATTCTTTAATTACACTTCATTATTCGATAAGAAATACTAACACTTCTATAAAACACTGAAACATTTACACTATCGATCACTTATTCATATTCATTAATCAAATCACTTTTATCCTATATATAGTGGATAACGGGACAAATAATGGATACTGATAAATAGTATCAATCATTAGAGATAGAAGTCTCGAAACATTGGATAACAAAAGGTATCAACACTAGACACCCACAACTGCCTACACTAGCAACTGCAATCACTATACTTTATAGGCATGTCTATCTATCCACTATTATACAAAATTAAGGCATAGAAGAATTTGGTCACTTATAGATATTGCATTTTCATTTTTAAAACTATACCATAAGATAATATTTACATTATCCTAACACCACAATTCAATTGTGGATATACATACATGAGCAACAAGATAAAAAAATTATGGAATAAGAAAAGTTAAATCGAAGCATATTGGTTTACCTTGCCATATCGTGAGCGCGATAGAGAACACTAAGTGAGACCTGTCACGAGCATAACCTGGTTCACGAACGTGATAAAAGGAGATGCACTGAACAAAGATGCCTTGTCGTGGGCACGACACGCACGAAAATGTTTTGAATATTTCTCTCGCTAAATTTTTGCGCTAACATATTTTTATAACATATACATTTCATTCAATAAAGTAGCCTTCTATAGAACTTTTCCACTACATCTCTAGTTTTCAAAAACTCTAGAAATCACTTGATTTACACTTTTAAACCTTAAATTCTCAATAAAATAGTGTAAATAGTTCTAAATAGCAAAATAGCAAGAATCCATCAAACAAATTTTCACTATATCACTCCCTAAGTCACACTTTATCGTTCACATACCCAATAGTTTCATCACTTAGTTCCAACATCAACTTCAGACATTCTTAGCATAAGAATACCTTAATTAAAATAACAAAGCATATAGTAAAGAGAGAACTCACAAACCGCAAAAATTGGCTGCCTTCACTCTCTAAAGCTCTTCCTTCCTCTTTCCTTTACTCTTGCTACTCTTTTTAATAGCTAAAACAATATTCACTCAATTAATAATTAAAATAACATATACATCTACTAAGGAAAAGATGAATAAGGTTTCTCTTCACATAACCCATGCTTTACTCACCTTGTAAATATATAAAACCAATCAAATATACAAACACCTTATGCTTAGAAACTTGAAGGAAGAAACATAAGAGAAGGAAAAAAAACTACACTCTTTGACCAAAAAGTGGTTGGCCATCTCAAAGAAAAAGATAAATGTTTCCTTTTCTTTGTTTCTTCTTCTCTAACTCTCTAGATTAAGACACGTGCTTGATCTTCATTAGACCACTTGTTTAGCTATTGCAAATTACACTATACTCCCTCTTTTTTCACCAATTCTTACATTTGACATGAAGTTTTATCAAAATTTCCAATCAATCTTCACTGCATTTCTAACAATTCAAATTTACCCTTAAGTTGACAAATTTACAAAATTGCCCTTTATATTTACATTAATTCCAATTACGTTCCAATCATATTTACAAATATTTAACAATATAAAATTTTGGGTCATTACAAAGCCCATCTCTCAGATACGGACTAGCATTTCGGATGAATAACTTGATCTTTCTGGCAGTCTTTGGCTTCTTTTTTATTTTCATCACCCTATTCCTCTATCGGGTAAGGTACTCGTGGAAGCCTTCCTCTAGTTTCTAATGTAGCAGCTCTAGATTCTTTATGGTCACTTCTAGTCTTGTGCTATAATCATACTATTTTAAGAGTTCCTCCATTAACAGATCATAATCCTTATTGGTCTTGTGATCTAACCTATAGTACTAATCAATAGCGGGGCCTACTAAACTTAAGTAAGAGTACTCAACCTTCTATTTCTTAGTTAAGGTTATCCCCTTCATGATCAATTTATACTATTTGATGTTTTTAAAAAGGTTAAAAATACCATCAAATCAGGGCAAGTCCAAAATTTTAAACTTCTAAATACGCAGCTTATCTCCATCAAGATTTCTATCTTTAGGGTCTATTCCCCTGCTAGTTGATAAACTCGGGCCAAGGCCTCTATCCTTTCTTTCATCTTTTTCAAAATTTGGTCTACCACTCTAAATACCTTGCCTTTCGGGAATTGATTCTCCGCTGGCTCCTCCTTTTCTTCAGGAATAAAATCCTCTTTGGGGGTAACACCTTTATCTTTTGCCACTCAATGGGCAAAACTCTTGATGTCGTACCTCTACACTCGATAGCTAAATAAGGCACCACAATAGCAGAAGTGCCCTCAATCATAGCTAGTTCCTTATATACAATGGCAAGTTCTAAAGGCTATTGTCCTGCATGCTATACTAAAGCGAACATCATCTCAGTCAGTATGACTCTCATCCTCTTTTTTATCTCATCAAATTTCCTATCCAACTCTTGATTATCAAGAGCTTTTATCTATGATGGATCTACCATAGCTATAGCTTCTAAAGTTGATTCAACAATATCAACCAAACCTAAATCTATCTCTAATTTTGATTTTGCTTCCAACCATCTTGGATTAAGCTCTCTAACAAGGCAACTGTTGAGACCTCCAAACCACCTAGGTGACTCTATGATAGCTGAAATAGGAAGAAGACATTAGAATGATGCATGAGATGCACATGATATGTGAATATGCTAGGTATACATATGATGCATGGCATATGCATAATGTATGAGCAGGGTACACATATGATGCATAGGAAGAATTCTATATAAAAAACAAAATATACAAGCTAAAAAATAAATGTAGAATGCATAATTTCATAGCACACAAAATGAAACATACACACCTTCATTGCAAAGAGAGTTTACACATAGAATGCACATATTTCACATTATTAAATTATTATTTTGTTTGCACACAAAATGAGATGTACATACACAAAAAATCTATGCACACAAAACATGCATATTTTATCATTTATTATTATTATTATTAGAGATGCGTGTGTATGCAGCATAAACAATCACATACAAAAGAAGGGAAAATCCTCCTAACCTTATTGCTCTCATAGATGAAGTCGTGTGGTCTCTTTCCTAGGTGAGATTAGGTCATGGGTTAACGGGGAACCTAATGAGTGCATATGGCATATGGTGGATAGTTGATAGTATAACCTCTCTTTACTTAAAGTGTATGCAAAAGGATTTTGGCCATTACGTATTTAAACAATCCAAATAAACCAAAATGCACCCGCCAGGGCATGAAAGCCTTTGATGAGCAAACATGTAAATTTATTAGGCTTTATTAAATACATAAAGGCCCACATCAAAAGCAATGTATTATGGCATATACATCATAGTGGAAGTGTCTATGCCATTATATGGGCTTTTGTTCTTATAATACAACTTTAGGGTTATAATGGTCCAAAATAATAATTTTCATGAATAGTATTTTCTAGGTCGGTATTTTCTAGCTTTGAAAGAATTATTTTGGGTGCAATTGTATTAGAAATACTGCATCAAAATTTATCAAAAGTATAAGGTTAAATCTGCTCGTACTGTAGAAATTAAAAGATGGATGACCCCCAAGAAGTTTCCAAAGTAAAAATATTTTATTGAATATTTGAGAAGTACTAGTTACAACTTGATCGGATGCCAGAAAGTGTACTAGATCGGCTAAGTAATATAGGAAAATATAATTATGATCCAAAATATCGAACCCAAGGGAAACTTGTGCTTGTATGTGCTATTTCAATTTCAAAACTAATTTTGTGTGTAAAAGAAAGAAGAGAAATCCCAAAGTTGTGATGATTGAGGATTTAAAACTAAACACAAACTAAAACAAAACAAAGAGTTAAAATAAATAAAGATCTAATGAAAGCAAGTAAATTGATTGAGGTAAAAATCAATATTAAAAACAACTTTAACGAAAGGACTATCCACCTTAACAAATATTGCTATGACTTAAACAAAAGAAAACATACAAGTGATTATGGAGTATTCAGTTTAATAGGCCTAGATAACTTTATTCAAGATTATCATTCCAAGCATTAAAATTCCCTTATTCAGAACAATTTAATACTTAGCATAAATACCTGAATTAATTCTCCTAGATGTCTATTAAAGCCTTTTTCAAGAGATTTAACTTTCACCTATTCTTAGTTGCACTTTTCTTAATCTTAACTTACTCAAATCAACACACAATTATAGCTTATTCATATTATAATCATGCATTAACCTCAATAAATTAATCCAAGAACATGCAAATCAATAATCAACTTAAACCAATTACTTAACCAATGTTAATTAAGTTAAAAATCAATTTAAAATTGAATAAAGATAAGACTATGTTTAAGAACTAAGAAATAATCAACTTGTATTAAATTGAAGATCAAATTTAAGTCATAATAATACAAGTTAAGGATTCAAGTATCCTTTAGCAAAAATTAAAGAAAACTACTCACAAGACATACTTAAAATTAAAACAAAGTGTTGAAGAAAAATAGTAAAAATAAAGCAACGTAAAAATAAACTAAGCTTAATTCTCAGGTTCCTCCCTCTTTCTCTACTATTTTAGACTGCTATTTATAGGGCAAAAATGTAGTAGATTCATTCTTAAAATCCAAACATCAAATAGGAAGTGAACTCTGCTAAATCAGGAAGCTCGAGAAAATCCTTCGCAAAGTGGGAGTCATCAGCACATGGCCACACCTTTCCCATTGCATTTTTACACGTGGTCACATGTCCTATTAAGCCTTCCTCACACGTGGCCACGTGTGGACTAACCTTGTGTCACATGTGGTCACGTGTTACCTACTTGCTCCTCCTTTTTTCTTCTCATGTGGCCATGCCAAATTTCTTCCTTGCTTTTCACGTGGCCATACATTCTTAAGTTCAATCCTTCACGTGGCCACGTATAGTTCTCTTCATATAATTCACGTGGTCATGTGAAAACCTTCTGGACTGGACGCTCACTTTCTAGCATAAATTTCTCATATTTGCAGTTTTGACCCCAATCTTTGCCTTTTTTGCAATTTAAGCCCTTTGTTAACAATTTAAACCTGAAAACCAAACAAAACATTAGATTAACCTTAAAAACATATAAATTACAATTTAAGTCTATTTTAACCTAAATAATACCAAAATAACTAAATAACAAAGCTTAAAATATATTAAAAACTATATATATAATTCACACTTATCAAATATCCCACACTTAAACCTTGCTTGCCCTCAAGCAATTTAGAACAATCCCACCTTCAAAACCATCAAACTTGTACAAAGATATGCAATTTCAAAACCAAACTTAGCATTTTAACAAAAGCACTTAATATAATCTCTAAATAGATCAAATTCAAACAAGAGAATATAAGTTAATTTGCTTGAGTGTGTGCAAGACCAAATCATTTTAAGCAATTTTGAAAATCAAAATATCAACACAACAAGATAGTAAAGTATAGAATATATGAATGCTTAAGCATACAATCAGTTTCGTGCTTGAAACTCTAGAAACACAATAAGCCTCTCCTTTAGCACCGAAACTCGAAGGTCATCTCCGCTAAACAACTTAAAACAAGCTTAAAATCACATAGGTCTTTTAAGGGTTGCAATGGGGCTAAGGATATTGTTATCAAAGAATGGATAAAAGATAATCAAAATGAATAGCCATTCTAAGACAAAATAGATTACTAAATCCCAACAAATTAAGCAACATATATTTTGCTTATTCTTGCCTCACTTTCAAACTTCCTTTTAAGAGATGTTATGCCCTTTTATCAAGAAGTCATCATATTTTTATTTCTCTACTTGTATTACCCCACACATAGATTTTTTCAAAATTTTGCTAGCTTCTTTTTTTTTTAAACTCTTAAACGTATTTTTTTAAGCTAGCATTCACAAAAATACTTGAATAAACTCAAGGTAATACAAGATAAATTTTTCACTTTACTTTATCAATGACTCTTGATAAGATTTTCTTACTAAACCCAATAGAACTTTAATCTTTTCACACATCCATTTAATCCTAAAGTGTCCAATTCCATATGGTGAGATAAATGCTTTTTAGGTTATATGGTTAAAACATTAGGTGTAACAAGAAAATATTAATGGTACACATTAAGCATACCCTATAGGTTCAAATTGGCTTAACAAAGGATAATTTCATCAAGGTAGGACAAAAAGTCTTTAAGAAAGTTTATCAAGAAAATTGTTGCCTAGATCATTTTCTAAGTTGTTTGAGTTGTTCATATGCTTTGAAGGGTGATGAGGAAGGTTCTAGTGCTCTAAATTTCCTTACTTCACTACTTTATTGTATTGTATTTTTCTAAGTTAAAAACTAGTCTAAGTGCTTTCAAGGATTTGGAAACTAACAAATATTTATCAAGCTGAAGATTAAACTATATAAAGATTTATCAAACAACATATTTGTTCTCTTGCTAAGCAAAGGCTCTAAACATGCATATTCCTAGATCCAAGTTCAATTTGTTCAAAGTTTTGAAAGCAACCGGGGCAAACTAAGTTCTCATGCAAACTGAATGAAAAAGTGAATTACATAAGTATTCAACATGTTTTACAAACTTAAGAAAGCAAACAAAACAAACACAAAACAAAATAACAGAAAATAAAATACAAAACACAAAATAACAAAACCCAATTCATGAAAAAGAAAAGGAAAGGTTGAAGAAAATCTCCATGAAAGGAGGCTACCCCCTCCACAAAATTTTGCTATCCACAGCAAATGATGAACTATTCCGGTGGAGGCGGAAGTGGAGGATACCACTGCCAAAACTGGTGTATAAAGCACTCAACAGTCCTATTACCTTCCATCACCATATCCCATAATGTATCTAGTCATCCTTGCATTTGATCTAGCCGAATTTGCTGAGCATCCAAACGACTACTTAACTGATTAAATGGACCTTCCCATTCAGGTGTTGCAGGCTCATTGATGTGAGAAGGTGCAGCTGGTGCAACATACTCCTCATTCGGCTCATCCTCCTGCTCTTCAATCCGAATGTTGTTCTCTCTTAAGTATTCCTTTCGAGTTGTCCAATGACCACGAGGCCTAGGAATCAGAATTTTCATCCGCTTGAGCATCTTATTATCAATGCAAGGTAAATCTCCTGGAAGTAGGTCTCCATAACCCAGATGTTCAACTGCAATTGCCAACACTATAACTATCCACCCAATGGAAATATTATCAATATGTCCTGGCATTGTCCGCAATTCCTTAATCCGAGCTGTTATAATTGATGCTCCATTGATTGCTATGCCATCCATCATGCATCAGAGGACCATAGCTTTAGAAATACTAATAGTGCTTGAATTTTTCAAATTGTTATACATGCTCTTAGACAAAAAACGATGAATGATCCTTAAAGCATGATTTCTTAAAGCATGTACCTTACATTGTCCTCCTACCCATGGCTCATCTAGCTCAAGATCTTTGATTCTTTCCCAATTTTCCACAGGAGATGCATCCTCTAATTCCGTTGGGGCACCGGGCACAAATCTTAAATTTTTTTAAAATTGACTAAAAGTCAAGGAGTAACCTTTCTTGCCAAACTTGAAACCGACTGTTTCGTCCTCCGCATCTCTCTTAAAGTAGAATTCAAAAGAGTATAGAAAGTCCCGTGCCATATCCGGATACACCTTAGGCTTCTTTTCAATGATCTTTATCCATCCAATATTTTGAAGTAATGGTTCTATCTCATGATCCCACAGATTTCCAGCCGGACTATTAAGGAAGTATTGACTTAAATAAGCGGGCTGGACATATGTACACTTACTGAAGTAATCAAACTTATTGACCTTAACCCTGTCCACATATAATGGGATGCATATATCGAAAGAGCTTGCCACATCAGGATACTTGGTCCTTCTAGGTGCCACTAAAAAGAAAGAAAAACATAATGTAAGTGTCAACTCATAAACCAAAATATACGAAGGTGTAAGTACATGAACATGTATTGAATGAAATGACGTACAATTGGATGAAATGAAAAATGTTGATAGCATAAATGCACCATATATGAGTGGAGAACAAAATGTTAGGCATAATATCGATTAAAAAGTTGGGCATAAAGAATATGTCAAAAATAATGCCTAACATGCATGAATAGAGTCATGAACCAATCTTTCAAGAGGTGAATTAGGTTGTACTGCATCAATGCAAATCATGAACATGCCAACCAGAGAGTGAAAATTAAATGATTTGAAAGAAAAACTCATTGGGACATTTCATCGAGCATGTTATGGGCACAAGTTTGAGCATCAATTTAAAGATCATAACGAAGATTGTTCATTACCCAATTGCATACCAAGCATCTATAACATGTATGTAATACTCATAATCATCCAAAGAGGCAAAAGGAATTAATATGAAAGCAAAATGTTAAGTGCAAATTAACCTCAAAACTACACATTCATAAGCAATAATGGCACAGAATAAAGCAATGGATGATATAGAAACAATAAATAAGAAGCAAGGAGAGTGGATACTTACTTGAAAATGAGAACCGAACCAAAATGCAGCACCAAGTTGAAGTGGTGTGTGTGAGTTGTGAAAACCCTAATATAATGGAGAAAATATGGAGAAGGAAGAGGTGATGGGTAGGAGAGAGAGAAAAAGACAAGGAGAGGGAGAACGGTGGTTGGAGTTAGTGAGGAATAGTGGTGATTGAAAATTCGTGGTAATGGGTCAATTTGGTGATTGTGAGGCGTGGGCACGGGGTGAGAGCAAACTAAACAAAGAAGAAGAGAGAAAAGGTCGTGGAAGTGTTTTATAAGAGGCAGAAACAAATTACGTGGCCACGTGATTCCAAGGGAGGAACCACACGTGGTCACGTGTGCTTTTGTTAATGAAGCATGCGTGGCCACGTGAAGTTCTCCTTTGTAATACACATGGTCACGTGATTTTTAGTGTAAGGGACAATAGATCCAGCCATGGCCACATGATGGCGAAGGGAAAACAACACGTGGTCACGTGTATGTGTAAATTTTTAGCTTCATTTGCATCTTTTGAAACACATACGCACAATAATCCTCTTTAACCTTCCTTAAATGTAATTTTTTTCCATTTTAAGCTTTTAAAACACGAACTCTTTTCTAGTGAAAACATTTCTTCTTTTAAAAACTTTGTTTACCTACTCTTTTCATGAATCAAAACACACAAACACACAAAATATGAAAGCACAAAAGCTTAACTATAAAAATAAAAGAGAGAAAGATTAGAAGTTCTGAGTTTTTAAAGTCTCCAGCTAGACTATCCAAAACATTTCTTAGATATCTTGAAGAACCAAGGTTGCTTCAGCAACCTCTTATTGTCCGAGTTGGTATGGTTTGAGTCGATGACCATTGACTGTAAATTCACGTCCATCTTTTAAGCTTTTGATCGTCACTACACCAAAGTTACTGCTTGTCATTACTTGGTATGGTCCGAGCCACTTCGATTTTAGTTTTCCTGGAAACAAACGAAGGCAACTATTTTAAAGGAGCACTAGCATTCCCGAAACAAAATCTTTTATCCTTAAATGCTTGTCATGCCATAGTTTGGTCTTTTCTTTAAAAAGAGCAGCATTGTCATATGACCATTGTCGAATTTCATCAAGTTCATTGAGCTGCAATTTCCTCCTTTCTCCTGCATTTCTCAAATCAAAGTTAAGAAATTTTGTAGCCCAATAAACTTTATGCTCTAATTCTACTGGAAGGTGACATGCTTTTCCAAAAACAATTCTAAATGGAGACATACCTATAGGGGTTTTGAATGCGGTTTGATAAGCCCATAGAGCCTCATCTAACCTAAGAGACCAATCTTTTCTAGAGTTGTTAACTGTTTTCTCTAAGATTGATTTTAACTCCCGATTAGACACTTTCACTTGTCCATTAGCTTGAGGGTGGTATGGGGTTGTGATTTTATGCTTAACACCAAATTTCTTAAGCAAGGTTTTGAATTGATGGTTGACAAAATGTTTGTCTCCATCACTTATAATAGCTCTAGGTGCTCCAAATCTAGTGAAAATATTTTTCCTAATGAATTCAAGCACAATTTTTGCATCACAAGTCCTAGTAGCTATTGCTTCTACCCATTTACTCATATAATCCACTGCTACCAAGATATACTCAAACCCAAATGAATTTGGAAAAGGGTCTTATAAAATCTATACACCATACATCAAAAATTTTTACTTCTAGCATATTGTTCATAGGCATCTCATTTGTTTTGGATATATTTCCTACTCGTTGGCATCTATCACAAGTTGCTATAAAAGATTTTACATCTTCAAATAAACTAGGCCAGAAAAAACCTGATTGAAGTATTTTTTAAACTATTCTATTTGGTCCATGATGACCTCCAACTTCACCTCCATGGCATTGTTGCATGATAGCTTTTTTTCCTATTCCGTTACACACCTTCTTAATACTTGATCCGGACAGATTTTGACAAGATATGATCATCCCAAAGGTAATGCTTGGCATCCGATTTCAGCTTTTTCTTTTGTTGCCAAGTAAACTCCTTAGGAAGATAGCCCCCTGTAAGAAAATTAGCTATATTAGCGTACCATGTAACTAAATTTTCATAATTGTAATAAGCATAAATATGTTCATCGGGAAATAAGTCAAAAATTTCTCCCTTTTCAATGCTAGCATGATCCAATCTATATAGATGGTCAGCTAAAAAATTTTCCGCTCCTTTCTTGTCTTTAATTTCAACATCAAATTCTTGAAGTAGTAACACCCATCGAATAAGTCTCGGTTTGGAATCCTTTCTTGCAAAAAGGTGCCTCAATGCCGTATGGTCCGACCACACCGTAATTTTGGATCCTAAGAGGTAAGATCTGAATTTCTCGAAGGAAAAGACTATTGCTAAGAGTTATTTCTCCATAGTGGTGTAATTAACTTGGGCTCCGGTGAGTGTATGGCTCGCATAGTAGATGGTGTAGAAAATCTTCTCTTTCCACTGTCCTAAGACTGCTCCAACTGTATAATCACTTGCATCGCATATAATTTCAAATGGTAAGCTCCAATCGGGTGATGCAATGACCGGTGCACTAACTAACTTTTGCTTCAATAGGTTAAAAGCCTGCAAACACTCAACATCAAAATTAAATGCAGCATCTTTAAGCAATAAATTAGAAAGTGGTTTTGCAACTTTAGAAAAGTCCTTAATAAACCGACAATAAAATCCAGCATGACCAAGGAAACTCCTAATGCCCTTAACACTAGATGGTGGAGGTATTTTTTCTATCACATCAACTTTTGCTTTATCAACCTCAATGCATTTTTTAGAAATTTTATGCCCTATGACAATTCCTTCTCTAACCATGAAATGACATTTTTCCCAATTTAGAACAGGTTAGTTTCTTGACACCTTTTTAAGACCAATGCAAGATTATTCAAACAAGATTCAAAGTCATGACCATAAATAGTGAAATCATCCATGAAAACCTCCATAAATTTCTCAATAAAATCATTAAAAATATGACCATCATGCATCATTGAGATGTGGCAGGTGCATTATAAAGACCAAAAGGCATTCTTCTATAAGCAAATGTTCCCTATAGACATGTAAATGTGGTCTTTTCTTGGTCTTCCGGGGCTATAGGTATTTGCATATACCCCGAATATCCATCTAAGAAACAATAAAATCTATTTCCTGCCAATCTTTCTAACATTTGGTCAATAAAGGGCAATGGAAAATGGTCTTTTCTAGTGGTATTGTTCAACCTCCTATAGTCAATGCATACTCTCCATCCCGTTACAGTGCATGTAGGAATTAATTCATTATTTTCGTTGATCACTACAGTCATTCCCCCCTTTTTAGGCACATATTGAACAGGACTTACCCAATTACTATCAGAAATAGGATAGATAACACCTGCATCAAGTAATTTCAATACTTCCTTTTTCACTACTTCTTGTATAGTTGGGTTGAGCCTTCGTTGAGGTTGCACCACCGGCTTAAAATTATCCTCCATGGGTATACGATGTGTGCAATAGCTGGGGCTAATCCCTTTTAAGTCGGATGTTGCCCAACCAATTGCTCCCTTGTGCTTCTTGAGGACTTCAATGAGCTTTTCCTCTTCCAAACCTGTCAATAAAGATGAAATAATTACTGGCTCAGCATTATCTTTTAAAAATAAATATTTTAAATGAGATGAAAGTGTTTTAAGTTTAGAATCTCTCTTAGGAGGGGACGGTTCATCCTCCATTTCATCATGTTCACTGTGCTCTTTTTTTAGATTTTGTACCAACTTCTTCTCCTTTGCTTCCAACTCTTCCATTCGCTTGGGATGCATTAAACAACTTTAAAGCTCATTATTAACAATGATTTCTTCTTGCTTTATGTTGGCACAATCTTGAATTTTATCGACAAAATAAATGGACTCTTCAAAATCATACGAGGGGTGTTTTAAAATTTGATTGACATTAAAAATCATTTCCTCCTCGTTGAATCTCAAAGTGACCGTTTGTCCATGAACATCAATTAAGGCTCTTTCCGTATTTAAAAATGGCCTACCCACTATTAATGGCACCTTCTTATCTTCCTCCATGTCCATGACCACAAAATCAACCGAAAAGATGAAATTTCCTACTTTCACCAATAGATCCTCAATAATTCCTTTCGGTTTCTTTACTGATCTATCCGCCAATTGTAGTTTCATTCGGGTCTCCTTTAGGTCACCTAAGTTCAATTTCCTGCAAATCAAATAAGGCATCAAGTTAATACTAGCACCCAAATCACATAAAGCATGCCCAACAAAATTACCTCCTAGTTCACAAGGTAATGTAAAACTACCAGGATCTTCTAATTTTTTAGGAATTTTATTGGTTAATATGGCACTACAATTACAAGATAATTGAACCGTTCCTGTTGTTGGATTTTAACGGTTATATGCATCACATACATGAGCGGAATTTTAAAATTTTTTAACCATTAGATCTAATCTTGCCATGAATACACAATATAACTATATGAGAATAAGAAAAATCACCTTTGATTTTTTGTTGAACAGTTGATTTTACTTCGCACCGGGTTGTCGCAAACCACAGTGTCCAAAATCGAACACCTCCAATGAGTAATCCACACTAGAGAGGGGTAAATTGAACCAACAAATTGGTGTTTAACTAGGGCTAGCCGAAATTCCCAAGAGCTAGCTTAGGAGTTGGCGCAAAAAGGGAGAGAGAATTAAGAGAAAAGACTTTCCTCTTTTTTTAATCACTTAACCCTAATTCTCATTAGTTGGCCTTTTATAGTTAGGTTAAAATTCCAACTCCTTAATGAGATTGGGCTCTTTAAAATTATTGAAGAATTATTAATTGGGCCTCTGGAATTAATTATAATCATTTGGGCTTAATTAAATCCAAATTAAATCTTTTCATAAAAGACCATGCACAAAATCCACAAACTAGGCCCTTTGTACATCTAATTGGATTTAAATACCCAAATGGATTTCAAATCCAACCAAATTAAATATGTGAGTTCCATAACACTTATGTAACATATATAAATTAATTTGGTCTAATAAAAAGCCCTCTAAGCCCTTCTGTATGGAGTTGGCGTGTGGCCCTCTTTTGGAGGGCTTTCGCCAACTTTCTTCATTCCTCTGGTCCTTAATAATTCCTCCAATGGTCCTATTAATTATTATATCAGTCCTATAACACTTATAGTAGTCTTATAACACTTATAAGACAATAATAATTAATCATGAAATACATTATTTCATTTAGGTCCAATTTACAGAATATTTCTCAAAAGTTTTGCGGACAATTTTATTTGATCATAATTAATTAAACTCTTTAATTAATTATTATCATATTCTCTTCTCTACCTTCATAATAATATCAAATATTATTATCCTTGTCATTTTACCATTTTATCCTTTTCTCTATATGTGTGTGACCTATTGGGTTCCTGTCCATGTTGGCAGTATAATATGTAATTGTGAGTTCTATTCAAAACTCACATGATTTAAACTCCTTTAAATCATTTTATAAATCTCTATTGATATTTTGATACATCATTATACAAGTCATGATTGGCCTCTAGCTAGGCATCATGACTACCCAAATGTCAGGAAAGTCATATGGTTTGACTGTACCCTTCCATAGAAACAGTTACCGTGCAATTACTACTTTCACCACTCTTATCTCAATTAGATTCTGAGTATGGATTTTTGTCAACTCATATAAATCTAATTATGTATGTTCTATTAATTTAACCATTGTTCCTAAAATGCCCTTCATGGATCTCCTTCCATCTCGGCATATTACTCTGGCCAGAGATTTTCTGAACAAGGCAATTATAGAATCATGTGAGATAACTTCCCTTGTTAAATCTGGGATGGTGAATCCTTTGTCAATCACTCAACTATCTTCAAGTAGGTCATGATATACCCAATCTCCTAACTATGTTCACTCCCAGTTGGAAGTAATCAGTTATGGAGTCAAAATATACCACTTGCTACTTAAGATAACTTTGGTGATCTCAAGTCTAAGGATACTTGCACAACTGCTATGAAGAGATTCCTCACTTACATAGATTTAATATCCATATGAAGATTCTCTTTGCAGGTCTCCAATGAACTTGTTCCTCTAATAAGCATCCACATGTTAGCTTTGATTATCATCCATAATCACAGTTATGAGAACCACTGCTTGAACCATTCAAGAAGCACAACATGTGCTAGTCTGTCCGAATTAACAATGTCCAATCTTGTTAATTCTATGACTAGGGATATTTAGATATACACATTTGTATGTGATAGACATCTCACATCATGAACACCTTCATGATTTCCTTTGCACTGTGTTTATAATATCTAGGACTTCATTTATTAATTTAAGATTTACAAACTCATGTATTCAAACATAGCATTAATAAATGAATGATGCCTTTTATTAAGAATATAAATTTCATACATATGAAAGACATCCCTATTATATGGGCTCTAGGGCATACTCTCTAACAATCTCCCACTTGCACTAGAGCCAATCACTCATATGTCTCAGACCCATGCTATTTATATGGTGATCATGCTTTATCTGGGAAAGTGCTTTAGTGAGGGGATCCACCACATTGTCATCTGTGGGAACCCTTTCTATTTTCACATCATTTCTAGCTACTATTTCCCTTATGAGATGGTAGCGTCTGAGAACATGTTTGGATCACTGATGAGACCGTGGTTCCTTTGCTTGCGCAATGGCTCCATTATTGTCACAATATAAAGGAATCGGATCAACAATGCTAGGCACCACTCCTAGTTCGGTTATGAACTTTTTGATCCAGACTGCTTATTTGGCTGCTTCTGAAGCAGCAATGTACTCAACTTCCGTCGTGGAATCAGCAGTTGTTTCTTGTTTGGAACTTTTCCAACTAACTGCTCCTCCTCCTATTATGAACACATATCCAGATTGTGATTTACAATCATCTTTGTCAGATTGGAAGCTGGCATCTGTATACCCATTTACTTCCAAACTGGCCTCTCCATATACCAAGAATATATCCTTAGTCCTTCTCAAGTACTTAAGAATATTCTTGACAGCTGCCCAATGTTCCTCTCCAAAATTGGATTGGAATCTGCTTGTGACACTCAAAGCAAATGCTACATCTGGACGTGTACATAACATAGCATACATGATAGAACCAATTACAGATGCATATGGTATTCTGTTCATGCTCTCTCTATCCTCTAGTGTTTGCGGACACATAGACTTAGAAAGGTGTTTTCCATGCACCATGGGTATAAACCCTTTCTTAGAGAGATCCATATTGAACCTCTTCAATACTTTATCTATATATGTACTCTGAGAAAGACCTAGCAACCTATTGGATCTATCTCTATAGATCTTTATTCCCAGAATATAGGATACTTCTCCAAGGTCTTTCATGGAGAATTGCTTGGATAACCATATTTTAATAGATTGGAGAAGAGAAATGTCATTTCCTATGATCAATATGTCATCTACATATAGAACTAGGAAGACAATTGCACTCCCACTGACCCTTTTATACACACAAGGTTCATCTTCATTCTGTGAGAAACCAAACTCTTTGATTGTCTCATTGAATCGTATGTTCCAGCTCCTAGAGGCTTGCTTCAATCCATAAATGGATCTTTGAAGCTTGCATACCTTTTTGCCATTTCCTGATGTGAATCCTTCTGGTTGTGTCATATACACATCCTCAGAAAGATTTCCATTAAGGAAAGTTGTCTTCACATCCATTTGCCAAATCTCATAATCATAATGAGCTGCAATGGCTAAAAGTATTCTTATAGACTTAAGCATCGCTACAGGAGAAAAAGTTTCGTCATAGTCAATACCTTCTTTTTGACGATAACCTTTTGCTACTAAGTGAGCTTTATAGGTAACTATATTACCTTCCATGTCAGTCTTCTTTTTGAAGACCCATTTGCACCCTATGGGTTTTATCCCTTCAGGTGGTTGAGTTAAAGTCCATACTTTATTCTCATACATGGAGTCCATTTCGGATTGCATAGCCTTAAGCCATAAATCACGTTCTGAACTGTTCAAAACTTCTTGATAGCTTGTAGGCTCATTGTCCTCCATAACAGTTATGCCTCTATTCGAATCAACGTGAAATCCATATCTCACAGGGATAGAACGCATCCTAGTAGATCTTCTAGGATTTTGTGTATAATTAGGTTCAACTGTAATCTCATCATTATGAAATTCAGTTTTGGGTTCAATCGGTTGATCATCTTCTATTTGTGGGTCTTGAACTTCACCAAGCTCAATTTTACTCCCACTGTCCTCTCGTAGGAGAAATTCTCTTTCCAAGAAGACAGCATGCCTTGAAACAAACACCTTTTGTTCTAAGGGATGATAGAAATAATATCCAAACATTTCTTTTGGATATCCCATAAATAAACATTTGTCAGACTTAACATCCAGTTTGTCTGACATTATCCTCTTCACATAAGCAGGATAGCCCCATACTTTCATATGAGAAAGCGTGGGTTTCTTGTTATTCCACATCTCATAAGGAGTAACATCAACCAATTTACTAGGAACTCTGTTTAACACATAAACAGCAGTTTCTAGTGCATATCCCCAAAAAGACTTGGGCAAGTCCGCTCGACTCATCATTGATCGAACCATATCTAATAGTGTTCGATTTCTCCTTTCAGATACACCATTGTGTTGTGGTGTATATGGAGGAGGCCATTGAGATAAAATCACATTATCTCTAAGATAATCCTGAAACTCTTGACTTAAGTATTCTCCACCTCGATCTGATCTAAGTGTTTTAATACTTTTGCCAAGTTGTTTCTCTACTTCATTTCTGAACTCTTTGAACTTTTCAAATGCTTCAGACTTATATTTCATTAGATAGATGTATCCAAACCTGGAATAATCATCTATGAAAGTAATGAAGTAGGAGTAACCTCCTCTGGCATGTGTAGTCATTGGACCACATACATCTGAATGTATTAAGTCCAAAACCATTTTAGCTCGTTCTCTTTTACCAATAAAGGGAGCTTTTGTCATTTTTCCCAATAAACAAGATTCACATGTATCAAATGATTCATAATCAAATGATCCCAAATAACCTGACTTGTGTAACTTGGTCATGCATTTTTCATTTATATGGCCTAAACGACAATGCCATAAGTATGAGGTATTCAGATTATCATGTTTCATTCTCTTGGTATTCAAATTATGTACTTCTTTAATTAAATCAAGAACAAATATACCATTCTCAATGATAGCTTTTGCATAAAACATATTGTTCTTAAAAATGTAACAACATTTGTCCTTCAAAGAAATATCATAATCGTTCATCAAATGACTGAAAGAAATAATACTTTTGGATAAGGCTGGAATATAATAACAATTATTTAATTCCAGTACTAATTCACTAGGAAGAGGCAAATAGTAAGTCCCCACAACTGTTGTAGAGATGTTCTGTCCAGTAGCTGACTGCAAACATATCTCTGCCTTTCCAACTCTTCTAAAGCTTCTAAGCCCATGTAGATCATTACACAAATGTGATCCACATTCGGTATCTAATATCCAAGATTGTTTTGAAGCAATAGAATAAGTATTAATTTCAATCATATGAATACCTGAGCTAGAAGCATCAGCATGCTTCTTCTCCTTGAGAGAATATAGATAGGCCTTACGGTTACGCTTCCAATGACCATCTTTTTCACAATGGAAGCAAGTTCCTTTGGGATTCTCTTTCTTGGCAACCTTCTTCTTGGAAACCCCACCATCCATTATCTCATATTGCTTATGAAGCTCTGAGGACATAGCACCCAGCATCAGACATGCTTGCTGCTTCACTATCCACCTTGTATTTTCGATAAATACCTTTGATCTCATCAATGGCATCATCTGATGGAAGTGGTGGTGGATCTTTATC
The DNA here is from genome assembly GCA_037975025.1 of Excoecaria agallocha. Taxonomy (NCBI): domain Eukaryota; kingdom Viridiplantae; phylum Streptophyta; class Magnoliopsida; order Malpighiales; family Euphorbiaceae; genus Excoecaria; species Excoecaria agallocha. The sequence goes on along the minus strand of CM075811.1, from coordinate 53,951,013 downwards.
CAAGACATAATGGATCTTTTCAGCTCTGAGAACAATTCTCACTTGTTTGATCCAGTCAGAATAGTTGCTGCCAACCAGTTTGTTATCCAAGATTGATCGTATATTTGATGTGCTCATGATGATGACATAGATGTGAAAAAGAAAAGATATGAGAGTATGTTCATATATATGTATGCATTAATAAGGTCTTTAATTAATCCATTTACTCCCACTATTTTATTACGAATTAATAGCCCTCACTATATAATCCGAGAAAACCCGATGGTTTTCCTAGTGGGCCAATATCCAATCCTTGATATGTACTTTGACCTTGACTGTGGTCAATAAGCCAAATTCCATACCCTTGAAAGGTAGGTATCTCTATACCAATTGTGTCTCTACACAACTATTGGATCATTAGGTTATCAACTCTTAATGCATGCATATCATATATGCATTCCCTAATCTTGCCTCTAGAACCATTAGCCTTGACTGTGGTCAACAAACTAATGGGCTAGCTAAGATGACCCATTTAATTAGATTTGAACATATTCGATATAATGTGAGCTTGACTGTGGTCAACAACCCACACTATAAAGAACTCTGTTTCTCCTCAAATTAATGAAAGGCTTATATACCTTAGTATTTGTTTGAGGGTTTTAGTTAATTAAGTCTCATCATACATGGTTGGCATACGTTGGTATGCATCCTATATCTATCACATAAATATAAGAATACAAATGTGGTATAGTTATGGACTTCACTACATTGATTTCCCCGGGTCAAGAGGGAAATCAAAAGGTCACACCTAGGTAGTATGCATGATTCAAACAAGAAAAATAATTACATTATCTTCAAGTTTGTTGGATCTCCATCCGGCCCATCTTGCTCCTTGAAAATGGTCTCCATCTCTATTTCTAATTCTAATCTAAGTACTCTAATTACATATTACAATTTGAAATGAAATACAAACCAAAAACAAGTAGCTGGGACATGAAAGTCCTCATTGGGCCAAAACATGCATAATGCTCAATCACATTGGGCTTTGTCCATAACTATCCATCATGCCAATCATACACCCTTATATGCCTTTCTAATGCATAAAGAAATGGATTACTAACTTTGTTTCAACCTTTGAAACTATATTTTGAGTTATTTTAATGATGTGATCAAATTAGGAAACTTTTTCCATTTTGGAAACTTTTATTTTAGGAAACCCTTTTGCATGAATGTGTTCTTGCTTTAATAATCAATCAAATTGATTATTAATTAATTATAAATTGATTATTTAATTAATTAATCATATTAAATAATTAAAAGAATCAATTTTGGGCTTAAAACAAGTGTAGGCCGAAACCCACAGAAGAAAAACCCTAAGTGTGTTCACACACAAACTAGTTTTGTGTCATTTGGACCATTTGGGCCTTTTAGAATGAGCCAAGCCCACTCCAGCTCTTAAAACCCATTAATAAACTTAATTCATGTTTATAATAGTTAATTTAAATCAGCTCCTTGGGCCCACCAAGTCATTCACTAATTTAAACTAAGTCCGTAAACATAATTAAGCCCATTAAGTAGTTTTAATGAATTAAAATTAATCAAATTAATTTAAGGCCCAATTTAATTAATCCAATTAATTAAAAACACTTTAATATATCATATATATCAAATTTAGAAGATCAAAAGTCGTTCTAACCATGAACATATCAAAAACACACGAAGAACACCAATTTATCAAACTTTTCGACAAAACTAGTTTTCATGCAAAATTTGTTCGATTTTAATTCCGTTCGATCCTACGGCTTAATATCACATATTAAACACATAAAATATCATCTAAATTATTTTTAAATGGATCCATAAGAAATTAAATTAGAACAGCCCCTACATTACCTAGGGTTTCACGCCAAACCCAAATCTTAATCATTCAAAAATTTCGTTTTTGTTTCCACCAAATTTATTTGATCACACATACAACCAGAAATCAATATTTCTCATTAATGAACAATCAAATCTAATATTTTAAAGTTCATGAAATAAATAACTCAAAACAAAACAAAACTTATTCCACAGAAAAATATAGAATTGTATATCCATGGAAAAACCGTGGCTCTAATACCATGTTGGATTTTAACGGTTACATGCATCACATACATGGGCGAAATTTTAAAATTTTTTAACCATTAGATCTGATCTTGCCATGAATACACAATATAACTATATGAGAATAAGAAAAATCACCTTTGATTTTTTGTTGAACAGTTGATTTTACTTCTCACTGGGTTGTCGCAAACCACAGTGTCCAAAATCGAACATCTCCAATGAGTAATCCACACTAGAGAGGGGTAAATTGAACCAAACAATTGGTGTTTAACTAGGGCTGGCCGAAATTCCCAAGAGCTAGCTTAGGATTTGGTGCAAAAAGGGAGAGAGAATTAAGAGAAAAGACTTTCCTTTTTTTTTAATCACTTAACCCTAATTCTCATTAGTTGGCCTATTATAGTTAGGTTAAAATTCCAACTCCTTAATGAGATTGGGCTCTTTAAAATTGCTGGAGAATTATTAATTGGGCCTCTAGAATTAATTATAATCATTTGGGCTTAATTAAATCCAAATTAAATCTTTTCATAAAAGACCATGCACAAAATCCACAAACTAGGCCCTTTGTGCATCTAATTGGATTTAAATACCCAAATGGATTCCAAATCCAACCAAATTAAATATGTGAGTTCCATAACACTTATGTAACATATATAAATTAATTTGGTCCAAGAAAAAGCCCTCTAAGCCCTTCTGTATGGAGTTGGCGTGTGGCCCTCTTCTGGAGGGCTTTCGCCAACTTTCTTCATTCCTCTGGACCTTAATAATTCCTCCAATGGTCCTATTAATTACTATTTCAGTCCTATAACTCTTATAGTAGTCTTATAACACTTATAAGACAATAATAATTAATCATGAAATATATTATTTCATTTAGGTCCAATTTACAGAACATTTCTCAAAAGTTTTGCGAACAATTTTATTTGATCATAATTAATTAAACTCATTAATTAATTATTATCATATTCTCTTCTCTACCTTCATAATAATATCAAATATTATTATCCTTGTCATTTTACCATTTTACCCTTTTCTCTATATGTGTGTGACCTATTGGGTTCCTGTCCATGTTGGCAGTATAATATGTAATTGTGAGTTCTATTCAAAACTCACATGATTTAAACTCCTTTAAATCATTTTATCAATCTCTATTGATATTTTGATACATCATTATACAAGTCATGATTGGCCTCTAGCTAGGCATCATGACTACCCAAATGTCAGGAAAGTCATGTGGTTTGACTGTACCCTTCTATAGAAATAGTTACCGTGCAATTACTCCTTTCACCACTCTTATCTCAATTAGATTCTGAGTATGGATTTCTGTCAACTCATATAAATCTAATTATGTATGTTCTATTAATTTAACCATTGTTCCTAAAATGCCCTTCATGGATCTCCATCCATCTCGGCATATTAATCTGGCCAGAGATTCTCTGAACAAGGCAATTATAGAATCATGTGAGATAACTTCCCTTGTTAAATCTGGGATGGTGAATCCTTTGTCAATCACTCAACTATCTTCAAGTAGGTCATGATATACCCAATCTCCTAACTATGTTCACTCCCAGTTGGAAGTAATCAGTTATGGAGTCAAAATATACCACTTGCTACTTAAGATAACTTTGGTGATCTCAAGTCTAAGGATACTTGCACAACCGCTATGAAGAGATTCCTTACTGACATAGATTTAATATCCATATAAAGATTCTCTTTGTAGGTCTCCAATGAACTTGTTCCTCTAACAAGCATCCACATGTTAGCTTTGATTATCATCCATAATCACAGTTATGAGAACCACTGCTTGAACCATTCAAGAAGCACAACATGTGCTAGTCTGTCCGAATTAACAATGTCCTATCTTGTTAATTCTATGACTAGGGATATTTAGATATTAACACATTTGCATGCGATAGACATCTCACATCATGAACACCTTCATGATTGCCTTTGCACTGTGTTTATAATATCTAGGACTTCATTTATTAATTTAAGATTTACAAACTCATGTATTCAAACATAGCATTAATAAATGAATGATGCCTTTTATTAAGAATATAAAATTCATACATATGAAAAACATCCCTATTACATGGGCTCTAGGGCATACTCTCTAACACCTGTACCTTCTAGCTTTTTCTTATTAGTGCACAATTCCTTCATAAATTTAGCATATTTAGGCATGTGTAGTAAAGCTTCAGCAAATGGTAAATTTATATGTAGCTTCTTAAACATGTCTAAAAATCTACTCAATTGTTCATTTTGTCTTTCTTTTCTAGCTAGAACAGGAAATGGTAATTGAGATTCATCAAGAACAGTAGAAACAAGTTTTCTTTACCTTTACCCTTCTCAACCGTAGGAGGCACTTTTTCATTATTTTCAGAGTTAGAAACACTTACCTCCATTGTCGGTTCCACCCTTAGGGAAGAATTCTTACCAATTTCAATCTTCTCTAACTCTTTCCCACTCCTTAATGTGATTGCTTTGGCTTCCTCTTTTGGATTTCGGAAAACATTTGATGGAAATATCCCTTGAGTACGGTTTGATAACGAACTAGCAAGTTACCCCATTTGGTTTTCTAGATTCCTAATGGATGCCTCTTGGTTCCTCATCCAAATATCTTTCGATTTCCATCTAGCATCTTGGCTAGCTAAAATTGAGTTTTGGGAGGCCATGAAGTTTGCAATCATTTCTTCAATGTTGGATTTCTTTTCTTGAGGAGGGGGAGGTTGAGGTTTTTGAAATCCGGGTGGTTGGTGGTATGATTGTGATGGATATTGGTTTGGGTAATGTGGTGGAGCTTGGTTTTGGTATGGAAGTTGATTGTTGGGAGGTTGATTATGGTTAAATTGAGGTTTAGGATTAGGGTTAGAATAACCTTGATTACCTTCCCTCCATGAAAAATTTGGATGGTTTCTCCATCCTGCATTGTAAGTGTTACTATACTACTTTTTCTACCATACCTTTATTATTCTTCATTCCCAAAGGTACTTGAATTCCTACATAAGAATCAACTACATTAGATAACATAGAAACATTTTTAGCTTTAAGCTCATTTATTTCTTTTAAATGCCTTTTTTCCATTAATTCTAATTGAGCTTTCAACATAGCTACTTCATCAATATTATGAAATCCCTGTTTCTTTTGAGCTGCACTAGAGGTTGCCCATTGAGCATCATTGGTAGCCATCTCATCAAGAAGCAAAAATGCATCTTTCGGAATTTGGTTCATAAAACTACCATTTAAAGCTGTGTCTAACAAAGACCTTGTTGATGGATGGACACCTGCATAGAAAATGTGCATTAGTTGATAAACAGGAACTTCATGATGAGGACAACTTTTTAAAAGTCTCCTAAATCTTTCTCATGCTTCATGAAATGGCTTCTCATAAAATTGTTGGAAATCACTAATTTGTTTTCTAATGAGGACAGTCTTAGTAGGTGGAAAGAATTTGCACATGAATTTTTCTTGCATTTGTGTCCAAGAATGGATGGATTGATTTGGTAGCATTTGTAGCCAATCTCTAGCTTTTCCTATGAAGGTGAATGGAAAGAGTTTTAACCTAATTGCATCAGTTGATACATTAGGAATTTTCACAGTGTCACTAACTTCTAAGAACATATCCAAATGTATTGCAGGATCTCTATGTCTGAACCTAAAAATTGGTTTCTTTGTACCATTGTGATAGTAGCGGGTTTAATCTCAAAAGGCTAGTGGTGAGGAATCCTAATGGTTCTATGTTCTTCATTCCACCTAGGAATAGCATAATCCCTAATGGTTCTAGGTCTATACCCATTCCCTGGAGCTTGGTGGGGTATGTTTTGCTCTTCGATCCTAGGTGGTGGCTCATTCATAGGTTGTTCTATTTTTGGTTCATTCATGTTGCCTCTTAACCTTCTAATCCTATGAAATATCCTTTCAATTTCAGGGTCTAATGGTAGGATAGGGTTGTTTCTCACCATAAACCACTAGTCACCTAAAAAGAAAAACTGAAAATATGTGAAGAAGAGAAGAAAACACACAAAAATGACTTTAAAATCAAAATAAATAAACAAATGCCAATGTGTTCCCTAGAAACAGCACCAAAAAACTTGACCGGATGTTAGCAAGTGTACTAGATCGACTAAGTAATATAGGGAAATATAATTATGATCCAAAATATCGAACCCAAGGGAAACTTGTGCTTGTATGTGCTATTTCAATTTCAAAACAAATTTTGTGCGTAAAAAAAAGAAGAGAAATCCCAAAGTTGTGATGATTGAGTATTTAAAACTAAAAAGAAACTAAAACAAAACAAAGAGTTAAAATAAAAAAAAAGATCTAATGAAAGCAAGTAAATTGAGTGAGGTAAAAATTAATATTAAAAACAACTTTCACTAAAGGACTATCCACCTTAACAAATATTGCTATGACTTAAACAAGAGAAAACATACAAGTGATTATGGAGAATTCAGTTTAATAGGCCTAGATAACTTTATTCAAGATTATCATTCCAAGCATTAAAATTCCCTTATACAGTACAATTTAATACTTAGCATAAATACCTGAATTAATTCTCCTAGATGTCTATTAAAGCCTTTTTCAAGAGATTTAACTTTCACCTATATTAGTTGCATTTTTCTCAATCTTAACTTACTCAAATCAGCACACAATTATAGCTTATTTAGATTATAATCATGCATTAACCTCAATAAATTAATCCAAGAACATGCAAATCAATAATCAACTTAAACCAATTACTTAACCAATGTTAATTAAGTTAAAAATGAATTTAAAATTGAATAAAGATGAGATTATGTTTAAGAACTAAGAAATAATCAACTTGCATTAAATTGAAGATCAAACTTAAGTCATAACAATACAAGTTAACGATTCAAGTATCCTTTAGCAAAAGTTAAAGAAAACTACTCACAAGACATACTTAAAATTAAAACAAAGTGTTGAAGAAAAACAGTAAAAATAAAACAACGTAAAAATAAACTAAGATTAATTTTCAGGTTCCTCCCTCTTTCTTTGCTATTTTAGACTGCTATTTATAGGGCAAAAACGTAGTAGATTCATTCTTAAACTCCAGACATCAAATAGGAAGTAAACTCTGCTAAATTAGGAAGCTCAAGAAAATCCTTCGCGAAGTGGGAGTCTTCAGCATATGGCCACGCCTTTCCCATTGCATTTTTACACGTGGTCATGTGTCCCATTAAGCCTTCCTCACACGTGGTCACGTGTGGACTAACCTTGTGTCACATGTGGTCACGTGTTACCTACTTACTCCTCCTTCTTTCTTCTCACGTGGCCATGCATAATTTCTTCCTTGCTTTTCACGTGGCCACGTATAGTTCTCTTCGTATAATTCACGTGATCGTGTGAAAACCTTCTGGACTGGACGCTCACTTTCTCGCATAAATTTTTCATATTTGCAGTTTTGGCCCCAATCTTTGCCTTTTTTGCAATTTAAGCCTTTTGTTAACAATTTAAACCTGAAAACCAAAAAAAACATTGGATTAACCTTAAAAACATATAAAATACAATTTAACTCTATTTTAACCTAAGTAATACCAAAATAACTAAATAACTAAGCTTAAAATATATTAAAAACTATATATATAATTCACACTTATCAAATACCCTACACTTAAACCTTGCTTACCCTCAAGCAATTTAGAACAATCCCACCTTCAAAACCATCAAACTTGTACAAAGATATGCAATTTCAAAGCCAAACTTAGCATTTTAACAAAAGCACCTAATATAATCTCTAAATAGATCAAATTTAAACAAGAGAATATAAGTTAATTTCCTTGAGTGTGCGCAAGACCAAATCATTTTAAGCAATTTGAAAATCAAAATATCAACACAATAAGATAGTGAAGTATAGAATATATGAATGCATAAGCATACAACCGGTTTCGTGCTTGAAACTCTAGAAACACAATAAGCCTCTCCTTTAGCACCAGAACTCGAAGGTCATCTCCGCTAAACAACTCAAAACAAGCTTAAAATCATATAGGTCTTTTAAGGGTTGTAATGGGGCTAAGGATATGGTTATCAAAGAATGGATAAAAGATAATCAAAATGAATTGCCACTCTAAGACAAAATAGATTACTAAATCCCAACAACTTAAGCAACATATATTTTGCTTATTCTTGCCTCACTTTCAAACTTCCTTTTAAGAGATGTTATGCCCTTTTATCAAGAAGTCATCATATTTTTATTTCTTTACTTGTATTACCCCACACTTAGATTTTTTCAAAATTTTGCTAGCTTCTTTTTTTTTTCAAACTTTCAAACGTATTTTTTTTAAGTTAGCAGTCGCAAAAATACTTGAATAAACTCAAGGTAATACAAGATAAATTTTTCACTTGACTTTATCAATGACTCTTGATAAGATTTTCTTACTAAACCCAATAGAACTTTAATCTTTTCACACATCCATTTAATCCTAAAGTGGCCAATTTCATATGGTGAGATAAATGCTTTTTAGGTTATATGGTTAAAACATTAGGTGTAACAAGAAAATATTAATGGTATGCATTAAGCATACCCTATAGGGTCAAAATGGCTTAACAAAGGATAATTTCATCAAGGTAGGACAAAAGGTCTTTAAGAAAGTTTATCATGAAAATTGTTGCCTAGATCATTTTCTAAGTTGTTTGAGTTGTTCATATGCTTTGAAGGGTGATGAGGAAGGTTCTAGTGCTCTAAATTTCCTTACTTCACTACTTCATTGTATTGGATTTTTCTAAGTTAAAAACTAGTCTAAGTGCTTTCATGGATTTGGAAACTAACAAATATTTATCAAGCTGAAGATTAAACTATCTAAAGATTTATCAAACAACATATTTGTTCTCTTGCTAAGCAAAGGCTCTAAACATGCATATTCCTATATCCAAGTTCAATTTGTTCAAAGTTTTGAAAGCAACCGGGGCAAACTAAGTTTTCATGCAAACTGAATGAAAAAGTGAATTACATAAGCATTCAACATGTTTTACAAACTTAAGAAAGCAAACAAAACAAACACAAAACAAAATAACAGAAAATAAAATACAAAACACAAAATAACAAAACCCGATTCATGAAAAAGAAAAGGAAAGGTTGAAGACAATCTCCCTGAAAGAAGGCTACCCCCTCCTCAAAATTTTGCTATCCACAGCAAATGAATAACTATTTCGGTGGATGCGGAGGTGGAGGATTTCGCTGCCAAACTGGTATATAAAGCACTCAACAGTCCTATTACCTTCCATCACCATATCCTGTAATGTATCTAGTCGTCCTTGCATTTGATCTAGCCGAATTTGCTGAGCATCCAAATGACTACTTAACTAATTAAATGGACCTTCCCATTCAGGTGTTGGAGGATCATTGATTGGAGAAGGTGCAGCTGGTGTAACATACTCCTCATTCGGCTCATCCTTCTGCTCCTCAATCCAAATGTTGTTCTCTCTTAAGTATTCCTCTCGAGTTGCCCAATGACCACGAGGCCTAGGAATTAAAATTTTCATCCGCTTGAGCATCTTATTATCAATGCAAGGTAAATCTCCTGAAAGTGGGTCTCCATAACCTGGATGTTCAACTGCAATTGCCAACACTGTAGTTATCCACCCAATGGAAATATTATCAATATGTGTTGGCATTTTCTGCAATTCCTTAATTCGAGCTATTATAATTCTTGCTCCATTGATTGCTATGCCATCCACCATGCATCAAAGGACCATAGCTTGAGAAATACTAATAGTGCTTGAATTTTTCAAATTGTTATGCATGCTCTTAGCCAAAAAATGATGAATGATCCTTAAAGCATGATTTCTTAAAGCATTTACCTTACATTGTCCTCCTACCCATGGCTCATCTAGGTCAAGATCTTTGATTCTTTCCAATTTTCCATAGGAGATGCATCTTCTAATTCCGTTGGGGCACCGGACACAAATCCTAAAATTTCTAAAAAATGACTAAAAGTCAAGGAGTAACCTTTCTTACCAAACTTGAAACCGACTGTTTCGTCCTCCGCATCTCTCTTAAAGTAGCATTCAAAAGATTATAGAAAGTCCCGTGCCATATCCGAATACACCTTAGGCTTCTTTTTAATGAATTTTATCCATCCAATATTTTGAAGTAACGATTTTATCTCATAATCCCATAGATTTCCAGCCGGACTATTGAGGAAGTATTGACTTAAATAAGCTGGTTGGACATATGTACACTTACTAAAGTAATCAAACTTATTGACCTTAACCCTGTCCACATATGATGGGATGCATATACCGGAAGAGCTTTCCACATCATGATACTTGGTCCTTCTAGGTGCCACTAAAAAAAAGAAAAACATAATGTAAGTGTCAACTCATAAACCAAAATATACGAAGGTGTAAGTATATGAACATGTATTGAATGAAATGACGTACAATTGAATGAAATGAAAAATGTTGATAGCATAAATGCACCATATATGAGTGGAGATCAACATGTTAGGCATAATATGGATTAAAAAGTTGGGCATAAAGAATATGTCAAAAATAATGCCTAACATGCAAGAATAGAGTCATGAACCAATCTTTCAATAGGTGAATTAGGTTGTACTACATCAATGCAAATCATGAACATGCCAACAAAAGAGTTAAAATTAAATGATTTGAAAGAAAAACTCATTAGGACATTTCATCGAGCATGTTATGGGCATAAGTTTGAGCATCAATTTAAAGATCATAACGAAGATTGTTCATTACTCAATTGCATACCAAGCATCTATAACATGTATGTAATACTCATAATCATCCAAAGAGGCAAAAGGAATTAATATGAAAGCAAAATGTTAAGTGCAAATTAACCTCAAAACTACACATTCATAAGCAATAATGGCACAGAACAAAGCAATGGATGATATGGAAACAATAAATAAGAAGCTAGGAGAGTGGATACTTACTTGAAAATGAGAACCGAACCAAAATGCAGCACCAAGTTGAAGTGGTGTGTGTGAGTTGTGAAAACCCTAATATAATGTAAAAAATATGGAGGAGGAAGAGATGATAGGTAGGAGAGAGAGAAAAGGACAAGGAGAGGGAGAACGGTGGTTGGAGTTGGTGAGGAATGGTGGTGATTAAAAATCCATAGCCATGGGTCAATTTGGTGATTGTGAGGCGTGGGCATGGGTGAGAGCAAACTAAACAAAGAAGAAGAGAGAAAAGGTCGTGGAAGTGTTTTATAAGAGGCAGAAACAAATTGCGTGGCCACGTGATTCCAAGGGAGGAACCACACGTGGTCACGTGTGCTTTTGTTAATGAAGCATGCGTGGCCACGTGAAGTTCTCCTTTGTAATACATGTGGTCACATGATTTTTAGTGTAAGGGGCAATAGATCCAGCCGTGGCCACGTGATGGCGAAGGGAAAACCACACGTGGTCACCTGTATATGTAAATTTTTAGCTTCATTTGCATCTTTTAAAACACATACGCACAATAATCCTCTTTAACCTTCCTTAAATGTAATTTTTTTCCGTTTTAAGCTTTTAAAACACGAACTCTTTTCTAGTGAAAACATTTCTTCTTTTAAAAACCTTGTTTACCTACTCTTTTCATGAATCAAAACACACAAACACACAAAATATGAAAACACAAAAACTTAACTGTAAAAATAAAAGAGAGAAAGATTAGAAGTTCTGAGTTTTTAAAGTCTCCAGCTAGACTATCCAAAACATTTCTTAGATATCTTGAAGAACCAAGGTTGCTTCAGCAATCTCTTATTGTTTGAGTTGGTATGGTTTGAGTCGATGACCATTGACTGTAAATTCACGTCCATCTTTTAAGCTTTTGATCGTCACTACACCAAAGTTACTGCTTGTCATTACTTGGTATGGTCCGAGCCACTTCGATTTGAGTTTTTCTGGAAACAAACAAGGACGACTATTATAAAGGAGCACTAGCATTCCCGGAACAAAATCTTTTACCCTTAAATGCTTGTCATGCCATAGTTTGGTCTTTTCTTTATAAAGAGCAGCATTGTCATATGACCATTGTCGAATTTCATCAAGTTCATTGAGCTGCAATTTCCTCCTTTCTCCTACATTTCTCAAATCAAAGTTAAGAAATTTTGTAGCCCAATAAGCTTTATGCTCTAATTCTACTGGAAGGTGACATGCTTTTCCAAAAATAATTCTAAAGGGAGACATACCTATAGGGGTTTTGAATGCGGTTCGATAAGCCCATAGAGCCTCATCTAACCTAACACTATTAGAAAATTGCAATTTAGCAATGGAAAATAGCAACGAAAAAAGTCAATTTTCCGTTGCTAATCAAAAATAGCAACGGAAATTAGCAATGGAAAATTCGGTTGCTAATTTGGCGATTGGTATTTTAAGAAACGGAATGTTTATTCCGTTGCTAAATTTGGCAACGGAGATTAAATTCCGTTGCTTAAATCTAAACACTAACATTTGGTAAATTGGTCAAAATTAGCAATCGAATTCAAATTCCGTTACTAAATTTAGCAACTAGTATAAAAAAATTTGTGACGGTTTTTTCGTCGCTATTCCATCACTACAATAGAAAGCCAACAAATTACACTAAAACAACTTAAAAACCAACAAATTACACTAAAACAGCTTGCTGTTTTAGTGTAAAATAGAAAACCAACAAATTACACTAAAACAGCAAACTCTTTTAGTGTGATTTGGAAAACCAACAAATATGAATTTAGATTATAATTGTTTATTACAGCAGATAAAGTTACTTCTATTCAATCAGGTTTCTCTATCATCAATGGTTTTGCAACTTTTTTCTTCTGTGTTTATCAAGTTCATTTGTGTGTGTGTGTGTGAGAGCGTTTTTTTTGTGAGTAATGGATGCACAAAATTTGTCAGAATACATACTGGAAATATATAGAATAAAATCTAAAGTTGTCTTTGGAAGACTACACAAGCTACTAATTAAACCATCATAATTACAATTAAGGAACTCAACCAAGTTTTCATGTCAAGTTCTGGGTATAAAGAACTCCTGATTTTTTCACAAACGTAATGAATAGTCTAATATGCTACACAAAGTTCACCATAGCAAGAAACACATCAGCAATTCCCTAAGTTTTTTACTGTTCTTAGACAAGATTATTCTCAAATCCAATGACAGAAAAGATAAAAGAAGATTTTAAAATAGAGGAATATCAAAATAGCAACTTGGTTAAACATAAAGTAGAACCTTTCATTCTGATAAATTTATGAAACTTACCCATGTAACCATTGCTGAAGTTGTACTGTATAGTGACAGTTTAGAAGAAGGATTGTGAGTTAATTCAGCCAAAAAATCTATTTCATGACAATTTCGAGAAACATCTCTAACACTATGCTCCTGATGCTTTAAGTGCCTAGTGTTCCCATCTGAATTTTGATTCTCATAGATTGTTTGCAAGTATTTTGATTCATCACCTGAGTAATGCTCTTGAACATAACTAATAGCTACACTGCTGAAAATAGCAGTTGCTTCTTCTGCAGCACCTGAAAATTGTAGAGTTCTGTCTCAGGAGAACTAAATTAGGTTGATTGTAAAAGTGTAAATAAATTGAATTTTAGACATATTAGGAAAGTGGAAGAGCTGAAAATGTCTAAGAGTGCACATTAATATGGCACAAAAATTATATATGGAAAACCATCACACAAGATAAGGCACTAATAATAGCAAGGAGACTGAGAATGAGAAGACAAGATCCGCAGGTGAATCTAAATAAATAATGTTTAAAACCTGGAATATTGATTTTTAAATAAATATAAAAAATTAATTATTTTAGAAATTAAAATAATAATAATTTTAATTGTAATTCTAACCTTGGACCAGTTATATGGATTAAGATGCAATATGGGTAGCTGTCCTTTTGATGTCCCTGCTTAAAAATTAAATGGCCCTGCATATACATTTCAAATTTAAATAAATTATGCTCAAAACCTAGGAAATTAATTAATTATTGATAACAACTTGCTTGAATAAAACCTTGTATTTCTTTAGGGACTAAGACTTTGTATTTATGAACAAACAAAAATACTTATCTTTAGTTTATATCATATTCATATCCATTCATAAACTGAGTAAATAGTAAGTTGTCACGTAAAAAGTTTTAACTTTAATTTTAAATAATGAAACTTATTATAAGAATTAGACAGAGCAGATATGTAAAAAATTAAATAAGAAGGAACATATTAAAGTTTCATTAAATGAACAATAGATAGAGCAGATTCAGGCTTCTTGATTAAGAAATTGTGTTTTACATATTACATGGAAAAAAATCATTTGAGCATACCCATATTGATCAAAATATCCACCACGGCCTTCAGTTCCAAAATCCTCTCGAAAAACAATCTGCCAAATAAACAACCCAAGGCTACAAATTAAAGTTAGGTAATCCTAAAAGTGGAAATACAAAAATTTACATGTGCTGCACTACCTGGTCCCAGGTCCAGTCGGGCCCAACATTTACAGAGTCTAAAACTGCTTTAAATGCATTTTTGGCCTCCTAAAGAAGGGAAAGAATGAGTAAGATCAAACTGCCAATACCCCAAAAAGCCAAAAAAAGATATTCGTACAATAGTAGTTCAATGAATTACCAGCTTGTCAACATAAGTCAAGGGCTCCTAACTAACTGCTTTTTCTTTCAATGGAATCTTAGTGAACTTTTCAGCTATTGGCACTTCTTTTGGAGCTTCCTGTGAGGCATGAAAGGAAGGAAGTTGCTGGTTAAGAAAATAAAAAATATTTTAGCATTTTACCAACATGATTAGGCATAATAACTACCTCTTCAGCTTGGGCAGGAGCACTATTAGCAAATCCAGGATCATCTATACCCAAAAAGTTGCTGGATTTGTCCCTACAAATAAGGATAAGCAATTTAAGCTATATGATAGTTATAGTATAAAATAATCATTATAAATTTCTAGAAAAGCAAAAAATAAGAACACGGTACATTTTTGGTGCTGCAGCATCAACCCCTTTGGCAGGGACGCCAGAACTACCAGACACAGCAGAAGCTGGATTCTCAGTTTCTTGAACTTCGTGTAGGTTGCTAGTAGCACAAGAAGTTTGAAGAGGTGAGGCCAGTGATTCAAAAGCATATTGAGATTGCAAATTACCAGCTGCAGCAACAGGGACAACAGGAATGGGGCTTGATGGTGCCCCTTGAGCTGTGAGAGATGAAGCATCCACAAGAGATGGTGTTTTATCCATTGATGGAAGAACAGAAGCTCCAGCATCAAAATTTGCTAAAATTTCAGCTTGCATCTCCCCAGTATATGCCTTCTGAAATCGCTCTCAGGCCAACTTGAAGCAGTTGTTTCAAGGCAATAGTTAAATAAAAGCAAAAAATCCACAAAGCAATAATAAAGTAGAGCAGTAAAACTTTAGAACAGCTATCTAGGTGAAAACCTTTAGTTCTTCAGGAATTTCCCACTTTGACTACTTGGTCACCTTGTTATAGTAATACCTATAGGACATTCATAAACAGAAATTAGAATATCGAAAGAGAAAAATGACCTCAAGACAACTAGGAAATCACGAACAAATTGCTTTAAGTAAACTGTCCTGAATTACCCACTTTCTTCCATCACTACTAGTAAATTCCTTCCAGTCAGTCGATGCATCGGCTCTCTGACTAAAAGAAGAATAATTGAGGGAAATATGTAAAAGTATAAAAGCATCCAAAAGAATCAGAAGCATATGTCAACCTTGAAATATTTTTGACTCTACCAAAATATAGATCAGCAAACACATTTATTCTCAAGTCCCACTTGACAATACAATATCGTGATAGACTGATCATTAACACAATGCCAATCAAATGTAACACAAACATTAAAACAAATAAAGTACTTGACACCCAAGCATAGTGCGGTAAGTGAACCAGTTAGCAAGGAAGAAATAAGGGAGCTACAAGGATAGAGAGGAAGATAATTGTTGCTATAGTAAGTTAGGATTAAGTGACCAAAAAGAGTTGTGCAAATCTGCCCATGGATCAACAGACAAGGTGGAAGAAAATCAAATAACAAGAAATTTGAATGCAGTAAAGCCAAATAATTTCGCACAGAAAATAAAGTGAACATAAATAATTATACAATTTAACAACATTTAGTCATTAGCTGCAAACTAGAAAAAATTAAGAAGCTATAATTTATAATCAACATGACCTCACCTCAATTGGTGTCATCAACTCAAAATTAAGGCTTTTCCCAGCTAGATTGTCTGGTCGATTTGTTATAATAATACCTGTGCATCATAAAAAAGAGCAGAACATTACATCAAAAGAGTTGTAATCATCAATCCACTACCAGACATGCATTGGTACTGAGAAAAATTAAGAGAAACAAGAATCGCTAAAATGGCATATGCATCGTCCTCTTGATCAAGAGTATATGTTGCTTAGTGAAAAAATATTGATCAGTACCAAACAATACTGAATGAACTAATATTGACCAAGAGTTGCAGCAACTGTTGCATTCGCTTACCTCCTTCCATGAGCAGATACATGCTCTATCCAATCAGTTGCAGGCACTTCAGTTGGCTTAGTCGGCTGGACATCCATTGCCTAAGAATTTTTATGTTGTCAGCATGAAAAAAAAATAGTAATTAACATGGCAAAAGAGCAAATGTAAGGCAAAAAAATAACATAGCAGAGATGATGAGCGAGAGATTTTCCAATCAGAGCATTGGCGGTAAAGATTAAACAGAGCTGGGAATGTCTTTTGTTTGGCAAGATCACCAGAGGCACCAAGCACAATAATCGAAAGGCACCCAGTTTCAGGCACATTCTCATATTCTTTAGAAAATGAATCGCTTTTGAAACTCAATCTTTTCTCTATGACCTGAACTCATTTTCTAAATTCTTTCAAACTTTTCTCTTTCAAGATTGATCTGTTTAGACATACAAAACATGGGTTGAATAAAGCTGAACCATTAAAAGCATAACCAGATATGATAACATTTAAGAGAAATCCCATGAACAAACAGATCCAAATGATACAAAATAACTCAATAAAATCAAAAGAAATCATAATGCACAGGAACTGACAACCAGAAATATAAGTAATCAAGATCACACACAAAGAACATACCAAATCAAAATTATGCAGAGCACTAGCAAAGGGTTCTAAAGTTTCAAATTTGCTTTTAATTTGGATGCTGAAATTGATAAGTAAAGGCCTCAACCTTTTAAATTTATTCTATTTTTAGTTTTAGTAAGGTAACCACCCCTCAACAAGAGAATCGATTGAATCACATTAGCCCATAAAGTGCTAAAGTTTCAATTTTTTTGTGATAATGATAAAACGAATACAAACTCCTCATCTAAACCCAGCATCTCAATTTTAGCACTTCAGAAACTAAAATGTGACTTTCGATTTCCATCCTCAAATTTTTGAAGCGACAAAAAATTTTAGCTTTGATAAACTCCCTCAAGCTGAACTACCATAAAAACTGAAAAAATAGAAATGACAAGGCCATAGAAGCTAAAATTACCAGCAGTATTCGCAACTGGAAGCACTACAAGCACAATTCTTTTGTCGGAGTAAATGAAGGAGGATCCAACAGCGAAGATATCACTTCGAGTTCGTTCTACCAAGATAAAGATGAAAAAGCATCTGGTTTTTGCTCTCATAGAGAGACGCAGCAAAAGGAGGGAGAGGGGCTGCTGCTCCCTTGCTGCGTGCACTGGAGGAGAGAGAGTCGGAGGTGACTGGTGGCTGTTGCTAGCGGGAAAGGGAAGAGGAGCGGCGGAGGAGGGTGGTGGTTGAGATGGGAGATCGGGAATGGGAAAAGAAAATGGAGGATATGGTCACAGGAAAAAGGGACAGGATTAGGGAAAGGGACACAGAGTTAAGGAAGTATATATACTTAGGGCAAAAATAGCAACCGAATTGTTTCGGTTGCAATTTTAGCAACGAAAAATAAATTCCGTTGCTATTTTTAGACATAAATTTTTTCTCCTTTAGAACCAAAAATACCAACGGAATTCAAATTCCGTTGCTATTTTACCAACGAAAAAAAATTCCATTGGTATTTTAGGTCCCAAAGTTTTTCCACTTGCGCCACAAAATACCAATGGAATTAATTTTTCGTTGCTAAAATTGCAACCGAATTTATTTTTTGTTGCTAAAATAGCAACGAAATAAAAATTCGATTGCAATTTTAGCAACGGAAAAATAATTTCGTTACTATTTTGAGGATCCAAAGTTATTCCACCTCATTGGCACTAAAAATACCAACCGAATTCAGTTTCCGTTGCAAAAATAGCAACGGAATTAAAATTCGGTTGCAATTTTAGCAACGAAAAAATTTTTCCATTGCTAATTTTTGTTGCTAAATTTTGGCGCTAAAAATTTCCTCCACTTTTAGCAACGAAAAATAACCAAATATTTTTCCATTGCTAAATCTGAAATGTTTAACCAAATTTAGCAACGGAATATATTTTCCGTTGCTATTTCATTTTTCGTTGCTAATTTAGCAACAAAATCAATTTCGTTGCTATTTTTTCGTTGCTATTTCCAGATTTTCTTGTAGTGTAAAAGACCAATCTTTTCTAGAGTTGTTAACTGATTTCTCTAAGATTGATTTCAAATCCCGATTAGACACTTTCACTTATCCATTAGCTTGAGGGTGGTATGGGGTTGTGATTTTGTGCTTAACACCAAATTTCTTAAGCAAGGTTTTGAATTGATGATTGACAAAATGTTTGTCTCCATCACTTATAATAGCTCTAGGTGCTCCAAATTTATTAAAAATATTTTTCCTAATGAATTCAAACACAATTTTTGCATCACAAGTCCTAGTAGCTATGGCTCGCATAGTAGATGGTGTAGAAAATCTTCTCTTTCCACTGTCCTAAGACTGCTCCAACTGCATAATCACTTGCATCACACATAATTTCAAATGGTAAGCTCCAATCGGGTGATGCAATGACCGGTGCACTAACTAACTTTTGCTTCAATAGGTTAAAAGCCTACAAACACTCAACATCAAAATTAAATGTAGCATCTTTAAGCAATAAATTAGAAAGTGGTTTTGCAATTTAAGAAAAGTCCTTAATAAACCGACGATAAAATCCGGTATGACCAAGGAAACTCCTAATACCCTTAACACTAGTTGGTGGAGGTAGTTTTTCTATCACATCAACTTTTGCTTTATCAAACTCAATGCCTTTTTTAGAAATTTTATGCCCTAAGACAATTCCTTCTCTAACCATGAAATGACATTTTTACCAATTTAGAACAAGGTTAGTTTCTTGACACATTTTTAAGACCAATGCAAGATTATTCAAACAAGATTCAAAGTCATGACCATAAATAGTGAAATCATCCATGAAAACCTTCATAAATTTCTCAATAAAATCATGAAATATGGCCATCATGCATCGTTGAAATGTGGCAGGTGCATTACAAAGACCAAAAGGCATTCTTCTATATGCAAATGTTCCATATGGACATGTAAATGTGGTCTTTTCTTGGACTTTCGGGGCTATAGGTATTTGCATATACCCTGAATATCCATCTAAGAAACAATAAAATCTATTTCCTGCCAATCTTTCTAACATTTGGTCAATAAAGGGCAATGGAAAATGGTCTTTTCTAGTGGTATTGTTCAACCTCCTATAGTCAATGCATACTCTCCATCCCGTTACAGTGCATCTAGGAATTAATTTATTATTTTCGTTGATCACTACAGTCATTCCCCCCTTTTTAGGCACACATTGAACAGGACTTACCCAATTACTATCAAAAATAGGATAGATAATACTTGCATCAAGTAATTTCAAAACTTCCTTTTTCACTACTTCTTGCATAGTTGGGTTGAGCCTTCATTGAGGTTGCACCACCGGCTTAAAATTATCCTCCATAGGTATACAATGTGTGCAATAGCTGGGGCCAATTCCTTTTAAGTCGGATGTTGCCCAACCAATTGCTCCCTTATGCTTCTTGAGGACTTCAACGAGCTTTTCCTCTTCCAAACCTGTCAATAAAGATGAAATAATTACTGGCTCGGTATTATCTTTTAAAAATACATATTTTAAATCAGATGGAAGTGTTTTAAGTTTAGAATCTCCCTTAGGAGGGGATGGTTCATCCTCCATTTCATCATGTTCACTGTGCTCTTTTTCCAGATTTTGTACCAACTTCTTCTCCTTTGCTTCCAACTCTTCCATTCACTTAGGATGCATTAAACAACTTTGAAGCTCATCATTGAGAATGATTTCCTCTTGCTTTATGTTGGCACAATCTTGAATTTCATCGACAAAATAAATGGACTCTTCAAAATCATACGAGGGGTGTTTTAAAATTTGATTGACATTAAAAATCATTTTCTCCTTGTTGAATCTCAAAGTGATTGTTTGTCCATGAACATCAATTAAGGCTCTTGCCGTATTTAAAAATAGCCTACCCACTATTAATGGCACCTTCCTATCTTCCTCCATGTCCATGACCACAAAATCAACTGGAAATATGAAATTTCCTACTTTTACCAATAGATCCTCAATAATTCCTTTCTATTTCTTTACCGATCTATCTGCCAATTGTAGTGTCATTCGGGTCTGCTTTAGGTCACCTAAGTTTAATTTCCTGCAAATCGAATAAGGCATCAAGTTAATACTAGCACCCAAATCACATAAAGCATGCCCAACAAAATTACCTCCTTGTTCATAAGGTAATGTAAAACTACCAGGATCTTCTAATTTTTCAGGAATTTTATTAGTTAATATGGCACTACAATTACCAAATAATTGAACCATTCCTGTACCTTCTAGCTTTTTCTTATTAGTGCACAATTCCTTCATAAATTTAGCATATTTAGGCATGTGTAGTAAAGCTTCAACAAATGGTAAATTTATATATAGCTTCTTAAACATGTCTAAAAATCTACTCAATTGTTCATTTTGTCTTTCTTTTCTAGCTAGAACAGAAAATGGTAATTGAGATTCATCAAGAACAGTAGAAACAAGTTTTTCTTTACCTTTACCCTTCTCAACCGTAGGAGGCACTTTTTCATTATTTTCAGAGTTAGAAACACTTACCTCCGTTGTCGGTTCCACCCTTGGGGAAGAATTCTTACCAATTTCAGTCTTCTCTAACTCTTTCCCACTCCTTAAGGTGATTGCTTTGGCTTTCTCTTTTGGATTTCGTTCTACATTGGATGGAAATGTCCCTTGAGTACGGTTTGATAACGAACTAGCAAGTTACCCCATTTGGTTTTCTAGATTCCTAATAGATGCCTCTTGGTTCCTCATCCAAATATCTTGCGATTTCCATCTAGCATCTTGGCTAGCTAAAATTGAGTTTTGGAAGGCCATAAAGTTTGCAATCACTTCTTCAATGTTGGATTTCTTTTCTTGAGGAGGGGGAGGTTGAGGTTTTTGAAATCCGGGTGGTTGGTGGTATGATTGTGATGGGTATTGGTTTGGGTAATGTGGTGGAGCTTGGTTTTGGTATGGAAGTTGATATTTGGGAGGTTGATTATGGTTAAATTGAGGTCTAGGATTAGGGTTAGAAGAAGAATCTTGATTACCTTCCCTCCATGAAAAATTTGGATGGTTTCTCCATCCTGCATTGTAAGTGTTACTATATGGGTTCAAGGCATTTACTTCTTCTACCATACCTTCATTATTCTTCACTCCCAAAGGTCCTAGAATTCCTACATAAGAATCAACTTCATTAGATAACATTGAAACATTTTTAGCTTTAAGCTCATTTATTTCTTTTAAATTCCTTTTTTCCATTAATTCTAATTGAGCTTTCAACATAGCTACTTCATCAATATTATGAACTCCCTGTTTCTTTTGAGCTGCTCTAGAGGTTGACCATTAAGCATCATTTGTAGCCATCTTATTAAAAAAGAAAAAATGCATCTTCCAGAATTTGGTTCATAAAACTACCATTTAAAGCTGCGTCTAACAAAGACCTTGTTGATGGATGGGAACCTGCATAGAAAATGTGCATTAGTTGATAAACAGGAACTTCATGATGACGACAACTTTTTAAAAGTCTCCTAAATCTTTCCCATGCTTCATGGAATGGCTCCTCATAAAATTGTTGGAAATCACTAATTTGTTTTCTAATAAGGGCAATCTTAGTAGGTGGAAAGAATTTGCACATGAATTTTTCTTGCATTTGTTGCCAAGAATGGATGGATTGATTTGGTAGCATTTGTAGCCAATCTCTAGCTTTTCCTATGAGGGTGAATGGAAAGAGTTTCAACCTAATTGCATCAGTTGATACATTAGGAATTCGCACAGTGTCACTAACTTCTAAGAACATATCCAAATGTACTGTAGGATCCTGTCCGAACCCGAAAATTGATTTCTTTGTACCATTGTGATGGTAGCGGGTTTAATCTCAAAAGGCTGGTGGTGAGGAATCATAATGGTTCTATATTCTTCATTCTACCTAGGAATAGCATAATCCCTAATGGTTCTAGGTCTATACACATACCCGGGAGCTTGGTGGGGTATGTTTTGCTCTTCAATCCTAGGTGGTGGATCATTCATAGGTTGTTCTATTTCTGGTTCATTCATGTTGCCTCTTAGCCTTCTAATCCTATGAAATGTCCTTTAAATTTTAGGGTCTAATAGTAGGATGGGGTTTTTTCTCACCATAAACCACTAGTCACCTAAAAAGAAAAACTGAGAATAGATGAAGAGGAGAAGAAAACACACAAAAATCACTTTAAAATCAAAATAAATAAACAAACGCCAATGTGTTCCCTGGCAACGGCGCCAAAAACTTGACCGGATGCTAGCAAGTGTACTAGATCGGCTAAGTAATATAGGGAAATATAATTATGATCCAAAATATCGAACCTAAGGAAAACTTGTGCTTGTATGTGCTATTTAAATTTCAAACCCAATTTTGTGTAAAAGAAAGAAGAGAAATCCCAAAGTTGTGATGATTGAGGATTTAAAACTAAAAACAAACTAAAACAAAACAAAGAGTTAAAATAAATAAAGATCTAATGAAAGCAAGTAAATTATGTGAGGTAAAAATCAATATTAAAAATAACTTTCACTAAAGGACTATCCACCTTAACAAATATTGCTATGACTAAAACAAAAGAAAACATACAAGTGATTATGGAGAATTCAGTTTAATAGGCCTAGATAACTTTATTCAAGATTATCATTCCAATCATTAAAATTCCCTTATTCAAATCAATTTAATACTTAGCATAAATACCTGAATTAATTCTCCTAGATGTCTATTAAAGCATTTTTCAAGAGATTTAACTTTCACCTATTCTTAGTTGCACTTTTTTCAATCTTAACTTACTCAAATCAACACACAATTATAGCTTATTCAGATTATAATCATGCATTAACCTCAATAAATTAATCCAAGAACATGCAAATCAATAATCAACTTAAACCAATTACTTAACCAATGTTAATTAAGTTAAAAATCAATTTAAAATTGAATAAAGATAAGACTATGTTTAAGAACTAAGAAATAATCAACTTGCATTAAATTAAAGATCAAACTTAAGTTATAACAATACAAGTTAAGGATTCAAGTATCCTTTAGCAAAAGTTAAAGAAAACTACTCACAAGACATACTTAAAATTAAAACAAAGTGTTGAAGAAAAAAAAGTAAAAGTAAAGCAATGTAAAAATAAACTAAGCTTAATTATCAGGTTCCTCCCTCTTTCTCTGCTGTTTTAGACTGCTATTTATAGGGCAAAAATGTAGTAGATTCATTTTTAAACTCCGGACATCATATAAGAAGTGAACTCTGCTAAATCAGGAAGCTCGAGAAAATCCTTCGCAAAGTGGGAGTCTTTAGCACGTGGCCACGCCTTTCCCATTGCATTTTTACATGTGGTCACGTGTCCAATTAAGCCTTCCTCACACGTGGTCACGTGTGGACTAACCTTGTGTCACATGTGACCTACTTGCTCCTCCTTCTTTCTTCTCACGTGGCCATGCACAATTTCTTCCTTGCTTTTCACGTGGCCATGCATTCTCAAGTTCAATCCTTCACGTGGCCACGTATAGTTCTCTTCGTATAATTCACGTGGTCACGTGAAAACCTTCTGGACTGGACTCTCACTTTCTCGCATAAATTTCTCATATTTGCAGTTTTGGTCCCAATCTTTGCCTTTTTTGCAATTGGATTAACCTTAAAAACATATAAATTACAATTTTACTCTATTTTAACCTAAATAATACCAAAATAACTAAATAACAAAGCTTAAACTATATATATAATTCACACTTATCACAACTAGTCTAAGGGGGAATTTGGGGTGAAAACAAGGTCAAATGGGCCTTCAAAGGTCGAAACAAAGAAAATGTTACGGTTTTGGTTCACATAGTGCTCGAGTTGACAAAAAGTTTGACCAGAACTTTAAAAATAGCAAATAACTTCCAAAAATTATCAAAATTTTCAAATCTTCCTTAAATTCTATGTAGGATCATTTAGCAATAAAAAAGAAAATTTTACAGTAACATCAAAAATTGGCTAATCAGATCGATTAAAGTGAATCGGATCAGAAATGGATTCTGATTAGGCTAAAAATTTTTATGAAGGTTTAATTCATTATTTTAAGGATTATCAAATTGATTTTGAGTGAATTTGAGATTGGAAAGAGAGAAATATTTTATAGTGCATCGAATGGGCTTAAAATCAATTTTGGGCTTAAATTAGGTACAACAATCTTGATTGAACCAGCCCAGCCCATTAAACCAAGGTATATAAAGCCAAAAATACCAGACAACTTGGACGTTCCAGAATTCACTTCAGCCTTCTTCTCCTCTCTCATTTTCTCTTCTTGGCCAAATTATTTTTCTTTTCCTTTCTATTAAATTCTTCATTTTCTACTCAATTTTCTTTTCCTTTCTATTAAGTTGTTTATTTTCTATTTAATTTTCTCCCTAAATCCAAGTTGCTTTACCATGTTTTAGCCCTTTTTACTAGCTAATTATGGTCTCTAGTCTTTATTTGAGGAAAGAAAAGTGAGAAAATTTAAGGACTCAAGGTTATGTGCTCAATTTGAGAAATGAGATGGTATTTTAAGGATATAAAGTAAAGGAAATGGAGATTAAAGGTGGAGAACAAGAAAATGAGGTTAGTAGATACAATATTCTACTCTTTCCATTGATTATGTATAGATTTAAATAATATTTTAATTGTATGTATGTGATTTGAGTATATTTAAATGAAATAAAATTGATAAATATATTTATGAGGGTTAAAAATAGATATTAGAGTGCTTAAAATAAACAAGAAAAATAGTGAGAATAAGAAAATCTATTTAGGCCAAATTGTATACATAATGTACACAAGGTATACTTTGGTGATTAAGCTAATTAATGGTATATTCATGTTAGACTATAGATGATTTGGCCAAATTAATGATTAAAAAATTGAAAACTAAATTTTAAGATGGAAATATAACATAGGCCGAATAAGAAATTAAAGTATACTTAGGTAAATGTTATGATTTAATGCAAATTTATTGTATAAACATAAAAGTCAATGTGCAACTTAGCTAAATTAATGATACATGAGTGACGAATAAATTTAGGGCTTAGGATGTTGCTTGGACCGAAAGGTATAAATAGGCATAATCTAATCTTAAAAATATAAATGATGAAATGGAGCAAAATAAAACATGGTATGATTGATAACACCTTAAGGTTGAATGGTTTATATGTGGGTAATGCCATATTTTTATCACATTCATACATTATTTATCTAGTACATTATGGTCTATATATATATATATATATATATATATATATATATGTATGTATGTATGTATGTATATATATATATATGTATATATGTATATATATATATATGTATATACATATATATATGTATATATATATATATGTATGTATGTATGTATATATATATATATATATAATGTTTGAATGCATGGAAAATGAAGATACATGATATGATATATAATGGGAATAATGTAAAATTTAAGATAGAAATATAGCATAAAGTAAAATAATTAGTTTTCCTTAGTGTACAATGGGTAATCCAAGACACTAGGATATAATGGCTAACCAAAGGGATCCATATATCATAGTAGATTCATATAGTTCATACAATATACTTCTAATGAGTGATGGGTACATGCTACTAGTCACCTCACTCATACAGTTTTGAGGCCTTACATACAGTCATATATTACTTTCATATAGTTACATAGTTCTCATCCTGCATATCCAATCTGAGGATTTTCACCGGTTATTACTAAGGGTCAAATGGTAATTATACAAAAAAAGGGAATAAAACAATAAATTAAGCAAAAAGAATGTCATAAAGATAATAAAACAAGAAATAATGGGAAAATGAGATTAATAATTTGAGCACAGGGAAAAATTGTAAATATATGAGAAAATGAGGATAAAATAGTAGAACATGTATGTAGGATTCCATAAAGTTAGATAAAGAAGAAACAAAATGAGAAATGTAATTAATAGTGATAATTATGAATTATACTATATTTTTAGTGTGTTTAAATTAGTTAATTTAGTATTAATTTGGTTGATTTTATGTTTAATTAGTTAATTTATGTGTTTGTAGGTTTAATTGTAGGTTTTGGTATTTTTAAGGGCTTAATTGAAGAAAAGAATGACTTAATTGAAGAAAAGAGAAGTTTAAGGGGTAAATTTCTAATTTTGGAAAGATGGCAAGTTTTTCTCATGAAGGAAAAAAGAAAACCACTTGGCTGAGTGGTAATAATCACTCTCTCGAGTGCAAAAACACTCTTCTGAGTGTTTTAGTCACTCACCCAAGAAGGAGTTCACTCAACCGAGTGATTAAGGCACTCTTCTCAGCATTTCATCACTCAATTAAGTGACTAAGGCTACTCTCTTTAGTGTTTCTTTACTTTTAACAATTAAAGACTTCCCATTTGGCTAAAAAAATTTTACAACTTGGTTTAGGAAGTCTCAAGGCATACAATTGCTTTTTTTGGCAGTATAATTTAGCTATAAAAGGAAGATAAGACACCAGAACTGAAGAGAGGCAATTAATTATGAATTTTAGCTTTAGTTTTCTTTAGTTATTGTACAATAGTTTTTAGTTTCATTTTTTATTTTCTTAAGTTTCAATTCTTCAAAAGACTCAAGTTTTCTACTGGTGTTCTGACAAATCATCAAGAGCAAGTTTGGAAATTCATGAGTATTATATCTCTTTAATTTATTTTTATTTTTATCTTTTTAATTCAATACAAGTTTCATTATTCTTAGTTTTGAGAAAATTCTTATCTTTGATTATTATTGATTTGATTATTAAATTATTTGATTAATGTTTGATGTTGCGACCCTAGCAAGTGCACTAGATCGACAAGTAATAAAGTGGGGGTCTAGTTAAAACCCTCAAATATTGGACCCAGGGGATTATGTGTGAGTAAACTATGAAAATGAATTGCATGTTAAAGAATTCCTAATAGTTTGTGTGTAAAAATTATCAAATTTGAATAATGTAAACTTTAACACTGAAATATGCAGTGAAAAGAAATTAAATTCAAATAGCAGTAAATTGAGTGTGAACCAAATTCTGAAAAATTAACAAGTGTAAAAATCTATAAAAATAAAATATTGCCCAGGTTCACTCATCCATCCCATAGCTAATGTGAATTAATTTTATCTAAAATCATACATGAATGAATCCAGGAAAACCCTCTTAACCTAAGCGTCCCACTCCAGAGCCAGCTATTCTAGTTGCTAAACGTCTCATTTTTGAGCCAACCCAACAACTAGCCTACTCATGAGTCTAACATCCTAAGTTTGGTTTTCTTTTCCATTCCGGAGCCAAACAACCCAAAATCCATCTATTTTACTCCACACTCTAGTCCTAAAATCACAAATACTGCACATCTAGAGTCCCATTTTGGAGCCATCCAAAATATACAACATTCATGATAGAAAAACTAAGTAAAATCATTTGTAGCATCCAATCCACTAAACTCAATACCCATCAAAGACATATAATAAAAACCATTCATCCATGCATGGAAAATAACTTAATAGATTGAAAAACCATGAGATACAAATAAGTAATAGTGAAATAGACCATTCATTCATGTGAAAATCAAAATATGTTCAATATTCACATTGTGAGTAGGGGATTCAAAGCTCCCCAAGCAACAAAAAGGACTACTCACTATCCATAACATAAAAGACAAATAAAGTAAATGTAAAAACTATAAAACTTATTTAAAGCTGAAGATTTAAAGTTGATGAAGCTCCTTTTCTTCTTCTCCAAACTGCACCTTGATTGTAAACTGTAATCTTGAAGTAAGTAACTAAAACTATGACTATTTTTTTGTTTTTGAAATAAAACTAAACTAAAAGAGTGATTTTTACAAGTAAAACTATAAAACTATGTATGAAAACCTCTCCAAAAATTAAAAACTGCATTTTCTCTCCACCAAAATATCCTATACATGAAACCTTAAAAAGACTCCTTTTTTAAAATAGACAATTCTACAGCTTTTATAGAGGTTCAGGAAGACACGACTAGGACACTTTTGTCTCAACCAAGACACAAGAAGATAGAGTGGTAGGTTACTTTGGGCATGGCTGGGACAATTTTGTCTCAGCCATGGCGAGCTTCTGGATCAAAACGTCTTTGAAGGCTACATTAACCATGGCTGGGACCAAGTTGTCTCAGTTATGACCTTTGGTGAAACAGTGAGTTTTGAACTTCTGTATGAGACATGACAGGGATAGTTTGTCTCAGTCGTGCCTCAGCATAATTTTCTTCACAAAATTCAATTTAATAACATTAATCACCTTAAAATTTTAAATTTATCAAAAGAACTAAAATAGACATAGGAAAAACATTTTAACACTAAAAACACTAAAACCATGCAAGATGAGACAATAAAACACATAAAATTATCCTGAAAATAAACATTGAAATCAAAGCTATCAACTATCCCACACTTAGCCCCTTGATTGCCCTCGAGCAAAGAATCGTCCACAATCTTGAAAACTCAAACTCCAAATCAGAATAATCAAATTCAGAGAGGTCCTAGCAACACTCAGATGAAGACACTCAGATGAAGAATTTAATCAAAAAGACTCAAACTGATCTATACCAAATAATTTCTCGTGTATGTGTTCTATGCCAAAACAAATTTGTATCTTTTCACAACCAAAAACTGCCAGTGAACTCCAGCAAGCAAGCAACAGAAAAATATACCGATTTTGTACTTGAAACTCAAAACAGCCATAAGCCTCTCATTTAGCACCTAAACCATAAGGATCATCTCCACTAAACAAATCAGAACAAAACGGGATCACCAAGGCTTACATTAAGGTTGTAATAGGGATAAGGCAAAGGTTCCAAAAAAATTTATAAGGTTAGCAAGATAGAATTAGCCATACTACCAAGAATTACATACCACCTAACTTTCTCAAGAAACAACTCCTTCAAAATCCATGCTCTACTGTTATCAAAAGGGAAAACTAATCTTAGGACATTAGTTGGATTCTCAAAATTGTAGGAAGCACATAAATGACACTTTCTATAAATACTAGGTACCCCACACTTAATTTCTGCAGTAATGAATCGATCAAAATTTCTGCAACATAATATTTATTTTTCTTTTTCTTTTTTTTTAAATATAGTCACGGTTACTATGAATTTCATGGTGACTGTGAGATACTAACTTAGGTGACAGGAGTACCAAAAGCATTGAATCTTATCATCCTTGTCCCAAAATTTTTAGAACATTAAGCTCACAAATCCCTAAAAATTTTTCAACTTCCCCCTTACTTCTTGATTGACAATCAAAAATTTTATCAAACCTAACTGCAAATTTTATTGCCCAACCTAGAGTGGCCAATTCCAAAATGGAAAAGACAAAGGCAATTAGGCTATATGGTTAAGCATTAATGCAATAAAGAAAAATTAAATAGTATGCTTTTAGCATACCAATTAAAGTCAAATGGGCTAACAATGGCTAAATTTACCAAGGGTAGGTCAAGAGTCATTTGAAAATTTGTTACCAAAGAAAGGCTGCCTGGATCATATCCTAATCTTGTCTGAGTTGAATGTTCATTTCGAAGGGCGATGAGAAAGGTTCTAGCTATTCCAGAATTCCTTCACTCGATTGCTCTTACTCACTGGGTTTCATTTCATAAAACTTAACCTGCTGTGCTTATTAAGTTAGAAATTAAATGGTATATAATTAATCGAGATCAATTCAAAAGAAAAACTTCACTAAACAATGCTACTACTCTCAGGCTACTCAAACATCCTAAATAAGCAGTTTAAATTTTGAGTTCAAATTGATTCAATTTAAGATTAACTGGCAAGCTCAGGCTAATTGCAAAAGTAATTAACAACTCGAAATACACAAGTGTTCTAACCAAATTTAAAAAGGGAAATAATAAAATAGTAAATGAACTTGAATAAAAAAAAACTAATCTAAATCAAAACTAAAGGAACACATAATGCAATGAACTTACTAACAGAAAAGGATTTAAACAAAAAAAACTGAAGAGAAAATCATACTAGAAGCTACTTAACTAAAATTAACTTTAAACACAAAAGATAGAAACTACAACTTAAATCAAACAACCAAGATAAAAGCTACGATAATATAACAAACATGAAAGAAATTTAATTAGCAAACTAAAGTCATAAAACAACACCACAAAATAACTAAAAACATATTATAGTTAGAAAGAAACAATATCCAAAGTCAAACATAGAAAAACTAAGTTAATTGGTCTTCATCCTCAAACCATCACCCCCACACTTAAAATTTTGTTGTCCCCAGCAAAAAACCAAAAGAGAATAAAAAACAAAGGAGTGATGAGTAGAGGAAAAATCCCTAAAATTATGGCAATGAAGGAGGTGGTGGAGGTGGAAATTGGCTATCAAATCGGGATTGTAACATCCCAAGAGTTGTGACAATATCATCCATACACTATGTGATTGAAGTGAACCTAGAATCCATCCTCTTAGTGATGTTGTCAAGTCGGGTGTTAATAACAGTGTACTGCTTAAGGGGTAGGGGAATTGTATCAGCTCCAGTTCTTTCCAATTTCGTAGCTCCCTTGTGTACAGCAGCCCTATACAAAGCTCCGTCTGAAACCACCAAATGCCCTTACCCTGGAAAGCAAGGATCATCAATCAGGATCACCATATTTCTCAGCAATATGCGATCAATTAACAATGGATTTTTAACTAAATTGCCAAGTTTTGGATGCTTGTGAAAGCGGGCTAATGTAGTAACAAACCCTCCAAGTGCCAACTTGGAATCCCTCTTCATGAAGGTGTGCAAATCTATAACTTTCTGAGCAATGAATGAGGCTTCATTCAACCTAATACCATCGTGCTTAGCATAAAGAATTATGGCATTGCTTGCATTTACATTTCTAGGCCCTCCAATGTGGCTAAAAAATACTAAATTCTAGTAACGATGCATGATCCTCAGGGCGTGATCTCTCAAATGATGAGCCTTAGTGTTCTTAGGATTGAAGTGGGTAGGGTCCTCGAGATCATAAACTCCCATCCAGATTTCTTGCCTATTCAGATCGGGAATATCCCTAGCAGCATATTGATCGAATCCCAATGACTTAGAGAATTCATTAAAATATATTTGATAAGGAATGTTATCAAGCTAAAAACTCACATGGCCTAGGTCAGCATGACTGTCTACTCCAATTCTAAATTTGACTATGCCCAAGAAGTCATAGACCAAGTGAGGATAGACTTTCTCATTTCTCTCGAAGAAAATTCTCTAGCCTACACCATCAATTAACCTATCCAGCTCATTTTTGAATCCTAGTTCCGCCATTAATTCCATGTCTAAGCACGGGGTGGCTCGATACTCATGCTTGCGAAAGAGAGTCCACCAATCTACGAATTC
The DNA here is from genome assembly GCA_037975025.1 of Excoecaria agallocha. NCBI lineage: Eukaryota > Viridiplantae > Streptophyta > Magnoliopsida > Malpighiales > Euphorbiaceae > Excoecaria > Excoecaria agallocha. The sequence continues at coordinate 53,919,080 of CM075811.1, read as the reverse complement.
ATTTGGAACCCATGCTGGCATCTTTATATTGGAGGACCCTTGAGGAGCATAAGATGATGATCTAGCTTCAATACGGGAGTGCTTGGGTGCCATTTCTACTACAACAACAAACAGCATAAAATATAAGCACTAAAAAAAATTCAGGATAAAACAATGCACTTGAACAACAAAAGTTATATAGGTAGATTGTAAGTAGCAACTATAAAGGAAAAAATAAGTTACTATAAGGATAAAAACAAACAACATGTCAAAAACATAGTGAACAAGCATATGCAAACATAAATGCATGACTCAAAAGCATGCTTAAACCAAAATACAAACAAAAGCCTATGCAATTGAGTTACTAACAATCATAAAAACAAAAAAAACTACCATGCTTGACCATAAAAATGACCATTAACAAAATATGATTGTTATAGATTAAACAAAAACATATATGAAATTAACTAGATTCATGAACAAAAACATCGAGATAGCAACAAGTTAACAAAATGGCCCTAACACATGTATTTGCCAAAAACCTACATTAGAATTTTCTACAATTCTTCAAGCATAAAAACATGTCAAACGTTCCTTAAGGCATGATTTTTAGGCAAACAAAGGGCATGCAACAAAATAACTAAAGAAAAATCACTATCTTACTTTTCTTTGGCATTTCATCGAACAGGAGTTGGGCAAGATTCATTTGGCAACAAAAACAACAAATAACACAACCTTCATGCATGAAACTAATAGATTATATGCCAAAAATCATAACCAAGCCCAGAATCAAAGTTAAAGAAGCAAGAATTTAAAAATGGAAACACAAAATACAAAGAGAAAAACGTAGACTTGGAGAAATACGATTAAGAAAAATCAACTTAAACTTAAAGCAAAATAAGAGTTAAACTAAAACAGAGAGAAGAGAAAGGGTGACTTACTTGATTCTTAAAGAGAGTGAGTGGAGAATGCAACAAAAATGATAGGAAATGAGAGATGATGCTAAAAATTTGAAGAAAGGTGTAGAGAAAACTAAAAAACGAAGCACAAAGGGATGCAATTGGTCGGGTTATTTATAGATGGGCACGATGAGAACCCTAATAGGCATAGCTGGGACACATATGTCTCATCCGCAACATGCTTAAATGTAAAACTGCCCATTTTGATATAGTGGAAGGCACGGCTGGGACTAAGTTATCTTTGTCATGCCACACCTCTGGACTTGAAAGTAAACAGCAAGCCACGGCTAGGACTACATAGTTTTAGCCATGGGATAATTAATTCTCATAATGAGATTTTATCATAGACATGGCTGGGACACTGGGATCTCAGTCGTGCCTCTCTTTTGGACTCCAAGCAACACGTTGGCACGATTGGGGACCGTTGGTCTCGACCGTGCACTAGCATAAAAAAATTTTCGTCTCTTTTGGTCACAGTTGGAACATAAATGTCTCAGTCGTGCCACCATTCTTTCTTAGAAACATGGATTGGCCATGGCTAGGACAATGTTGTCTCAGCTATGCATCTATTTTGCATTATCAAGAATTAATGGGACATGCCTGGAACCACTCCGTCTCAGCTGCGACCATCAAAAATTTGCACAATTATACTGAAATTTCTCCCTCTCCTCAGTAAAATTCTTGAAAATTTTCCACTCTAACAAGCACAACTAATCACCATTCTCTAGACAAAAATTAACAACACTAAACATTTAAACTTACAAGAAATTGAAGGCAAATTAAAAAGAAAAACCATTAAGTTCAAAGTTAAGAAAAATTTCTGGGTTTAACAAGTCGCCAGCTCGACTTTGATAGTTGTCATGGGTCATGGAACATCAAAGGGTTTATATCATACTGCCCTAACACCAAGTTTGAATTTATCTTGTACAAGCATGCATTAAGTGGAGTGATTTAGTTTCCCCTCAGAAATTGCATTATGAAGCTTTCGCTTCTTCCTTTTAACACATTTGGTAAGCTTATTTTTGCTTCCAACAACCAATTCTTTCTCTTCCTTGGTGTGCATCAACCATTTCTCCAGAGTGTCATAAAATAAAATATCTTTAGATCTTACTTTCATCTCCCCAAAAGAATTTTAAACACAGCAAATCAACTCTAAGAATTCGTACGATGGGCGTTCTGTCATGTTGGTCACGTTGAAAATCATTTTCTCGTAATTAAAATGTAAAGTGATTGTCTTTCCATGCATATCTATCAATGCTCTTGCTGTGTTTAGGAAAGGTCTTCCAACTATCATAGAGATTTTCTGGTCTTCCTCCATCTCAAATACCACAAAGTCTATTAGGAAAAAAAATTCTCCAACTTTCACCAGCAAATCTTCAATGATCCCCTTGGGTCTCTTGATGGACTTATTTGCCATTTGCAACGACATCTTTGTTCCTTAAGATGTTTTAAATTTAATTTCCTGCAAAGCGAATAAGACATTAGATTGATGCATTCGATTGATGCTTGCACCTAAATCACATAGGGCATTCCTAACAAAATTTTTCCCAAACTCGCATGGTATTGTAAAACTACTAGGATCCTTTAATTTTTCAGGAGGTTTGTTGGTCAGAATGGCATTACAATTTTTTGACAATTTAATTGTCCTTATTACTTCTAACTTCTTCTTGCTAGAGCATATATCTTTTAGAAACTTAGCATACTTGGGGATATGAAGTAAGGCATCAACAAATGGTAAATTTATGTGCAACTTCTACAATATATTTAAAAAATTAGCTAACTGATCATTTTTTCTAGCCTTGTTAGCTACAGCAGGGAAAGGTAACAATGACTCGTCTATAATATCCCTTTCTTTAGGTAAAATACTCTTACCTTTATCGATAGGCTCTTGTACATCTTTAGCAATTTTGGGTTCAGAATCACATACCTGTGTTGTAGGTTCCACCAAAATAGAAGAAGATTGATTCCCCTCATCCTCGCCATATAGCTCTTTACCGCTTCTTAAAGTGATTGCTTTCACCTCTTCCTTTGGATTTTGATCAACATTAGACGGGAAAACACCAGGTGGTCTTATGGATAAGGAGTCAGCTAATTGTTCGATTTGTGTCTCCAAATTTCTCATTAAAGAATCGTGGTTTCGGTTCCATTGCTCTTGAGATTTTCACCTTGCCTCTTGGCTGGTCATAAATTATTGTTGGCTATTCATGAAACTAGCAAACATGTCTTCTAAATTAGGCTTCTTTTCTTGAACGGGTGGCCTTGGTTGGCATCTCGGTGGGTGATATGGTTGAGGTTGGGACTGAATAGAGCTTTGCCCTTGGTGGTGGTTAAGCAGATAGGATGTTTGGTAGTGATTGGTAGCTTGCAGTTGGTGAGGCTGAGTATGACTATGGTAGACATTTAAGTTGAAAGGGGCTTTTGCTTGTGGTTGAGAAGATGAGCTTATTGATTTCCATCCTTTCATGAGAAATTGGGGTAATTTCTCCATCTCAGATTATATGAATTGCTGTAAAGATCATGCCTTCTATAATCTCCTAATGTATTTACATCTCCTACAACTCTGCCTTCTTGGATGCCTTTCCCATTTTCACATGGTCTACTACTTTGAGTAACTACAACCACATTTTGTACTTTCAAGCCACTCAACTCTTTCCTCACCATTTCTAATTGTGCTTTCAACAATACCACATCATCTATATTATGTAACCCTTGCCTCCTTGGGACTGATCTAGGAGCAGTCCACTGAGAGTCATTTGCCATCATCTCGTCTAATAACTAAAAATCCTCCTCAGGCAGCTTGTTAAAAAAAGACTCTACTGATGCTACATCCAATAATGATCTTGTTTGAGGTGTAACTCAAGCATAAAATATGGTCATCAATTGGTAGATAGCTATCTCGTGGTGCAAACAGCTTCTCAATAATCTCCTAAACCTCTCCCAAGCCTCATGAAAGGGTTCTTCATTCATTTAATGGAAACTCATAATGCTATTTTGGATGCTTGCAGTCTTAGTTGGAGGGAAAAATCTCATCAAGAATTTCTCTTACATCTAATCCCATGACCATATTAACTGGCATGGTAGCATTTGCAGCCACTCCTTTGCTTTTCCAATCAAAGTGAATGGAAATAGCTTTAATCTTACTACATCCGTACTAACACCCAAAATTTGAACTGTATCACTAAATTCAAGAAATATGTCAATATGTTGAGCTGGATCTTCTATTTTTAAACTAGAAAATTGATTCCTCTGTATCATAGTAATGGTGGATGGTTTGAGCTCACATTGTACTCCTCCTGGTAATACAATTGTCTGATGATCTTCGTTCCACCTTGGAATAGCATAGTCTTTTATGGTCCTTTGCCTAGGCACTTCTTCTCTCCATGCCCCTAGCATTTGTTCATATGTCCTTAGCACTTGTTCATTCTCAGGAGGAAACTCATCAAGAGGAAGATTGTGCTCCATCTCGTTGTCTCTATTGGCTCTCCTTCTTTGATGTAAGGTCCTCTCGATTTCAGGATCAAAAGGCACTAATTGCTCTTGTCTTGCTCTGTTTATGTACCACTATCACCTGAAAATAATTAAGAAAAAAAACACATACAAACAATAATCATAGCATACTAACAACACCAAATCCCAGACAACAGCACCAAAAACTTGTTACGACCCTAGCAAGTGCACTAGATCGACAAGTAATAAAGTGGAAGTATAGTTAAGACCCTCAAATATCAAACCCAAAGGATTATGGGTGTGTGAACTATGAAAATGAATTGTATGCTAAAGAATTCCTAATAGTTTGTGTGTAAGAGTTATCTAATTTGAATAATGTAAACTTTAACTCTGAAATTATAGTGAAAAGAAATTAAATTCAACTAGCAGTAAATTGAGTGTGAACTAAATTCTGAAAAATTAACAAGTGTAAAAATCTATAAAAATAAAACATTGCTCAGGTTCACTCATCCACCTCATACCCAATGTGAATTAATTTTATCTAAAGTATACAAAAACGAATCCAGGATAACCCTCTTAACCCAAGCGTCCCATTCCTGAGCCAGCTATTCTAGTTGCTAAACGTCCCATTCCGGAGCCAGCCCAACAACTAGCCTATGCACGGGTCTAACATCCTAAGTTTGGTTTGCTTTCCCATTCTGGAGCCAAAGAACCCAAAATCCATTTATTTCACTCCACACTCTAGTCCTAAAATCACAAATACTGCACATTTAGAGTCCCATTCTGGAGCCATCCAAAACATACAACATTCATTATAGAAAAACTGAGCAAAATCATTTATAGCATCCAATCAAAGACATATGATAAAAATCATTCATCCATGCATGGAAAATAACTTAATATATTGGAAAACCATGAGAAACAAATAAGTAACAGTGAAATAGACCATTCATTCATGTAAAAATCAAAATATGTTCAATATTCACATTGTGAGTAGGGGATTCAAAGCTCCCCAAGCAACAAAAAGGACTACTCATTATCCATAACGTAAAAGACAAATAAAGTAAGAGTAAAAACAATAAAACCCATTTGAAGCTGAAGATTTGAAGTTAATAAAGCTCCTTTTCTTCTTCTCCAAACTGTACCTTGATTGTAAACTATAATCTTGAAGTAAGTAACTAAAACTATGACTATTATTGTGTTTTTGAAGTAAAAATAAACTAAAAGAGTGATTTTACAAGTAAAACTATGTATGAAAACCTCTCTAAAAATGAAAAATTGCATTTTCTCTCCACCAAAATATCCTATACACAAAACCCTAAAAAGACTTTTTTAAAACAGACAATTCTGTAGCTTTTATAGAGGTATCCAGGAAGACACGGCTGGGAAATTTTTGTCTCAGCCAAGACACAAGAATATAGAGTGATAGGTTGCTTTGGGCACGGCTGGGATAGTTTTGTCTTAGCCACGGTGAGCTTCTGGATCAAAACATCTTCACAGGCTATATTAACCACGGCTGGGATAAAGTTGTCTCAGCCGCGACCTTTGGTGAAACGATGAGTTTTGAACTTTTGCATGGGACATGACGGGGACAAATTATCTCAGCCATGCCTTAGCATAATTTTCTGCACAAAATTCAATTTAATACCATTAATCACCTTAAAACTTTAAATTTATCAAAATAACTCAAATAAATATAGGAATAATATTTTAACACTAAAAACACTAAAAGCATGCAAAATGAGACAATAAAACACACAAAATTATCCTGAAAACAAACATTAAAATCAAAGTTATCAGTTGATGATTGATTTAAGTATGATCTATGATATGCATATTCTTGGATTAAATCATTAGTATTGATGCATGATTATATTCTACATTTGATGTAATTATGTGTTGGTAAGAGTGGATTAAGACTAAGAAAACTTGAACTAAGAATAGATTGAAGTTAATTTTGCTTCAAAAAGAGTTTAATGGATATTTAAGAGTTCAAAACTGAATCTTTATGTTAAGTGTTGAATTATTCCTAACAAGAATTTGATGCTTGGAATGATAGTCTGAATAAGCTATCTAGCTTTATTTAACTAGTTTTTCCATAATTACTTGTGTTTCTTTTGATTTGAGTCATTGCAATGGAAGTTGAGTGGATAGTACATTTAGCAGAAGTGTTTTAGTTATTGTTTTGTTTTTAATTCATGTTAGTCTAGTTTTGGTTTTTATTTTGTTTTATTGTCCATTTAGTTTAGTTCTTGCTTTCAATTCAAACACTTGGAAAATAATCTCAGCTTAATTTAATTCACACATAGATATTCTACTTAGCAATCCATGTGTCCTTAGATATGATATTTAGGGTTATTTTTCCTATATTACTAGCCGGTCTAGTACACTTGTTAGACACCAACCAAGTTTTTGGTGTTGTTACCGAGGGAACAATGGTGTTGTTTACTTAATATTTGTAACTAAGTTTAGTATGAGATTTTTTATCTATTTTTGATTTGGTTATTTTTCTTTGCAAGAAAATTTTGAGACATTTTTTCAAGATGATGTCCAAGATTATGAATTATTCCTTTTGAGATAACAAATGAATGATTTAATGAGAGATTTGCAGGAAATAAGCCTTTTTCATACACATTTACCAATTCGTTATTCACCATCTTTTAATGATGTTCAAGATTATGAATTGGTTCTTTTCAGAGCACAAATGGAAGATTTGAGGAGAGAGAAATAAGAACTGCAATATTCATAAGAGACTAATATCTCTAAAATTCAAGTTCTTCTTGACTTGCTTATGACTAAAGAGAAGTAATTTTGTGTTAAAAATGAGAATGGATTGCCATAATTAATTCTCAAGAGGAGAAGATCAAATAACAATAGGCTATGTTGCAAAATTAAGAGAATATGTTAAAGATCAAGAGCATTTATTAAGAGATCAAGAATTGGCAATTAAAAATCTAGAATTCGAGGTTGAATTCTTGAGTAGTTTGATGGAAAGTGAAGGTGTTGGTGATAATAAAGAGAAATTGAGTCATGTGCCAATGGTGGATAGTAGAGAAATTGAAAACAGGGCGTATTAGTTAATAGAGGAACCAATCATGGTTGAAGATAAGTCTTATAGCTTGGAAGATGAATTTAGATTTCTTGCGAAAGATTTTGCACCAAAGGAGAAAAAAGTGTTCAATTCTCAAATGAAAGCATTGAATTGTGTCCATTTGAAGAAACTTTTAAGGCTAAAAGAGCAGGTAGAGTTCATTTTTAAAGAACCAAAGGAGGAGTTATACTTTATTGAAGATATGGAATTTACAGCTTAGGTGAATTATGACAAGTTTCTCCTACTAATGAAATAAAATGAAGAAGAAAGTCCGGATAGACCTTTATTTAGATCACAAGCTCAGCCATTGGAGAGAGTAACAGAAGTTGAGCTAGGACTTGAAAAACCAAAACTAATCTAACTCTTTTCTTTAAATTTTGTCAATTTTTTTTAGTTATATTTTGTTAACAACTATCTTGTCTTGTCTCTAGTTTAATTTCATAGGTTTCTATAGTTTAATTTGTGTTCTTTATGTTTCTTATGTTAATTATATTTATGTCATTCAATTCATAAGTTTAAGAGTGAGAGGTTTAAAAAGAAGCTACTTCTAATAATTTTTATGCTTAATCATTTTAATTAAATTAGCAAGTTCTTCTAGGATCATTATAAAGTTCATATGGTTTTTTAGAGTTGAGGGAATTTTAACTTAGTTGAACTTAATATGGAGTTAAATGTCTTGATTTGTTCAGAGGTGAGTTTGACTTTTTTTGCTTAATGCTTTATGAACTAAAGAAATAATTCTTCATTTGCTGAGTTTAACATGGTTTTGATATGAGTCAATTGATTTATAGGTTTGCATAATACGTTGGCAATATCTTAATAGAGTTTTGAGTAAGGAATATTAATTGATTAAGGTAGATATGCAATTGAGTGAGTTATACTTCATGCTACACTTAAGATGTTTTGTAACTTATAGTTTTAAGCACGAATCTAATTAAGTTTGATTAAGATGAGTAAGTGAAAAGCATGGTTTAATATTGTTTTTTTAGGTTTGATTAAGAGTTATAAGGTTTGAATTAAGGTAGGAATGGGGACAATTATGTAAATAGTTATTAAGTGAGAGTTTGAGTGTAAAAAAATTATATAGATGAAATTAACTATGAGTGTCACCCCCTTTCACTCAGCTGAGTGGCCCTATTCACTCTCCCTGAGTACCACTTTGTTCTTCTGAGTGATTTCATGCTCTTCTGAGTGATTTTTGGTATTTTAAACTTCCTTTGTCTAGCAAGTCATCACTTTCTCGAGCATTTGCACACACTCACCCAAGCACCTCACTCTCCCAGGTAGCGCTCTCTCACTCGGTTAAGTGGCCCACTACACTCACCCGAGTGTCTTCATTTAAAATCGTAACCCCTCAATCTCGTCCCCTATTCTTGTACACACTTATTTACATTTTCTCCCACTTACCTAACACTTGAATCACACTCTCTCGAGTCCTCTTAACTTAAGCTTAAATTGTTCAATCTTTATTATTTCATTGAACACGAGTGACTTTTACTTCATTAATTATTGGATTATAATAATGGGTTGCTTAATTTTCTAGTGACTTTTACTTCATTAATTATTGGATTATAATGATGGGTTGCTTAATTTTTTTTAGATTTGTGTTTATTGTGGTTAAAGCTAACTTATAATTATGCTCAAATACTTATTACTTTTGCATTGTTTTTCCTTTAAGCTTATAGTATGTACACCATTGTTGAGTTTTATGGATATTGGTTTCATTTAAAAGTTCAAATTTATCTTAATCTAGCTTTGGCAAGTTATGCACACAAGGTGTTTGACAAAATGCCTAACTGACTGAATCTGTATTTTTGCTCAGTATTATTTTTACTGCTCGAACTATTTTTATCATAACTTTTGCTTCAGTTGTTTGATTTCTTATTATAATATGTTTTCAAAAAGCTAATTTTGAGATAGACATTCTTTACTGAAGCTACGCCCTATGTAACTGCCTATTTTAGGCCTTAAAATGACATTTGGGCTTCCATTTTTTAGTTTGAAGTTATAAGGGTATTTTGCATTAGTTTTTGTATGCTCAATTCTTTAACTTACTTGCTGAGATCAATTTGGATGAATTGGTGTGGCTTTATTGTTCTTGAAAATGTATTTGCTAAAGCTTAATTTTGAGTTAAGTTATGTTTCATTTACATCCCATTTATTCTTATCTACTTATTGTTTGAGAATAAACCTTGATTTCAATTATTGGCTTGATAATGGTTAAGATTGTATTTAAATTAGCTTATTTATTTTATGCTTACCACGACCAATTTAAAGTCTTTTTCTTCATCTTATTAAGCTAATCCATCAGCAATCACCTTTAGACTTGAGGTTATGCATTCACATATTTGATTTCAATTATACAACATGTTGAGCATTAAAGCAAGTTTAGCCTAGGTGCATTTCTTAACTTAGTCATCATAATTTTTAAGCCTTGATTACTGCACTATTTTAGTTTTATAGGCATGTTTTCTTGTTCACTCAATTTCATTGGTTTCATATCTCCTTTTGGCTTGAATATGATTTTTTACTTATGCTAAGTATTGCTTTAAGTCAAGTGTGGTATTGTGATAGTCTTCATTTTTTGCCACTTACTTGAACTCAACTTGTGTAGTGAGCTAATACTTTTACTATTTTGCTGCAGACGACAAAATTTTAAAGAAGGGGATAAAGCAAGGTTGAGTTTGGTTTTGAACTCAAAAACCTTTATCTTTTCTTTTATAATTGGCTACTCTAGAATTGGATAGATTAATTTTTATTAGGTATTTTAAAAGGTATAGTTAGAAAAGGATTTTAGTATTATTGTCAAAGGTTTATTGATGAAGTCAAGTAATTAATTAAGATTTACCTTGTGACTACCGATGTAATCTTGTAATGCCAGTAATGAAGTTTGAAAAAAAAAAGATAAAAGAAAAAAATATAAAAAAGACAAAAAGAAAGAAAAAGAAAAAATATTTTGCAATAAAGCTAGCACCTATGGAAGAATCTTAAATGTGGGGTATTTACAAGGAAAAGGAATTATGACTTCTAAAAATGATGAATTATGAAATTAAGAGGAGTTTTATTGATCTTTTCTCTCAAAAGTGCTTAAGATGTATGGGATTAGATAAGCAAGTATGGAAAAAGGGGTATGTATTTAGTTGATTGAAATTTTAAAGTTTGGTTTATTCAAGCATAGAATGGCTATTTTTTTTATTATCTATTGTCCATTCTTTGTAACCAACACCTTAACCCCATTATAACCTTTTAAGTCTGAAGTGATTCTAAGTTTGATTTGAGTTATTTAGCGAAGATGACCTTCGGGTTTCATGCTAAAGGAGAGGTCCATGGTATTTTTAGAGTTTCAAGTGCGAAACCACTTGTATACTTAGGTGTACATTAATTCTTAAGTTTATCTATGAATTGCATTGGTATTTTGATTTTGAAAAAAGCTTAAAATATTTTGGTCTTACACACACACATGGAAACTAGCTCATATTGTCTTACTTGAATTTACTCAAGTTAGAATTTTGTTAAGAGCTCTTGTTAATTGCTAAACTTGATTTTGAAATGTATAATTTTTAGTTGAAGTTTGATTATTTTGAGAAGTTGGTTTGTTTAAAATTTGCTCAGCACGAACAAAGACTAAGTGTGGGGTAAATAGTATAAAAAGGGTAATAATATAATTATACGAATAAAATAGGGATCAAAAAGTAAATTAGGTATAAAAAAGTCATAAAGGTGGACAAATAAGAAATAAAGTGAAAAATATAATTAATAGATGTAAAAAGGATAAAAATGAAATTGCATAATAAATCATGGGATAAATAGTAATTTAACATCAATAGGGTGATTAAAATGTTAAAATAATTAAATAAGACAAAAAAGGGTAAAAATGTAAATAATTGAAAGTATGGGGATCAAAATATAATTTTCCATCTCATAGGTAAATAAAAGAACTAAAAAGGAAATTATGCATCTAAGTTGAATTAAAGGTCAAAAAAAGTCAAATGAGTTAAAAAGAAATTCAAATGAAGTCAAACATTATGAATAAAAAGTCTAAGGGCCTAATTGTAATTTACATTCAAGTAGAAATCATATAAGATTTAATAAGAAAAGATTGAATATAAAAGTTATTAAAGAAAAAGGGATAAATTTGAAAATAAATTAAATTAAGTGTGAAGAAATAAAAAGTTCAAGGACTAAATTATAATTTGATATTTAAATAATAACCATATAGAAATTAGGAAGAAAAATAAGTATCCAATAACAAAAATTAGGGTAATAAAAGATTAAATGGATTTAAGTAGCCAAAAAATGAAATAAAAAGGGGTAAAATGGTAATTTACCCTTAACAAAGGAAGGATGGAAATTAAATTGTAATGTTAGTTGTATGGTAAATAATTAAATTAAGAAGTTAAAATAAATCTAACCAGTGATAAAAAATAAAAATAAATAACTAAATAAAATTTAGATAAACAATAATAAAAGCAATGTACATAACTAACATGGGTAATGTAAAAAGGAAATAAAAAGGAAAGTTAATTGAGGGAAAATATTTTGAGAAGTTGGCAATAGCATTACAAAGTGAAAAAGTGTGAAGAAATAAATTAGTTAAGTAAATAAAGGTCACATGGTAGTAGCACTTAATCTAACATGGGCCACAAGGAGAATATAGAAAATGTAAACAAGTTTTAAAGAAATTAAAATAATAAAGTTAATAATGTGTAAGATATTGTTAGAGTTAATAGTGGATTACTAGTTATCTATAATTAATACATGAATGTAATGTAATAAAAAGAGTCAGGTAATATAATAAACATTAATATGCTTACTAATGTAGAATTACTGTTAATAATGATGATGATAATAATGATAGTAAGAATATAAAGATATATATATATATAATTAATGATAAATTATTAATAGAAACAATAAGTAAAGATTTAAAGTTAACCATAAATTATTAATAGAAACAATAAGTAAAAATTTAAAGTTAACTTATTTGGTTAACATAAGTTATTACCATAGTATTAAGTAATTTGTTAAGGTTAGTTTAATTGATTAATGTAAGTTAAGTTAATGTTAAGTATTAAGGTATGAAAATGTATGTATGAACAATTCTTCATAGAAAAATTAAAAGAAAGAAAGAAAGAAAGAAAGAAAGAAAGAAAGAAAGAAAGAAAGAAAGAAAAAGTAATTTACTAGTTATAAAGGAAGATACAAAGGTAGAATGGTATGTAAGGATAACAAAATGTAAATTGAGGAATATAAGAGAATTATAGAACAAACAGTAAGGCTACAAGAAAGAAATGTAAAGTAGATGTTTAGTTTAACCGAAATAGTGAATGAAAAAGGATAAAATATAAAAGACGAAGTAATGAATAGTATAATAAAAATTAAAGAAGGTTGAAACGAAATAAAAATAATAATAGTAAGATAATCATAAATAAAATATATGTACTCTTACGTTAATATATATACAATGAATAGTAAAGAAATAGTTATAAAATAGCTTAGTAAGGAAAAGAAAATTAATGTATCAAAAATATAAATTACGTGCCGATTAAGTATAGGCATATAATTTGGTAAGTGTTGATAGATTGAACCTATAATCTATCATAAAAATGAAAATAGTTTAAATAGAAGAAAATAAAGGAAATTTTATTGATAAAAAAATAATTAAGTTAACAAAGGTAATGATGATAGAAATCAGAACAATGAAAATAATTACATGAAAAGAGTTAAATAAAATATAAATGTTGGTAGGTACTACACTAAATTATTAATACGTATAACAAAAGAATTAAGTACTTATATAGTATTGAAATAAGAGTTCTTATGTGTGTGTACATAATGGTAGATGAAAAGTTTAGGATATATATCTACCACTGGACATTTTTAATGTTAAACATATAGTGTTGCTAATGCGTACAGGTTATGGAAGTAAGAAGTTAAAGTGGTTGTAGGGTAGTGTTTATCAAAAAGAGTGATGCAAAGCAAGGATGATAGTATGGACATGGCATGTATATGATCACAGTGGGTATAGATTCTAATTTATTTGTACAAGTCTTTACAGGTTATATATGTATGCATGGTGTAAGCTGTAAACAAGTTTATATATGGATTGTTCATTTAATGATGTTTGATTGTTGGAAGAATAAAAATTTTATCGGGCTATTTGTTATAGCAATTGTAACCGTCATAGTATTATAACATCCGATCACTGTACGTGCAGTATAGTGATATAAGGGTGCTACAATTTATTGGTATCAAAGCTAAGGTTTAAGGGAATCTAAGATCCAAAATAATGTAATAAGAATGAAGTGATACATATGCATGCCATAAATAGGAATATATGACAAAAGTGATTGGGAATATGTGAAGACATATAAGTATAGTTTAAGTTTAATGAATCACAAAAATTGTAAGATATGAAAACTAATGGAATGTAAATGGGTTAGGGTTACATGAATTGATTTTTCCTAAAGTGATCTCATATGTAGAAATTTCTATCACAATGGTGGTATACGAGAAAATTTTAAAAACGAATTTTTTATAAGTAAAGGAGAGTCGTAATGGCCCAATATCGTAATTTTTATGAATAGTATTTTCTCGATCAAGAATAGTGACATCGGAGTAACTGTAAGGGTTTAATAATTAATGAGCTATGAAAGACCTATTTTGGATGCAATTGTACAAGAAATACTGCATCGAAATTTATTGAAAGTATAAGGTTAAAAGTACACACACTAGATAAATCTGAAGATAAGTGATCCCCCAGGAATTTTCCAGAGTAAAAATATTTTATTGAATATTTGAGAAGTTCTAGTCACGATTAGTCTAAGGGTGGAATTTGAAGTGAAAATGAGATTAAATGGGCCTTCAAAAGTCAAACCAAAGAAAAAGTTATGGTTTTGATTCAAATAGTATTCTGATTGACTAAAAGTTTGATTGAAACTTTAAAAATAGCAAATAACTTTTAAAAATCATCAAAATTTTTAGATATACCCTAAATTGTATGTAGGATCATTTGGCAGTAAAAAGAAAAATTTATGGTAACCCTAAAAATTGGCTAATCAGATCGATTTGAGTGAATCAAACTAAAATGGACTTCGATTAGGTTGAAAATTTTTATGGTGGATTAATTCAATATTTTAAGAATTATAGCATTGATATTGAGTGAATTTGAGCTTGGAAAGAGAGATAAATAATTTAGAGTGCATTAAATGGCTTTAAAATCAATTTTGGGCTTAAATTGGGTCCAACCACCTTGGTTGAACCATTCCAGCCCATTGAACCAAGGTATATAAAGCCAAAAATATCAAAAAAATTGGATGTTCCAGAATTCACTTCAGCCTTCTTCTCGTCTCTCATTTTCTCTTCTTAGCCAAATTACTTTTCTTTTCCTTTCTATCGATTTCTTTATTTTTTACTCAATTGTCTCCCTAAATCCAAGCTACTCTACCATATTCCAGCCCCTCTACTAGCTAATTATGGTCTCTAGTATTTATTTAAGGGAATAAAAGTGAGAAAATTTAAGGATTCAGGGTGTGTGCTCAATTTGAGAAAGGATATGGTGTTTTAAGCATAGAAGGCAAAGGAAATAGAAATTAAAGGTGAAGAACAAGAAAATGAGGTTAGTGGATATAATATCCTGCTCTTTCCATTGATTATGTATAGATTTAAATTGTGTTTAAATTGTATGTATGTGATTTGAGTATATTTAAACGAAATAAAATTGATAAATATGTTATGACGGTTAAAAATAGATATTATAGTGTATAAAATAAAAATAAAAATAGTGAGAATAAGAAAATCTATTTAGGCCGAATTGTATACATAATGTATATAAGGTATACTTTGGTGATTAAGCTAATTAATGGTATATTCATGTTAGACTATAGATGATTTGGCCAAATTAATTATTGAAGAATTGAAAAATAAATTTTAAGATGGAAACATAACATGGCCAAATAAAATATTAAAGCATAATTAGGTAAATGTTATAATTTAATACAAATTTATTGTATAAATATGATAGTCAATGTGTAACTAATCAAATTAATGGTACATGAGTGAAGAATAAATTTAGGGGTTAGGATGTTGGTTAGGTCGAAAGGTATACATAGGCATAATCTAATCTTAAAAATATAAATGACATGAAATGGAGCGAAATAAAACATGGTATGATTGATTACACCTTGAGGCCGAATGGTTTATATGTGGGTAATGCCATATTTTTATCACATTCATACATTATTTATCTAGTACATTATGATCTCACACACACGTACACACACACACACACACACACATATATTGTATGAATGCATGGAAAATGAAGATGTATGATATGATGCATAATGGGAATACTATAAAAGTTAAGATAGAAATTTAGCATAATGTAAAATAATTAGTTGCCCTTAGTGCACAGTGGGTAATCTAAAATACTAGGATATAATGCATAGCCATAGGGATCCATATATCGTAGTAGATTCATATAGTTCATACAGTATACTTTCAGTGAGGGATGGCTACGTGCAAGTAGTCACCTCATCCATATAGTTCTAAGGCCTCACATGCAGTCATATAGTACTTTTATATAGTCATACGGTCCTCAACATGTATATTCGGTTTGATAATTTTCATTGGTCATCATTAGGGGCAAAATGGTAACAATATAAAAAGATGGGAATTAAACAGTAAATTAAGCAAAAAGAATACCATAAAAATAATAGAACAAGAAGTAATGGAAAAAATGACATTAATAATTTTAGCACTAGGCAAAATTGTAAATATATGAGAAAATGAGGATAAAATAGTAGAACATGTATGTAGGATGCCATAAAGTTAAATAAAGAAGAAATAAAATGAGAAATGTAATTAATAGTACAAAAAGGGTAAAATTATAATTGTACGAAGAAAATAGAGATCAAAAAATAAATTAGGTATAAAAGAAGTTATAACGGTGAATAAACAATAAATAAAGTGAAAATATAATTAATAGATGTAAAAAGGATAAAAATGCAATTACACAATAAATCATGGGTAAATAGTAATTTAACATCAATAGGATGATTAAAAGGTTAAAATAATTAAAAAAACAAAAAGGGGAAAATTTTAATAATGAAAAGTACAGGGATCAAAATGTAATTTTTCATCTTATAAGTAAATATAATGACTAAAGAGAAAATTATCTATCTAAATTTAATTAAAGATCAAAGAAAGTCATGTGAGTCAAAAGGAAAGTCAAATAAAGTCAAATGTGATGAATAAAAAGTTTAGGGATCTAATTGTAATTTTACATTCAAATCGGAATTATATAAGATTTAATAAGAAAATACTGAATATAAAAGTAAATAAAAAAGGGACAAATTCAAAATTAAATTAAGTCAAGTATGAAGAAATAAAAAGTTCAAATACTAAATTGTAATTTGATAATTAAATAATAACTATGTAGAAATTAATAAGAAAAATAAGTATCTAAAGGATCCAATAGAAAAAATTAGGGTAATAAACGATTAAGTGGATTTAAGTAGCCAGAAAATGAAATAAAAAGGGATAAAATGGTAATTTACCCTTATATAAAGGAGGATGGAAATTAAATTGTAATGTTAATGGTATGGTAAATAACTGAACTAAGAAGTCAAAATAAATCTAACCAGTGATAAAAAAATATAAATAAAGAAAATAAAATAAAATTTACATAAACAATAATAAAAGCAATGTACATAACCGCAATGGGTAACGTAAAAAGGAAATAAAAAGGAAAGTTAACTAAGGGAAAATATTTTGAGAAGTTGGCAGTGGCAATACAAAGTGAGAGAGTGTGAAGAAATCAATTAGTTAAGTAAATAAAGGACACATGGTAGTAGCACTTAACCTATTCTGGGCCATAAGGAGAACATAGGAAATGTAAACAAGCTTTAAGGAAATTAAAATAATATAGTTAATGATGTATAAGTTAATGTTAGAGTTAATAGTGGATTACTAGTTATCCATAATTAATTCTTGAGTGTAATGTAATAAAAAGAGTTAGGTAATATAATAAATATTAATATGTTTATTAATGTAGCATTACTATTAATAACGATGATAATAATGATAGTAAGAATATAAAGGTATATGTATGATTAATGATAAATTATTAATAGAAACAATAAGTAAATATTTAAAGTTAACCATAAATTATTATTAGAAAAAATAAGTAAAGATTTAAAGTTGACTTATTTGGTTAACATAAGTTATTACCGTAATATTAAGTAATTGGTTAAGTTTAGTTTAATTGATTAATGTAAGTTAAGTTAATGCTAAGTATTAAGGTATGAAAATGTATGAACGAACAATTGTTTATAGAAAAATTTAAAAAAAAAAAAGAAAGAAGGAAGAAGAAGAAGAAGAAGAAGTAATTTACTAGTTATAAAGGAAGATACAAACGTAGAATTTCTGGGTATGTAAGGATAACGAAATATAAATTGAGGAATAGAAGAGAATTATAGAACAAATGGTAAGGCTACAATAATGAAATGTAAAGTAGATGTTTAGTTTAACCAAAATAGTAAATGAAAAAGGGTAAAATATAAAAGATGAAGTAATGAATAGTATAATAAAAATGAAAGAAGGTTGAAATGAAATAAAATGAATAATAGTAAGATAATCGTAAATAAAAGATATGTACTCTTATGTGAATATATATACAATGAATAGTAAAGAAATAGTTATAAAGTAGCTTAGTAAGATAAAGAAAATTTATGTATCAGAAATATAAATTAAGTGTCAATTGAGTATAGGTATATAATTGGGTGAGTGTTGATAGATTAAATATATAACCTACCATAAAAATGAAAATAGTTTAAATAGAAGAAAGTAAAGGAAATGTTACCGATAAAATAATAATTAAGTTAACAAAGGTAATGATGATAGAAATGAAAATAATGTAAATAATAGCATGAAAAGAGTTAAATAAAATGTAAACGTTGATAGGTACTGGATTAAATGATTAATACGTACAACAAAAGAATTAAGTATTTATATAGTATTGAAACAAAAGTGTTTGCGTGTGTATACATAATGGTAGATGGAAAGTTTAAGATGTGTATCCACCACTAGGTATTTTTAATGTTCAGCATATAGTGTTGCTACTATGTGTAGGTTATGGAACTTAAAGTGGCTGTAGGACGGTGTTGATCAAGAAGAGTGATGCAAAGCAAAGACGACGGTATAGACATGGCATGTATATGATCTTAGTGGACATATATTGTAATTTATATGTACAAGTCTTTACAGATTATATATTTTTGCATGGTGTAAGTTGTAAACAAGTTTATATGTGGATTGTTCATTTAATGACATTTAAATTTTAGAAGAAAAAAAAATTTACCGGACTATTTGTTATAGCAATTGTAACCATCATAATTTTATAACATCTGACCATTGTACGTATAGTACAATGATATAAGGGTGTTACAAGGGCTATCCAAGCGTGGTCTCTACCAATAGGTCTAGCTCATCACCATTTGATGAACCAAAAGATACAAGGCTTAGGGTGGTGGCCTTCCCTAACACTTCCCTACATTGAGTGAACATAGGGTCGTGCTTTGGAATTACACCACGGTTAAAAGAGGGATGCCTAACTTAACTCTAAGGCCCTAGCATGAATGCAATGCAATTTTTCAAAAATAGATAAAATTTCTTAATCTCTAAACTCATTTATATTAAATTAACCCAAGATACTTTTAGAATAAAATCTCATTGCTCCCCAGTAGAGTCGCCATTATGACTCATGCCAAACTCCATAGGCATCCAGTTTACTTTTGAAAGCCCGCTTTTAAGTCTCTAAACCGGATAAAAGTTCATTTATCGCGTGAAGATTGGTCCTTTGCAATAGATAAGATTTTAGTCCCATCTATTGTTGATGATCAACCTACAAGGACGTCTACTGGGTACCACAAGGCAAGTATCACGGAGTCATCACCTAATAAAGTATTAAAAAAGTGAGTTTTAACTTTATAAGTTCAAAACCAGAAATAGTTTAAGATCTCACTCTTCTCTATACCTTGATTAATTTTATATAAATGAATTTAAATGATTGCTTTATTTTTTTTCACTTTCCTCACACGAGTTATCAAGTTTAGAAAAGTAAGGCACGCTCAAGCACATTGAAAAATTGTAAAGCATGCATATGAAAGCTATAAAAGCATGGTATAGAATGCATTGAAGGATAAATAAATAAATTATACATAAATCAGAGAATTATTTTGGAATGTTCATCTTAATGAGGATGATGATTTTCTCATGCATATTTACAAAAAAAAAAGCAAAATTTTGGTTGTATTTTTGAGTAAAAATTGGGATAGTTGATCGCTCACAGCTTTAGGAAAAGAATTGCATTGATCACTTTTAAGTATAAGAATCATTTGTATTTATCAAAAAAATCTTAATTTTGCATGTTATTTAGTGGCTGAAAATCGAGACATTGGTCTCTGTGATAGAAAGAATCACACTCAAACTTGTATAAAATTATTTGGTGAGTTTTTAGATTATCGCTCGAAAAAATCATTTATTTGCAATAAGTAAAGGCATGAAGGAATAATAATAATAATAATAATATAAGTAAAATGATATACAATCAAGTCATTCATTGAATTGGGAATATTGATTCTCTCATGAATATTTCATAAAAGAATAATCAGCGTGATCTTTGGGATAGAAGAGTGAATGTTGGTCCACTTTATTGAAAAAACTCGATTAATTAATAGAAATAGTTTTGGTGTTGTTTAAACACTTGAAAAAACCTTTATTATTACACGTTTTACATGAAACAAAGGAAAATAAAAAGAACAATTAAATATTGACCCAAATAATGAATAAATAGCAAATAAAATCCTAGACTAATGTGCTCTACCTTATTTTCCATCCCGATCCAAAATGTGTGATATGTTAACACATATTAAAATATGGCCAAAAAAATTACACTAGTTAATAATGAATATAATAAATAAATAAATAAATAAATAAATAATGAATAGTAAACAATTAATCAAATCGAGTGATTTAAATAAATAATTAATCCTAAATAATAAAATAGACAAAATGGATAGAATGCATGATGCATCTAGAATCCATGTAGTATGGATTAACACTGTATGCTAAATCGATGAATAAACACAATAAATAATGACTATATAATAAAATGAAATAAATTGATAAATAATTAATTAATTCAAATAAATTAGTTAAATTATCAATTTAATATAATAGAAATAAATTAATTAAAATGCATGATGCATTTCGAAATTCAGGCAGCATGCATAGGCACGTGAATGCTAAATCAATACATAAATACAATAATTAAATAAATATATAATAAGATAAATAAATGAATTAAATGAATATAAATAGTATTGACATTATAATAATATATATTGAAAATACATAAATAGCAATAGCAACAATAATAAAGTAAATAATAATAATAATAATAATAATAATAATAATAATAATAATAATAATAATAATAATAATAATAATAATAATATGATTAAATTAAAATGAATTAAATATAGCACAAAAATATGTAAATAAACTATTTGACAATTAAATTACAAATAATAACTAATTAGACTAATAAAAGATACAAATATAAAAGATACTATCAATGGCAAATATATTGAAAGAACATTGATTATATAATATTGATAAATAAAATAATATATAAAACATATCATAAATTAAAATAAAAAATTAATAAATATGCTAAAACAAGTAATTAACAAATAAGCTAAAATAATAAGCTAATTAACAAATAAATAACTAACAAATTAATATGCTAAAATACTAATTGACAAATAAGTAATAATATATATATAGTATGAATTGAATTAATGGAAAACGGGATGCAGATTTTGGAATGAAAGCAAATGAATTCAAATTGTCAAAAGTGGTATTTTGAGCCAATGAGCAGTACCACAAATCAATAAAAAAACAAAGGAAATGGGAACGGTGGACGATGCAAGGCATGCGAGTGACGCACAAAGAGGAACAAGTTATGCTCGAGTTAGACCGAGTCACGGGCTAAAGGCGTGACTCAGTCCAACTCAAAGTCGTGACTCAATCCAGAAACCCATTTCAGCCTCTGGAACGATGCTAGAAGTCATGGAAATCAAATATAAACCATAAAAAAAAGCAGTTATAACTATTTCAATGCATAAAAGGGACCAAAAAAAACTCATTTAAATATATGAAAAACATGATTTAAACAAGAAAAACCAAATTAAAGTAATAAACTTAGGATTCAAAAATTGGACAAAATGAAGAAAATGAGGAATAGTGAACTCTAATTAATTTATTTACTCAATTTAACATGATTTTAATTGTTTAACATAAATTAATAAATAAAGATAGCATAAGACTTAATTAATTACTAATTAACAAGCTTTAATCAAAGAAATCAAAAAAATCATAGAATAAAGGAATTCAATGGCTATTTACTATAAATTAAATTTTAACACTGGATTCGCTGACTTGGGAACTCAAGAATATTATCCTCGGTAATGGTTCCATCAAAGAACAAGAGAACAAGTGCTTTTGGCATAATTCCCTTTTTTTCGTTTTTTTTGTAACTTGAAAATAGAGAGCTGGAAGGAGAAAAGAAGAGAAAGAAAGAGAGAGAGAGAGAAGGAGCCCCCCTTGAAAATCTATCCCTCTTTTTTTAAATATCCCTTCCAAAACAATTAATTATGGATGAGGATGGAATGAAAAAATCCCATTTGTTTCTTCCCCTATACCCATGCCCATAATACATTCTAGAAGTGACTCACGGGTCAAAGTGACTCGCTCACACGCTTTAACTTTGATCTTTGACTTCAAATTTTTTTAACCTATGAAATCCATTTTGACCTTACTAACAAAGGAAAAAGATGAAAAAAGATCCAAAAAATATTTTTTAAAAATTAAAAAGTCATGGGAGAGCTTAAAAAATATTTTAAAAATATAAAATTTGGAAGAAATTCTAGTACTTCTATTCCTTATCTATTTATAAAAATATTTTTCTCATTAGATAACTCTGATCAAAAGTCATCTCAGTATCCGTTGTCTACACTAACGTAAAATAAACAAAAGATTTTTAGTGATCAAGGTTACATTCATAAAACCATTTGTAATCATAAAAAGGGATCGATGTCCCATAATTTAATTACCTAAAATAAAAGGAGTTATTCAAAATAATAAAAGCTTTCACATATCATGTTTTCATTAAACATTCACGTAGAATAAAATGGGACCAACTAACTAAACCATTTTCAATAAGTAATAAAATGAACCATTTTCCCAATGTTGATCATAAATCATAATATAAGAACTCCCTGATAATGCGTTCTCAAAGGAAACTTTGCAAATAATGGTGAAATCAGGTTCACTACAAGAAAAAACACAATTACTAAAGGAAAATACAAAAGGAATTGACTGAATTTCCGTAGGGAATCAAAATTACCAACGAAAAAAGTCGTACGCGAATCAGTTGTAGGGACTTTTCCTGATGGAAACTTTCAATTGGTAATTTTATCAATGGAAAATTTCATCCATAATTAATTTCATTTAGAGGTCCAAACCGAAAAATTATCATCGATTGTCATATTTACCAATGAATTTTAAATTCCATCGTTAAAATTACCGAGGAAAATATATGATATGTAACTAAATTTACCGATGGAATTATATTTTTCATCGCTAAATTTATCGACGGAAATAAAAATTTCGTATGCAAATTACCGGCGGAATGATATATTTCGAAGGTAAAATTATTGAAGGTAAACATTAAATTTACCAATGGTTTACATTAAGCTGTCGATAATTTTTGTAGTATATTTAGCGATGATTTTCTTTATTTCCGTTGGGAAATTTAGTAATATTTCTTTTTTCTATATAGTAGAATCCTAATTAACAATATAATAAAAAATATATAATTTTCATTAATAAATAATAGAAGCTTAATTTGAGCCATATAATATAAAATTTATAATATTTAACAATAAAATACTTGAAAATATATGTTATTATAGTCGATTTTTAAACTTTCATAAGAGTAGCAAAATATAAAATCAGATTGTTACAAGTCCCAAAAGCATAAATATTAAATCCCTAGCTATGCAATCAAATTCATATAAATCCTAAAAGCATAAATATTAAATCCCTAGCTATGTAGTCTGCAAAGGTGAATGATTTGGATGCTGCAATGTGGTGTTACCTCTCCCCTTAATTTCATTCATCTCAGTATGGAGTTGGGCTATGTATTTAATTGACTCATGCAATTGAGTTGCCAATAGATCCACTTTAGTCTGAAGTTCAACTACTTCCTCATTGGATGTGGTCTGCCTATTGGAGGCAGTTTTACTGGATGTGGTCTGCCTATTGGAGGCAGTTTTACTGGATGTGAAGGCATGTGAATAGAGGGTATTTATGGAAGAACCTAGGCCAAAAATCTTACCACAATGGTCCCTACCACCAACTACCTGAAGATATGTCTGATTCTTATCAATATTGTTGTTATCCTACAACTATCGTTCAATGGTCTCTTGTATTTACTTCTACCATTATAATTATTTATACTACTTAGTGATAATTTTAAGCTAATATTATATATATAATCAATAATAAAGTATACACTTTATATACATTGAGTTGCCTACAGCAGTCGTTGATGAATGTCACACCATCATTCTTCCTAGTGTGAGTGTGCACAAAGACTTGACATGATGTAGGCTTTTGGCCTATAAACTTTTCAGAAAAAGGGAGTTATTTCTAAACTACATTTTGCAAAAATTTTAGCAAAATTTCTTCTATTTTTATGATATTTACCCCTCGTTAAACAAAAAATAACTCTCAACAAGGCAACCATTCATGGCAACAGACATTTATAAAATCATCATTTTCCATACACAAATATTTTCATTCTAGTAATTTGAAATCTATTCAGATTTAAGTAGTACATAATTCAAAATATAAATTCAAGTTATAATACTTAAAATTTTCTCTACATGCTCTTGGTGGGTCATAGATCCACCAGTGTATACAAGTAGACTCTCCCCCTTAGTCCTCCCCATCTGTTACTAGAATTTCGTTTAGAAATGGAGATGGCCTCGGATGTTGTCTAGTATTTCTGCCAATTGTTCCATATTTCTTCATATATAAAAGGAGGTCATGCACCACTCATCTTATAGGAACTAACAAAATCTTTGTAATATGCACGAGCTTGACTCTCCCATACATTATAAATGACAGCATCAAATTTTGTATCCCAAAAAAATTCTTTCTGAAAAAAATAAGAAAGACATAAATAATTGTTTATAAACAACAATACTAATCTAATTATAAAGTCTAAAATTAGATAACTTTATACTCTAAAGTATACTCATGAAGTAAGTTTTAGCTCAATAATAATGAAGTCCATGTTTGGAGATATGAGAGTCGAATTCTCGTATAGGAAAAAAGATAGCAAACTTAGTAAACAAATTTTTAAAAAAATAGGTAGCAAACTTAGTACCTTTATACTGCAAAACGTAGAAATTAACACCAATAAGAGGGAGAGACCCAAAACAGAACACAGAAATGCAATTTTCCCTATTTTACTACTATTGTCTTATTCATTCAAGCAAACAGAAAAAAAAAGTCATGCATAAGTCATTATAAGTTAATTGAGTAAATTAATTTATTTTAGATTAATGATGAGATAAGAAATATATTCAATAAAAGGAGATGCAAGGGTGACAAGAATAGCAAGCTAAAATTTAGCTATTAAATCAATTTGATCATAGTCTAAATACATGATGCAAGCTAAAATTGAAAGAGTTAAAAAATTAATAATACATAAACTATGCTATGACATTAGTAACTAAAAATAATGGATTCTCCAAAACAAATATACTCTACCAGTTTCTGATTTTTTCTTAGCATCCGATAGCAAAAACTATATAATCTGATAAATTAACATCTGGTATTACGAAAATGAAATTTTTACCGGATATAATAGAAGAAGAGATAGTATCAATATAGCATGAAGACAATTATAAAAATCAACTCCAAATAGAAAGCCACTAGTGTGTGAAAATTTATTAGCCATAATTGTAGGCATCAACATTCGGTAGGGTTCTTATAATAAATAACATAATCTGCCGAACTCACGAAGCATAAAACTATAATTATGCAATGAGTACTTGAGGATAATAGATTAGATCACTTATTCTTAAGTTGATAAGCTAATTGAGACCATAATTTCATCCTAGGGAAATTGACATGTCTAAATGCATATGGATAACTTTGATCTCAAATATAATTTGTTTTTACCCCATCATATTGCACCAAACTCTCTCTTATAGGAATTTAATTTGTTAAACTAAAAAAAAAGCATAAGAAATCATGTTTAGGTAAGTGACAGCATAACAAACCATGACCTATGGTTGCATTCGAGTTTCTAACCAAATTACTCTATGATATATTGAATCCAAAGGCAGAATATGAGACATGTATAAGATATTATATTAAAATTTCCATAATGCATCAATGAAAAACACCTTATTTAATTTTATAACATAGTGCCATGCCATATAAGAACTAATCCGCCAAGCATATCTCCTAAAAATAATAATGCCACCCATAAGAATAGGATTGCTGACAAACATATTAAATAATCATTAATGATAAAACAAAATAAAAAAATTAGCAAAAAGATTCTAAATGAAAGAAGAAAAAGAAGGGACTGCAAGAAAAATAATATTCCCCACCTGGCTTTCTCAAAAATGAAGTCCATAACCATTGGTACAATCAACTCAAACACTCGATAACTTGATAGACTAATTTCAAAATGCCATAAATAAAAACTTTTACTTTGAAGCGGTTTCAATATATGAAAACCCCATAATCATTACTTGCTCTAATAAGAAAGCCAGAGAATATATGGAAGTAAAAGAATAAAATTATATTCATCTATTAGGTGAATGATGAGCTTCTGTTCTAACTGTCTTTCAATCGGATTCACTAGGTCTTGTTAGTATAAGCCCTAGCTCCAATGCATTGTTATAAAACACTTAAGTTAATAAATGAGGCATTTATTTTATCTATTGTATTCTTGTGCATATCAATTAATAGAACTATCCAAGAATGTTGTTTCAATTTAAGTTATCATGTGTAAGGCACATGGTTGTAAGACCTTGAAACAAATGAGACTTCATTCTAAATATCCCTAGTCAGTCATTGTTATGGGAATAACAAATGAATTAAAACCAGTATGCTCTCTCTGATAATTTGAGTTCTATCTTAAGGATCATAAGGACTGGAGTGTCAATCAGAGATCGTAGATACATGTTTAGAATATGGTATATGGATTCGATCCGTTCATGAGAATACTACATGGTACAAGTCATAAGTGTTTCTCATGTGCAAGTTTTGCATCGGAGTTCTTAGACCTAAAATCTCTATGAAACTCTTTATGAATTACTGTGTACTTTGACATACACCTAACGTGCTCGTAATAGGGTGACAAGTATGGGTATGCTTGGGTATGCACTAATCCATGTTAGAGAGCATGAGAGAAGTAAAGGGATTACTCCTCTCAATAAGAGAGAAAATATCATCGGCCACTTGATCAGTGAACTGAGAAGTGTATGGCCATACCGATATGAAATAATGAGTAATCATTATTTATCTGAGAGTTTAGTGTCACTGGAATATCAAGAAAGGAATTAGTATATATAAAGATGACTAGTTCCATGCCTTATATTAATTCTGATATTTAAGGGTAAGGGACTATGCAAAATTGCATTAGGTCACTAAATGATATTTGCATTTTCATTTAATTTGAAATGCTATAATATCTTGCTAGAGAATATATATAGCCTTTGAATTAATTTATTAATTCATTGTCAATATTAAATGGACCTATAGGATCGCACACAAAGTATTGGGATTAAAATATTTAAATAGTATATTGGCATTAATTTGGACTTTTATTTAAAGTCAAATTAATGTATGTAATGGGTATTAAAATTGCTAATTTGACTAAATTTTGTCAAACATTTTTTTGCCTTAAACAGCTAGTTGTTTAAGGCAAATCTGTAAAAACAGTTTTTTTGCCTGTTTTAGGCAAATCTATCAAATCTGTTAAACAAGTTTTTGGCCAAAAATAGCTAGTTGTTTTAGGCAATTTTGTCTAACAGTTTTCCACGAGAGAAATTTATTGGCATGTGTTAGGTTTAATTTCAATTAATTAATTATCTATGTATAATTAAGTTAATTGAGTATTAAATCCTAAATTATATTTAATCAATTAGCAACACATAAATAGGGATTGTTGTGGTCGAAATTCAAGCTAATTTCTTAGTTGAATTCGGCACATGTTAAATCCTAAACAAGTGATTTTTTTTATTAAATGTCGTATGCCATTTTAAATTAATTTAAATTTAAAACCTAATAGAGTTTGAATTAATTTAAATAACTTAATTAGGAAGTGATGGAGGCTGAAAATATTCCTAATTCTAAGGAATTTTGGCATTACCTATCTTTTCTAAATTAATGATATAAATTGATTAATTCTATTTTTAACCTAGGTGACAATTTCTCTCTTGGCCGAAATACTCAAGGGGAAAGAACTCTTTCTTGTTCTCTTGTGTTCTTGGGTAGATATAACAACCTAAAGTAAGAACAAGATGAGATCTTGTGGCTTCAATCCATTCCCATTGTCGAATACACAATCATAGAGCTAGCACTCTTGATTTTAAGCTATCTTTGCGAGTATGTGTGTGAGCATAGAGAGGAGTGGCATAAAGGCAGCTCTTTTGGCATTGGCGTTCCATATCTAAAGTATATAAGTTTATCTTATATATTTTTTATTGCAAAATTCAAGTTTTGAAGAGCATCCAAGCTTGTAAGTTTTAAAAACCCTAAAATTGCATGTTTTGATTCTATGTCGTATATTACGTGGCATGAATTATCAATATTTTTAATTTTTACGCTGCATGATCTTCATGAATATGCCATGTAATATCCCATTAGTGGTATCAGAGCCTAATCATGATTATTTTAGTGCTTTGAATGCATTAAATCTTGATTCAAAAATCGTTATTGCATAAAACCATAATGCTTAAATTTTCTATTGAGTTTTTTTGCATTGTTTTAGTGTAAAAATGATTTTAAATGATTAGTTAGGTATTATAATTATTATGACATGTTAATATACTATCCTAAGATGTTTTTAGAGCTATTCATGGTCATTTTTAATTATATATACCTGATTGGACATGTTAATCTTGAAACTAGGTGCTAGCTTGCATGATATGTGTTTGTTTAACAACTAGTTTTTAAAATTAAATGTAAAAACGTGGTTGGCATGTTTGTAAGTGATTTTTATAGATTAATAACAAGTTATGACATGTTTTAAAAATAGTTTTAATTCTGTTCTATGATAATTTAATTGATTAATTTTAAATTTACTTAAAACTATGACTAGTTTGTGTTTGTTGCATGTTTAATCAACATTGTTTGTTATGTTTTGATTAAAATGGAAAAAAAAAACACATTTAGATCATATCTGTAAAGAACATTAACTCAATGTTTATGACCTTATTTAAATTATTAAATAGATCATAAAATCGTTTTAAGTGTTTGTGCATTGTTTGTGGCATTATATGAGCATTAAACAACTAGTTTCATTATTGTTTGTTTGTTTTAGTATATATGCCGTGTATGACATATGTTCTTCATGAATTTTTTGTTTAATTCATGTTGGTTCATATTATATGTATTTTTAATATTTATGGGCTATATGACATAATATTAAAAATGGCAAAATTGAAAATTATACTAGAGTTGATTTATAGCACAAATCTAACTAGTTTGTGTTTTGGGCTTTTAAGAGAACTTATTCAATAAGGGGATTTAGTCCATTGGGCTTTGGTCCAGACCCATCACGGGGTCTTCTCTTAAAAGTACAAGTACATAATTTTCATTAATGGGCTTGGCTAAATTAATTAAAATTGGATTTTATTTTATCCATGAATGTTATGTGTATTTATTTGTTTGTTTTGTGTGATGAACGTATATGTATGGTGCATTCATGGGCTCTGAATTTTTGTAATTAAATATGGCCTACATTCCATTATGGATTATTGTGAAAGTTTCATTTATTTCTTAGTATAGAATTTATTTGAAGACTTTGTAAATCAAGACGAAGCCTACCAGAGTGGAGAAGCCCAACTTGAAGATTCATATGTAATAGTATAGAATCTTAGTTGTAGGTTTTTGGACCCATGTTTGTCATGCTTTACTTTATGCAATTATATATATATGCATGCTACGAATGGATGACAAAGCGTATGCCATATAAGCCATAATAAAATGAATCCCTAAAATAGTAAGTCGCAAAGTTGCCTTCCTAATTCGAAACATGTCAAGGCATCGATCATCGGTCACGTAGACTAGGAGTCCTGATGCGCCCGATTATCTTTGTGAGGCATGGGTTGGAAATGTAGGTTGGACTTAACATGGAAAGGGATGCCCGAACCTAGGCAACTAATAAATGAGTTTGTGCTATAATATCTTAAGATGTTAGCCCATTTGATCCAAGAGTCATGTACGAGACATGATTGGAGTTTTCCTACCTAAGTAACTTAACTTGTTAGGTGTACAAGCTCAGCTTAACTAATAAGTTATTGTGAAAAGTGGATCTTGGCCCACATTAAATCACTAATGCGAATATTTAAAGGGATATTAATTCGATTTGTGGAATTATAAAAAGACCTCATTTAATCTTGCTAAGTTAATTATTGTAGATTGAAAAATGGGATCTTCAAACAACAACTTTTCATTACGATCAGTCTTAGAAAAGGACAAATTGAATGGCACCAATTTCATAAACTGGTCTCGAAATTTGAGAATAGTTCTCAAGCAAGAGAAGAAGTTGTATGTTTTGGATGCACCCTTGCCCGAGGAACCTGCTAGGAATGCCTCTGCAGTTCAAAAGGAAACTTTTGAGACTAAGAAGAGTGACTCCAATGATGTGACCTGTCTGATGCTAGCCACTATAGTGCCTGGTTTGCAAAAGCAATTCATGGACCAAGAGGCTTATGCGATCATGGTGCACCTCAAAGAGATGTTCCAAAAGTAAGCTTGTCATGAGAGGTTCGTGACAACAAAGGCCTTGATTTCTTATAAGATGGTTATGGGCACTCCTATTAGTACTCATGTACTCAAGATGAAAGGGTATCTTGATACTCTTGAGAAGCTTGAGGTATAAGTGCCAAAAGAATTGGCCACTAACTTGATCTTGGGTTCATTAACTGATGATTATGATACATTTGTTATGAATTATAACATGCATGCAATGCACAAGACAGTCACCAAGCTTTATGGGATGCTTAAAAATGCTGAAGAGAATATTCGAAAGTCCAATCCCGTACTTATGGTTCAAGGGCATTAAAAAGGGACCCGTTAAGGGAAAGGCAAAACCCAAGAATGACTTAGAACGGCCTAAGTTTAGTGTGAGTGCACCTCAAGCCCAACCTAAGCCCAAGGATAAAAGCTCAAGGAGAGCGAGAGCACATGCTTCAATTGCAACAAGTTGGGGCATTAGAGGAAGAATTGCGCTCTCTTCAAGGAAGAACAAAAGAAGAATAGAGTCAAGGCATCCAGTTCTGGTGTTTTTGTTGTTCAAATTAACCTTTCTATTTCTACCACTTAGGTATTGGATACCGGTTATGGTCCTCACATTTGTTCAAATGTGCAGGGGTTAAGAAATAGGTGGTTAATTGGGAAGAGTAAAGTGGACCTCCGTGTGGGGAATGGATCACGAGTTGCTACCATAGAGATAGGCGACTATCGACTCACTTTACCTTCTGGACTTTGTTTAGATTTAATGAATTGTTATTTTGTGCCTGCTATGATTAGAAACATTATTTCAGTTTCATGTCTGGATTTTGATGAATTTGATTTGTTAATAATGGCAATATTCATATTCGTCGCCAAGGCATTTTATATGGCAATGCCATGTTACAAAATGGCCTTTATATCCTTGATCTACATGACAAAGAGTCCATATACAACATTAATACAAAGAGGGTTAAATCAAACGAATTGAATCCTACTTACTTCTGGCATTGTCTTTAGGACATGTAAACGAAAAACACATTTCAAGACTCCACAAATCTGGAGTGCTTGGGTCATTTAAATTAGAATCTTATGACATATACGAGCCATGTTTGCATGGAAAGATGACAAAGAGTCCTTTTAACAAGAAAGGTGAGAGGACTAGTGACTTATTAGAACTAATACATACCGATGTATGTGGACCATTAAGTACACAGGCTAGAGGTGGTTTTACTTACTTCATGATATTCCCATATGACTTTAGTAGATATGGTTACGTCTATCTAATGAAGCACAAGTCTGAAACTTTTGAAAAATTCAAAGAGTTTAAGAACGAAGTGGAAAACTAACTTGGCAAAAATATAAAAGCCATTCGATCAGATCGAGGTGGTGAATACTTAAGCCAAGAGTGTGACAGTCATCTAAAGGAGTAAGGAATTATTTTACAGCTCACTCTTTCTGGAATCCCACAATGGAATGGTGTGTCCGAAAGGAGAAATCGAACTCTGTTGGACATGGTTCGATTTATGATGAGTCAAGCTAATCTTCCTATCTCTTTTTGGGGTTATGCATTAGAAACTGATGTATTTCTACTGAACCATACTCCAACTAAAACAGTTGAGAAGATACCATACGAGGTATAGACTGGGAAAGAGCCCAATATGTATTTTCTCCGGATTTGGGGTTGTGAAGCACATGTTAAGAAATTAACATCTAACAAACTAGAGTCCAAATCTGTTATCTGCTTATTTGTGAGTTATCCCAAATAAACAAAGGGATACTACTTTTACTCACAAGCCGAGAACAAAGTGTTTGTTGCTCGCAAGGCTATTTTCTTGGAAAAGGAGTTCCTTCTCAAGAAAGATAGTGAGAGTAAAATAGAACTTGGAGAAATTCAAGTGCCACAAACTTCTGTATAGGATGAGTTAGAAATGGGATCAAGTTCACAACCAGGTGTGGAACAAGAACCCATTGCATAAGAAGATGAGCCTTGTGTGTACAAGAAGGTTAGTGGGAGCATAATAGTATTTCTGGTCCTATATGTGGATGACATCCTTCTCATTGGGAATGACATTCAACATTGCGAAAGGTTAAGCAATGGTTGGAGAAGTATTTCTCAATTAAAGACTTAGATGAAGCCGAGACAATACTTGGTATTCGGATCTATAGAGATAGATCGAATCGGCTTTCGAGACTAAGTCAAGAAAAGTACATAGACAAAGTACTAAAGCATTTTAGTATGGGAGATTCAAAGAAAGGTACATACTTTTGGCTTTGAGAGTTCCTTTGACTAAAGAATAGTGTCCTAAAACTAAAGAGGAAAGGGACAACATAAGTAGAATCCCATATGCATCTGCTATTGGATATATCATGTACGCTATGTTATGTACTAGGTTAGATATTGCTCATGTACTGAGTATAACCAGTTGGTTTCAGCAAGACCCTGGTGAGAAGCATTGGTCTGCTATAAATGGGATTCTTAAGTACCTACGAAGGACTAAGGATCACTTCTTGGTGTATGGTGGTCAAAAAGAGCTCGTCATACAAGGTTATACTGATGCTGCTTTTTAGACCAGCACTCAGGATTCAAGATCACAATCTGGTTTTGTTTTTATTTTGAACGATGGTGCTGTCAGCTGGAGAAGCTCGTAGCAAGAGACCGTTGCCAACTCAACTACAAAATCTGAGTATATTATAGTGAGTGAGGCTGCAAAAGAAGCTGTTTGGATTAGAAATTTCATTTCTAGATTAGGAGTGATCTCAAACATCCTAAATCCATTAGAAATTTTTTGTGACAATAACGGGGCCATCGCACAGGCTAAGGAGTCCCGGTCACACCAAAAATTCAAACACATACTCGGAGGTACCGCCTTATCAGAGATATCATTGATCGTGGGGACGTCAAGATTAGTAACATAACAAGTGAAAACAATGTAGCAGATCCTTTGACGAAAAAGTTACGTCTAAATCTACATGAAGCTCATTTGAGAGCGGTCATTCTTAGGGCTATGCCCGTTTGGGACTAGTACTAGTGGGAGATTGTTAGTGTAATCCCTAGCCCTAATGCATTGTTATAAAAAACTTAAGTTAATAAATGAGACATTTGTTTTATCCATTGTATTCCTATACATATCAATTGATAGAACTATCCAAGAATGTTGTTTCAATTTAAGTTATCATGTGTGAGGCACATGGTTGTAAGACTTTACACTACAAAAAAATGCAGAATAGCGACGAAATTTAGCGAGTAAAAGAAAAATCGTCGCTAAATCACTAATATAGCGATAAAATTGTGACAAAAAAATAAATTTGTCGCAAATGTCGGTGTGGATGCACATGAGCATATATTTTGCAACAATTTAGCGAGAACATTGAAATTTTGTAGCTACTTTGGGCGCCAAAATTTTGGTGCGAAATTTAGTAAGAAATTGGCAAGAAAAACAATCAAGCAAACTTATTACTTTAGCGACTAACAACAAGTCCTCGCTAATTAGCAAGAACTATTGTCCACACTAATTTAGTGAGGACATTTTTTCTCGCTAAATGACTACTTCATATGGCATGTGAAGTAATTAGCGAGACATTTTGTGCTTGCTAATTTAGCGAGAACAGTACTCCTCGCTAATGCCTATTCGATGTAGCATGTGAAGTAATTAGCGAGGACATGATTTCTCACCAATTTAGCAAGGAAATTTTTTCTCGCTAAATGACTACTTCATATAGCATGTGAAGTGATTAGTGAGGAAATAATTTCTCACTAATTTAGCTACGACTAATATTCTAGCTAATTAGCGAGAGAAATATAGTTCTCGCTAATTTTTGGTTTGGTTGGTATGTCATATGTGAACTAATTAAGCATTTGATGCTTGCTAATTTAGCGAGAATCTTACTCCTCGCTAATTTTTATTTGATGTAGCATATGAAGTAATTAGCGAGGACATGATTTCTCGCTAATTTAGCGAGGATATTGACTATTCATGTGGCATGTGAAGTGATTAGCAAGGAAATCATTTCTCGCTAATTTAGCTATGACTAATGTTCTCGCTAATTAGCGAGAGAAATAGTCCTCACTAATTTTTGGTTTGGTTAGCATGTCATATGTGAACTAATTAGCAAGGCATTTTGTGCTCGCTAATTTAGCGAGAATATTACTCCTCGCTAATTTCTATTTGATGTGGCATGTGAAGTAATTAGCGAGGACATAATTTATCGCTAATTTAGCAAGGATATTTTTCCTCGCTAAATGACTATTCATGTGGCATGTGAAGTGATTAGCGAGGAAATCATTTCTCGTTAATTTAGCTATGACTAATGTTCTCACTAATTAGCAAGAGAAATAGTCCTCGCTAATTTTTTGTTTGGTTAGCATGTCATATGTGAACTAATTAGCAAGGCATTTTGTGCTCGCTAATTTAACGAGAATATTATGCCTCGCTAATTTCTATTTGATGTGACATGTGAAGTAATTAGCGAGGACATAATTTCTCGCTAATTTAGCGAGGATATTTTTACTTGCTAAATGACTATTCATGTGGCCAATTTTGCAAGAGAAATCATTCTCGCTAATAGAAATTGTCTTTGCTAATGTTACATGTGAACTACATGTGAATTAATTAGCGAGAACTCATGTCATTGCTAATGTCTAATTCAAGTGCCTAATTTATTTTTAATATTTAAATTTTATTTAAATTTAATAGGACCGACATTTAGTCTAACTATTTTTTTTAAATGGTTTTTCAAGCAAAAATTAGATAATTAGCTAGAACTATATTCTACCTATTTTTGTATTCTTTTAATCCTAAATATTTAAATTTCATTTACATTTAGTTAGTTCATTTAATTTAATAAATTAATATATTTTTTTCTAACAAATAAATTTATCTAGTTACTTAAATTCACTAAATTATTATATTTATATTCAATAATTAATATTAATTTTTATTAATTAGATAATAAAGGAATTAAATTTTGAGAATGGCTAAGAAAAAGGTTCTCACCAATTTTACGAGGGCTAAGACCTAGCTAATTCTCCAAATTTTTTAGCGAGATACAAAAAAGAGCTGGCGAGATATATTTTTTTTGCAAATCCCTAAAGCCTTCTTCCCTTCTGTGTTGCCGCCCTCTAATTGGCACCGCCAACTGGATCATTTGGCCTTCTGTCTGCATTCGATGCCTTCTTCGAAGTAATTATTCTTAATTTGATTTCTGTCCATTTTAATTGATTCAAGAGAAATCAAAATTAGGTTTATTATATTCTTAATTTTAGGGTTAAAGCACCTAATCTGCTTTGGCTCTTATGGTTTTTGGAGATATCAGGACCACCGCAGTTTCTCAACAATTGCGTGGAAGAGTAGTCTGCCGCAAGAGACATTGAGCTCTAGATGGGAAGGCATGGCCGCTGAAGGAATCGGTAGGAGAATAAAGACATACCTGCTGAAATTCATGCTTGAATTTTCTTTATCCCTTCTAGTAGTTATACATGAGAAGAAAGATATCTCTATTCATACTCTATTCTATCTTTCTTGCAAAACTCATTCCGAAAAAGGTATAGGCCAAATTCTAGTAGTTAAATCACAATTTAATTAATGATTGGCCATATAGACGAACAGGTATAGGCCAAATTCCTACTTTCATATTTAACGGTGTAGAGATTCAGTAGCTATAAGAAATTCCCACTTTTTATATGTTTATACATGTTGTAGATGTTTGTGTTTGTGTTTACGTGTCTGATCTTGGCTGTTTCTCTAATTTTTTTTTAAATATTATGTTTGATCTAACTCCCATATTTGATTTGTGTTCTGTGTGAGAAAAATAAAAGTTCGTTGTTAGCATTTTAGCTTCGTATCGTATGTGATATACTCTTATCTTGTTAACCATATGGAAATACTATTTATGAGGAATTAGAAAATAGTTGCTATTAAGCATTTGGTTTTTAAGTTGTTGGTAGCCATTGTTATTAGGCATTGACATTTTCTTCATCTTTTCTAATTAATTGCTCTATTTGTTCAACCACTTGGTTATTGTCAAATCTTACACTGTGAGAGAGTATGTTTCATAAGCTAGATGGTTTTTCATAACGAAAAATTCTTACTTACATGGACATTGTGATATGTCAGTGTGTTTTTTCTTGAGAAATGAATTGCAGCTCTTAAAAGGAAACTGGTTATCTAGTATATAGACTGGTTTTTCATGCATTCAACATTTTTATGAATTCTCCTGAGATAAGAAATATAATCATAATTAAGAAATCCAAAAGTGTTGTTAAAGTGATTTAGTGAAGTTAAATATATATCTTCTGCATTACTTTGGCATCTTAGATACAACAAACAGGATTGATTTTCCTTGAACCAATGTATTTCTTTCTTTATATATCTTCATATATTGAACCATTGTTCAATACTTTAAATTTTATTGCTGAAGTATAAACTCAATAATTGTTTCCTTTGAGTTTAGTTTTGTCTTATCTTCCATGCATATGGCAGGATGTAACTTTGGAGATGAAGGGCTATTTTTTCTTGCTGACAGCTTAGTATACAATCAGGTTTAAGTCCTTCAACAGCTTTTGGTTTTGAGTTTAATCTTTAGTACTATAGTTTTAAAAGAAAAACTTTAATAGCTTTCCTCTGTGATTTTCTAGTTTCTTTTCTTCTACCTGGTGTTAGTTAAACTGTTATAAAGGGGTTTTTGAACTATCATTTATAGAGCATTACAGGGGATTGATACTACATGGTTAATTTTTGTTGAGTTATAAGGTAAAAATATATAGTATTTCCCATTTTCTGAGCATTAATATTGCTTTAAAATACTAACATCATCATGCCTGTATCAATCCTAGTCTTTTGTCAATTAAATGGTTTGGTTGACCTCTTAGTTTGACTAGAGGTAAAGAGCTTCTTGGTTTGACTAGAGGTAAAGAGTTTATATGCCTATGAAGGGTATTGTGCATAGTGTGCACCAACTGTTCATTGCTTCTCCTTGCAAATTCTTATAAATAAATAGTGCAATTAAACTGTTATACTTTGAAAATAATTTTACATTTATTTATTTATTTACTTTTTTAAATATATATATATATATATATATATAAGCATTGATTCAAACGGATCTGAACTTCACATTGAAATTTTTCTTTTTCCTTTGCAACGATTGACACCATCTTTCCCATTATAATAAATTTATATATATATATATATATATATATATATATATATATATATATATATATATATATATTATATAATCTTATTTTAGTTCTAATTAAATAAATACTCTTTATTTTCTTGGAGACCCCACTTAATTCATAATGATCATGTTGATTATTTAATTATATCTTTAATTAATTCACATTGCACTTATACCATGATAAATATTATTTAAATAGTTTCTTTTGGGCTATCTTATATAGTGCTTTTAGTTTAATTAATGAATTATGTCTAATCATAGTAAAATACAAAAGTTTGTCAAGCTAGATTAAAATTATTAGAGTTGGTTACATAGTTAAAGTAGAGAAATATGCGCATGCGAGTCTTGGTTTTCTTTCAATAATCATTGGCATTTGGCATAATGACAAATTATCTTGCCTAATCTCCAATATTTAGATTAGGAGTTAATTAGGCTCGTGGGCTTCTCAAAAAGAAATCTCATGGCATCCATCAGGTATTATATTCAGGACTTTAGCATTATGGTTATTTTATATTGTAAGATAATTAAAAACTTTTTCCATCAGCTTTACTTTATTGACTTGCATTATTTAATCAACAAGTTTTTTTTCAGTTTAATATTTTATACAAAAATGAGTTATCATATACTTTGGAAATTAAATTGAATTGCATTATACTTTGCCAAATTATTATGGATTTGCACGATTCTGCAATGGAAAAATTACAGTTATTTGTTGATTAAATAATCAGGAATTAGTAGGGTATTAGCTTAGAACTATCCACTGGAATTCCATTACTTTACATATATAAAGTAGCAAAATTTATGAAAAGGGGAAGTCCTGTTGGACCTACTAAAGCTGGTGTTTATGAATATACTAAGGTATCAACTCTGTCTTTTGATGCTTGGTTTAGTTTTGTGGATTTTTAAACATTCTACTGATTTTTTTAAAACTTTTATGGTGGTTGATCAATTGCTATCAAAGGGCCAAAATTTGTCTGTTATGGTTTGATATTTTGGCATATGCTTTGGAACAATGAATCTGCTGAAATGATAATTCATTCCTCCTTGATGATTTAGATGGGAGTTTTTCTATGCAAGGAGTAAAGGCTTTGTACTTGCATTATAATTAGATCATTCTAGTTCTAATAAAAGTCCATGTGCATGCCCTGTCATGTTCTATGCATTGTCATCTTAATTGTTGTTGTAGGAAACAAATATTAGTAATTAGATATTTCCTGTGTTCTAGTTTCTTGGTTGAATCTAGCATTAGATGTTCTATTTTCATATCATTTTTATTACCTATTACTTCACTATATTTAAAGACTTGTATTAGGTTATCCATAGTTCATATTAAGAACTATTTTTTTTGTATTTATTTGTAAAAATTTTGGTTTTATTTTTAGTTGAACCACTCGAAACTCTTAGTTCAGTTTTATTTTTTAACATATTAGTTTTGTTTTTTGGGAAACCCTACATTGAATTGGCAAGCAATTATAGCACCCGAAAAATTACTGAATTGGAGACATGTTTAGACAACCGTGTTGAAGTTTGAAAGAACAATGAGTTGTTGCTGGCATTCAATCGATAGCAAGCTTGTTATCCCTTCTTCCCCCTCTTGCAACGAGTCCCTTGATGTGTGAGTTGTTAATGTCGTTGCATTTCTTTTTGTAATTTTTCCCTTTACCATTTACTTAGATTATTAGCAATGATATGTTCTTGTAAATAACAATTTATTCATTAATATATATATATATATATATATATATTTATATTAAATGTTGGGTATTATATAAATATAATGTTATTTTTTAGTTTATTATTTGAATAATAAAATGTCCAAATTAAATTAAAAAAATAAAAAAATTTCATTTTAAAATATAGCTAGTATTTTTTTGTTGCGATATTTATGTCAACATTTATCAAGAATAAATTTCATGCAAAATTTAACGAGAAAAATATTTGTCACAAAAAATGCTAGCTAAAATTTAGCGAGGTATTTGTCCTCACTAAAATTTATCGAGTATAATGTTGTCACGGTATTCACTCTAACATTTGGAGAGGTTAAATCTCTCGCTAAATTTAGCGTGAACAATATTTATCACAAAAATGCATGTTAAAATTTAGCAAGGAATTTATTCTCGCTAAATTTAGTGATAATTTTACTCCTTGCAAATTTTAGCGACAATTTCAGTCCTCGCTAAAATTTGTTGCTGAATTTAGCGATAACTTCAGTCCTCGCTAAATTCAGCTATGATGACTTTTGTGACAATATTTTTTCTCGCTAAATTCTAATAAATATCATTTAGCGAGAACATTTTTCCTTGCTAATTTACATTTTTCTTGTAGTGTTGAAACAAATGAGACTTTATTTTAAATATCCCTAGTCAGTCATTTTTATGGGAATAACAAATGAATTAAGACTATTATGCTCTTTCTGATAAATTGAGTTCTGTCTTATAGATCATAAGGACTGGAGTGTCAATCAAAGATCATAGATATATGTTTAGAACATGGTATCTGGATTCGATCCGTTCATGAGAACACTATATTGTACAAGTCATAAGTGTTTCTCGTGTGCAAGTTTTGCATCAGAGTTCTTAGAGCTAAAATCTCTATGAAACTCTTTATGAATTACTGTGTACTTTGACATACACCTAACTGTTCGTAACAGGGTAACAAGTATGGGTATGCTTGGGTATGCACTAATACATGTTAGAGAGCATGAGAGAAGTGAAGGGATTATCCCTCTCGTTAAAAGAGAAAATATCATCGGCCACTTGATCAGTGAACTGAGAAGTGTATGGCCATATCAAGATAAAATAATGAGTAATCATTATTTATCTGAGAGTTTAGTGTCACTAGAATATCAAGAAATGAATTAGTATATATAAGGATGACTAGTTTTATACCTTATATTAATTCTGATATTTAAGAGTAAGGGGCTATACAAAATTGCATTAGGTCACTAAATGCCATTTGCATTTTCATTTACTTTGGAATGCTATAATATCTTGCTAGAGAATATATATAGCCTTTGAATTAATTTATTAATTCATTGCCAATATTAAATGGACCTATAGGATCGCACACAAAGCATTGGGATTAAAATATTTAAATAGTATATTGGCATTAATTTGGATTTTTATTTAAATTCAAATTAATGTATGTAATGGGTATTAAAATTGCTAATTGGACTAATTTTCGTGAAACAGTTTTTTGCCTTAAACAGCTAGTTGTTTAAGACAAATCTGTAAAAACAGTTTTTTTGCCTAAAACAGCTAATTGTTTTAGGCAAATCTGTCAAATCTGTTAAATAGGTTTTTGGCCTAAAATAGCTAGTTATTTTAGGTAAATCTGTCAGACAGTTTTTCACGAGAGAAATTTATTGGCATGTGCTAGGTTTAATTTCAATTAATTAATTAACTATATATAATTAAGTTAATTGAGTATTAAATCCTAAATTGTATTTAATCAATTAGCAACACATAAATAGGGATTGTTGTGGCCGAAATTCAAGCTAATTTCTTAGTTGAATTCGGCACATGTTAAATCCTAAACAAGTGATTTGTTTTGATTAAATGTCTTATGCCATTTTAAATTAATTTGAATTTAAAACCTAATAGAGTTTGAATTAATTTAAATCACTTAATTAGGAAGTGATGGAGGCTCAAAATATTCCTAATTCTAAGGGATTTTTGCATTACCTATCTTTCCTAAATTAATGATATAAATTGATTAATTCTATTTTTAACCTAGGTGACAATTTCTCTCTCTTGGCCGAATTACTCAAGGGAAAGAACTCTTTCTTGTTCTCTTATGTTCTTGGGCAGATATAGCAACCTAAAGGAAGAAAAAGATCAGATCTTATGGCTTCAATCCATTTCCATTGCCAAATACACAATCATAGAGCTAGCACTCTTGATTTTAAGCTATATTTGCGAGTGTGTGTGTGAGCATAGAGAGGAGTGACGTAAAGACAGTTCCTTTGGCATTGGTATTTCAGATCTGAAGTATATAAGTTTATCTTATATATTTGCCATTGCAAAATTCAAGTTTTGAAGAGCATCCAAGCTTGTAAGTTTTAAAAATCCTAAAATTGTATGTTTCAATTCTATATCGTATATTGCGTGGCATGAATGATCAATATTTTTAATTTTTTCATTGCATAATCTTCATGAATATGCCATGTAATATCCCATCAGGTCTGTACCATGAAATATGAAAAAAAATAAGGAAGAATAAGTAAAAGGAAAAGAAAGAAAGCTTTCATACTTAAAGACAATACCAATTATATTTGACCAATTAGACATCAAAGAAAATTATAGGGTTAGGATTTGCAAAAAGACCTACAAATTAAGTACCCAAAAGGAATCCAAGCAAGCAAATCATTCCCAGTTCATAATGATAACCCAGACTAAACAACCTAGCAGTGAAGAAAGCCATCGTGAAAGAGAAACCCTATCAATAAAACAAAATCTGATTCCCAAAATCCAAAACCAAGCTTTCAAGCGATCGATTAAACGGCAAACCTAGGGTTTCACTAATAAATATGTGTGGGTAAGATGTACCTGATAAGGGAATCGCTGATAAGGTGGATGACAAATCGTTGATAACTGGAGGAGATGTTGGTGATAGAGGAGACGCTAACGGTGGAGTGGTTAAAGAAGAAAGAGAATCGGAGTTTGTTGTGGAGTAGAAGTGGAGGGCGAATTGTTAACTGGAGAAGGCGAATATACTGATGAGCAGTGTTATTAAAATCGAACCGGATAAAGAACCGCAAGGCTGAGATTCGTGGTTTAATCGAATTTTTTTATTTTTAAAATATTATTAATTAATATAATTTTATAAATAATATTATATAAAAATTGAAAAAAAATCATTCATCAAATATTAAATATATGTCACAAATATCCTAATAATAAGTTACAAAATATAATTTTAATTTTATTATATTACAAAAAAAACTAGCAATTAGCGATGGCATTTTCCATTGCTAATTGCCGAAATTCCAGGTATAATTTGTGTAGAAATTTTTTTGTGAAATATTGGCATTAATTTTACAATGACTTTTTCTATTCCATTGCCAAGTTTCATTGGTAATGTTTGGCAATAAATTGTCATCTTTTTTTACAATAGAATTGTTATTCTATTGTAATAAAGATTTTTTCCCTATCATTTTCCCTATGGAATGAATTTTTTATCGATAATTACCTACGAAATTTTTTTCATCGGTATTTTGAATTTTTCTTGTAGTGGTGAGTACCTCATTATTATAAAATAGCCAATATTGGAGAAAAGTGTAATCAATGAATTAGGATTAAAGATCAATGTCTTGAACCCTTAGATGGGCCAAGGGCCCAATTTATATAAATAATGGACTAATGTCCAAATAATTACAAAAAAAAAAACAATCCCATTTTCACAAAAGATGTAACTTAGGATCAAAAAAATAAAAAGTAATTTTGGTTCACTCATGTAAAATATGATAAATGCATGATTTTATCACTTTAATGCATTATGATTTAAAAAGAAAATAATAAATATGGAAACCATTGAGAACTTTAAGATGTTAATTAAAGTAAAAAAAAAAGATTGAGGTTCCTGAACCTAGAATCTCACGGGTTTATGTCCCGAATTAACCCACTAAATGGTGACTTTACTATAAACTACCTCGTATAGGGAGATATTTGCACAATTGAAAATTTATGAGAGGCTTGACCTTTACCTATCATGCTCTCTCACGAAAAAAGTGGACCCATCCTTCAAATGAAAGTAGATACCCTAATAGCCATCTTGATAAAAAAGGAAACAACAGAATCAAACATCTACACATTCATGAGG
Organism: Excoecaria agallocha; assembly: GCA_037975025.1. Taxonomy (NCBI): domain Eukaryota; kingdom Viridiplantae; phylum Streptophyta; class Magnoliopsida; order Malpighiales; family Euphorbiaceae; genus Excoecaria; species Excoecaria agallocha. The sequence goes on along the minus strand of CM075811.1, from coordinate 53,875,490 downwards.
GATTAAACTGAAAAATATTATACAAATAAATACTAGTAGAAAGTCACCATAAAAAGAGATATTTAACAAGCAAGATAATTTAAACATACTAGAAGAAAGGAAAATAATAGAAAACATAAATTAAGAAGCAACATGAGCATGTTTGAAGGTTTGGAATTTATTTAACAAATAGAAGGGCTTGCTAAATTGGAATCTATCCTCCTCTAGTCTACTTCATATAAGAGGATAACAAACAAACTTGTAACACTAAATTAGCTCTATGAAACCCAAGTACCCTCTATTAGCATGTTATTCTAGTTATCTCAATCATTATTCTAGGTAAAACTAAGAAGATTAGTATAAAAAAAGCTATAGGTGTAAACCATCATCCCAAAACAAGGTCTAATCACCATTTTGGTCAAAATCCAACCAGAATAAAGCCATATCTCTTCCCTAGGTGTGGGAGTCAATAGACACGATCGTAGGAGATATCAAAATTTTACTTCTCAATCTAGAATAATGCCACAGGTGTGGGCATTCAATAGCCACGATAGTAGGATAATTATTTAGCAGACTTTTCTTTAAAGGAAATACATTAGGCATGGCACTTTTGTCTGCCACAAACGTGATAATGTTTTAGAATCATTTTTAAGAGCTTTCTCTCTCCTCAGAAAGATATATACTTAGTTTTTAGTTTTGGTTTTTATTTAGTTTTGGTTTTTATTGTATTTTCTCTTTAGAGATGATCAGAGTTTTGCAAGAAAGTTTACATTTTTTTATTCAAATAAGTTCTTTTCTTGTTTTTACAAGTTAGATTATTAATTTTCTTACATCAAAACAAGTAGATTCTTGAATGAAAAAGTTTAAAAAGGAGATCCATTTTATATGGTGGTTTGGTTTTCTTTTGAAGTAGTTTTCAAGAAACCTCTCTCTATCTTTTATTTTTTAGATAGACTTGAGTGACTAGTAACCTTTTCACAAAGGGAATCTTAAGTCCCTGATCACTTTTTGTGAATAGATGATATTTAGTATAAACTTATTTTACTCTTTTCTCTTTGTATGTTTAATAAATGAATGTTTATGTGATTTGACCTTGCTAAATGGTTTAAACCTTGTTATTGTTCTTAATTGTTTTCTAGAATGATCATTTTGTTGTATGAAACTTGAAGCAAAATATCTTTATGTCCCACAGCCATGGCTATGTATCTCTCTAACCCATGGTAGTGTTTTGGAGGTTAAATGAATATTTTTTTTTTATATTAGTGGTTATGCCTTAAGCCAAATATTTGGACCTTTATCTTAATCATCTTTTCATTTATAAAGAGGTTTTCTCATATTATTATAGTGGTTGTTGTTTCATTATAATAATATTTATGAATAGCTATTTTATGTTATTCTGAATATCCTTAGTTATTTATTTTTAATGAACAATGATAAATTAATACTAGTATGAGTTTGGTTGATAATTATGGGATGATCATGTGTATGGTGATACAAATCAAATTTATCGATACTTATTAGAGAATAAGGTGCTGGATAGACTTGCTTCTCACTATATGGATTAATGTAATAAGTGATCTCATAATATTTATGTCATTGAATCTTTAGACTTTGAGGTTATCACATTTTCATGTATGAGGAACATCATGTTTGATATAATCAAATGTTATGTTTAAGGAGATAAATACAAAAGGTTACGATTAAACATGATGAAAATTATGCAGAGAAAAGTGAATAATTAAGAAGGAATTTGTTCCTCTTATGGGAGATATCTAATGGGCCACTTGATAAGTAATACTTAAAATGCATGGTTGTGCTCAAATGAATTGATTGAGTGATCAATATCATTTGATTTTATTAGTATGTTTGGTAATTAAGAAACTATATGTTTGAACATTATAAGGTTAACATTATCCCTGACTTATATTCAAAATAGATATTGTGTGACAAAAGGATTATGACATGTTATATTGATTAGGTTAATATCGGACCAATCTTCATATTACTTGGATAGTTATAATGTCATACTAGAGGCCATTTATGTAATATCCCAAAAAGTATAAACTAGTAAATATTTACAAATATGACTGGTACGTAATCAAAATTAATGTAAATATGAAGGGTAATTTTGTAAATTTGCTAATTCAAGGGTAAAAGTGTATCGCTAGTGAAGAAAGAAGGATTTGATTGAAAGTTTATATTATAAGTTTCATACCAATTATAAGAATTCATAAAAAAGGAGGAGTAAAGTGTAATTTGCCTTAGAAAAATAATTAGTCCAATGAAGATCAAGCATGTGTCTTGTTCTAAAGAGATGGAGAAGAAGCAAGAAAAAGAGGAAAAAATCTGCCCTTCTCCCATGGGATGGTCAGCCACTTGTTGATTTTCAACCATTCTTTCCTCTCTTTTTAGGCTATCTTCTTGCTTTAAATTTCTATCAAAAGGTGCTTGAGTATTTAGTTGGGTTTCAACAAATTAATGTAAGTAAAGCATGGTTTTCATGTGAAAATAAACCTTCATCCTCTTTTTCCTTTCTTTAAAGTATGTATTTGTTATTTTGAGTAGTGATTGAGTGAATTTTGATAATAGTTTCTAGAAGAGGTAGCAAGAGTAAAGAAAAGGAGAAAGAAGAGTTCTAGAAAATAAAAGTGGGCAATTTTTGAGGTATGGGAGTTTGTGTTATTATTTTATGTGTTTGTAATTGAATTAAATTGCTATGTGCATTATATTTGATATATAGTTGATGTCTGAGCGAGTAAATGATTTTATAGTACATGAGAAAGATGATTTGTGCTTTAGAAAGGGATAAAATGAAAAATCTATTTAATGTTCACTTAAATCGGTGTTAGTGTAAAAAGGGCATAACTCTTGCTATAGATAGCAAAATAAAGTGATTTAAGTGTTATTGAAAACTTGAGATATAGTGGAAAAATTTTAAAGAAGGCTACTTTGTTCAGAAAATGTATTTGTGATGGGAAAAATGTTAATTCAAAGTTAGTGAGAGAAATGTTCAAAACATCTACACATATGTCACGCTCACAACACTAGTCGTTCCTACGATAGGGCATCTTTGTTCAGTGTATTTCCTCCTATCGCGCTCACGATCCAGGTTGTGCTCACGATAGGACTCGATGATTGTTCTCTATCTCGCTCGCAGCATTAGTCGTGCTCGTGACTTTTACCTTGTTGTTTATATATGTTATGTTCATAACAGAATTATGATGTTACGTACATGTATATGTAATCTCATGGCTATTCATGGTATAGTTCTAAAAATGTAAATGCAATATCTTTAAGCGACTAAAATTTTTTTGTGTCTGAATTTCGTATAATAGTGGACAGATAGGCATGCCTATAAGGGATAGAGATTGCGGCTGCTAGTGTTAGCACCTGTGGGTGTCTAGTGTTGATACCTTTTGGTATCCAGTGTTCCAAGACTTCTATCTTTAGTGATTGATATTGTTTATTAGTATCCAATGTTTATCTCGTTATCCACTATTCATATGAATTCAAGTGATAAAAGTGATCTGATTAATGAATATGGATAAGTGATTGATAATGTAAATGTTTTAGTGCTTCATGGAAGTGTTAATATTTTTTATCGAATAATAAAGTATAATTAAAGAATTGTATTGAAATGTTATTGAGTGTAATTAAAGAAATTGTATTGAAGTATTTAGCATTTCTTTTCTTTATTTTATATTGCAAAATGTGTTAAAATATCTTATTTTTGAGTATTTAAGTTTAGTTTATGTGCATTTGAATGTTTTCATAGGCATTTTCGAGTAAGGATGCATTTTGTGTATTTATTGGATGAAGAGAAATGAGGAACAAAAGAACTACCAGTGCCTAAGGGGACTACTTGTGACAGGAAGCAAGAAGGGACCACTAGTGATAGAGAGCCAAAGGGATAACTCGTGCTGCAAGTGGCGACTAGGCTAACCAAGGGATGACTCGTGCTGCAAGTGGCGACTAGGCCAACCAGGGGGTGACTCATGTTGCAAGGGGCGAGTGTGGAAGGCAAAGATCGAGGAAGCATCACGACTCATCCAAGAAGAGATAAGTCATTAAAGAGGCAATGGCAGGGTGACTCATGTTACAAGGGGCGACTCAGCCCAGGCACTGGTTTCCAACCATCATGACCTTTTTATCCCAATTTTTCTTAATCGACAAACCTGTAATGGCCTCAACACCGGGTCAGTCGTGAATAGTACCTTCCGACAGTGAATAGTATTTTTCGGGCCTGTAAGGACACTCGAAAGTTGAAAATATTTTATTGGACCATTTGAAAAGAATAGTTATGGTGAGCCTATGGTTGAAATTTGAAGTGAATTTGAGGTCAGATGGGTCTCCAAAAGTCAAAAATACGAAAAAGTTAGCGAATTAATTTTCCTGGTAGGGAAAGGGACTTGATTTTGCTTAAATAATTAAATATAGTAAACGAACTCTGAATATCGTCAAATTTTGCGTGCCTACATGAATTTTTATGTAGAATATTTTGGTGATGAGAATGGAATTTTTCGGTGACTCTGGCAGTTATCGAATCGGATCGATAAGTTTGAATCGGATCAATAACAGACTTCGATTGAGCGGAAAATTTACGTTCTACCTATTTTTGATGTTTTAAGAATGATGGAATCAAAATTCAAGTCATTTGAAGTAAGGAAGAGAGAGAAATTGAATTGGGCTTTAAAAAGACCTAAATGGGCCTTAATGTTTAAGTGGACAAAGCCCACTCATTTAAGCCCAATTTTGGCCCATAAAAAGAGTATAAATAAGGATAAAAATCTGGAGAATTTTTCCAGAAAACTCCAGCATCTTCATCCTCTTTGGTGGCCGAACCACCCTCTCTCCCTCTCTCTCTTTGATTTCTTCTTCTTTTATCCCAAATTTTTCTTAAACCTCAACATAAAAGATGAAGTTCCAGCTCTCTAGATCACCCTAGTGATCTTAAGCAAGAGATTTGAGCAAGGAAAGACAAGAAATCAAGTGAAGAAAAGTAATGAGGTAAGATGGAACTTGAAAAATTAAGTGATTTTAATTGAGTTTTTGATGTGTTCTTATAGTTTTTGAGGTGTTTAAGCTAATTATGTGATTGGATTTTTCATTTGAGGACAAAAATTTGGTGTTCGAAAGGCTTGAAAATTCGGCCAAAGATGTATTTGTGGAGGGATGGAGGTGTGCTTGGTGCCAAGTGAAGAAAAGTGAAGCTTAAGGAAGTTAAAGCATGAAAAAAGGTAAGTGACTACCAAATCCTTTGATTTTCCTATTAATATGAATTTTTCTTAATTATGTAATTAAGGTAAAAATGTGAAAAATTGTTAATAAATGCAATTATGTTAGGGTAAATGAAATTAAGCATGAGAGGAATTGAGATAAAGGCATTAATGGAAGAAAGAAAATTTTTAAGGTGGAAAATGGTTGTGGCCGAAAATGGTAATAAGGAAAAATGGTGAGAAATTTGCATGTAAATGTTATATGTTGGCTTAAAATGTTATATGTTGGCTTAAAATAATAATAAACATGATAAATGATGTTTATAAATTTTTAGAGAATATTTAAAAATTATTTGAGAATTTTTATGATTATTTATAGTGTATGTATATAATGAAACTTGTGATTTATTGTGAATTACATGATTATTTTGATGAAAAATGATAATGACCAATAAATAATGCATAAATGAAATTTATTGAAATTTATCAAAATTATTGAAATTTTATTGAAATTTTTATGTGACTATGAATAATGAAAATAATTGAATTTTTATACATAATTGTATAAAAATGATAAAAATGATGAATTAATGTGAAAGTAAATTAATGTCAATGACGAGAAATAAAAAGTCAACAGACAGATTTTTCGAAATAATTATTAAGTTGTGAAAATAATAAGAATAATGAATTATTGATAAATAATTTATAAATAAATGAAAATGATGAAAATAAATTAATACGTAAATAAAAGAAATATAAAATAAATTTTAAATAGAAAAAGGACTTAAATGAAAGAAAATGAAAGTTCATGGGCAAATTGGTAATTTTGCCAAAATGAAAAATTTATATGTAAATATAAGTAATAAAGGTATACTAAGGGTAAAATAGTAATTTAGTATCCCTACAGTGTCAAATATGGAATTTTTGTGATGTAAGGACAAAAATATAATTTTACCCGAAAATGGTAAAATAAAGAATAAAAGATGAATAATGGAAGAAATTATATAGTAAAAATGAAAATAAATGGTGATAATGACAAAATCGTAATTAAGTAGTTGAAATAAATAATCCAATAGAAAAGTCAAATTTTGTATTCTTGCGGCATAAAATAATAAATTATATTAATGGAATTTCTAATTGTGTAAAATTTAGTAAATAAAAGTGTGACTAATTTATCGAAATAAATTAGTCAATAAAAAGCAGTAAAAGAATAGAAGAGTATAAAATATTTCGCTGACGATATAAAAGTCAGTTAAGCGAATAATTAAACGTTTTGGACAAAAAACAAAGTGTAATCAGTCAAGCTTAAAAGTATTGGAAAAATAATTCGTAAAGAATTATATAAAAAGAATAAAAGGAAATTGTGAATTATAATGCCATAATTCATAATTTATAATCTGTATAAAAGATTGAAAAGTTTAAGTATCTGAGCGAATTATCGAAGAATAATTCGCAAAAGTGACTGAAAAAGAAAAAGTGAATAAAAGGATAAAAAGCTATTGATTAGTCAAAGGCACAAAAGAGTGCATTTGATCAGAATAAAGTATAGTAATAAATAAAAGAAAGAAATTAAAAGTTTTAAATGTTCAAAAATGTTTGCAATGATATTGATTATGTTTGCCCTTAGCGATAGACAGGTAGTATGATTCTTGTTTTGGATATAATTGGCTAGCCATAGGGATACCTCTGTATCGCGGTGCAAGTCATGGCGACTTACTTAGCTATGGTTGGGATCTTTGATCTCCATAGCTTCTGTGAAAGTGTATCTGTATCTGTTTTACGAGACTTGATCTTTCGAGATCATTTCTCTATCTGCTACGTGGGACCTTTGGGTCCAGTCCCGTGTATCCTTTGTGGGAAATCTGTTATATTGTATTAGGGGCACATCGAAACGAATAAATAAGTACTGTTTCATTGAATTGAATACAGAAAGTTATAACGAAACGATTCGTTTGAAATAAAATGCAAAGTCAAAATAAATCTGTAAAGATTTTTGGAAAGTATAATTAGTAAGAAAAAGAAAATAAATGTTTTATAAGAATAAGATATTAAATCAATGTTTAGTTAAGCTTTTACAAGAAATTCTAATATATCTTGTTTTACGTGAAAAAAATAATTTTAATTGATTAGTAATTCTTGTACCATTTACCACTGTAAAGATAATGACGAGTCTGAAAAATAATATTAATTGTCCTGCTTAAAGTTAAAAAGGGATGATAATGACAAAAAGTGAACTTAATGCTTAGGTAACGCTTTTCTGAAAGATAAGTTACCTAAAAAGTAAAACGATATAAATGTATAAAATTATGTAATGGGGAAAAAGTAAAAGATACAAGTTTTAATTAGATAATTAATTATGGGTAAATGTATAAAAGAAGAAAAGAAAGTTTTGACTGCAAAGTACTCCAGAGCAGCTATATCACTTTGCGATGAAGCTTATAAGCCTTTTAACAATAATGTAATTATTAGATCAAAGTTAAAGTAAACTAATAAAATAAATAGTAAAAAGTGAAGTCAGAATATAAATTGAATAATTGACTAGTAAAGCAAGTATTAAAAGTAATTTATTTTGGTACTAGTAAAGACACGGGTACCAATACACATCGCTAAATGAAATGATAATTAAATTGTTTTGACTAAAAGATAAAAATGAAAGTACTGATAAAAAGTAAAAGTTATAGTAAAGATTAACGTAAAGATAAAAGGTAAACCCGATATTGATCTACCTAAAAAGATACTGTAAGTACAGTTAAAAGTTTAGAATAAAAGAACAATGATTATCAGAATATGAATTAATAACATGAATAATGATAACTGAAATAAAAGGAAATGTTTAATGAAATAAGAATAGTAGAAGCATAAATTATAAAATTTTGCTTATTCTTGGGAAATTCTTGGATTAGTAGTCACCACTGGGCATATTTAATGCTCAGCACGTAGTGTTTATTGCGTGCAGGTTTTGGAGTGTTGCGGGAGCACAGTACATTGAAGGTCCAGATCGGAAGAGAAGATTTTTGTATTAGTTAGTATAAGCTTTTGGCATGTATATACTTAGACTATTAAGGTAAAAGATTGTATTGTATTTTGATTATATTTTAATTGTTAATGGATGAGTGGACAGTGCAAGTTTTTGGTGTGATGGGTGATGTTGTTTTAATTGTTTATAAGATTGTTGTTTGATTCTAGAATTAATGAAAAAGTATTTTTAAGTATTTCGAATTGTTCGGAAAAAAAACTTACTGTCTTCAGTTAAGTCTCGTTTCGATAAGAACTGTTCCGAGAAGGGTGTTACAAAACCTCTCTATTAGACCTTTTTGTGGCAGCTTTTCACACTTACACCCATTCTTAAAAGGTATGATTAGGGGTGTAAATTTATCTATAAATGGAGAGAATTAAGACATAATTAGGGAGAAAAAAATCACTAGCTGACTAGGAGGCAACGTCAAAAGAATACAAGAGGGGAATCAAGAGGTTAAGTCAAATTGAAATTTATTTTTGAAAGGGATTGAAGGACTCATCTACATCATTTCTTCTTCTTTTCTATTACTTAACTTTCTTAATGTTCTATATTGCATTATTATCATCATATAGTATGTATTTTTGCTAGAGTCTCTATGTATTAGGATTGCAAACATGGAATTATTTTAAGAACTACATTTATTTGTTAATACATGATTGATTTAGATTTAATTAAGTGCTTGATTGTGTTATAAATACTTGATCACTATATGTAACTTATTAATCAAATTGTTCACAATGAGAATTGGGCCAAGTTGGTGGAAATGCAATTGATTCTACTTAAAGATCTGGAAATCACTTAGAGATAAAGATTTTACTTTGAGGGATTAAAGAATTAACATAGAACTTAATGGTTTTTATTTATCTCCATAATGACATGAGAATGCTTATGGACTATAAATTAGAATACATTTAATTGACGACGAGAGTTGCTTTTAAAAATCTTTGGTTAAACTCTCCAATCAAATTATGTATGAATGTGTTTACCAATGATTATAGTTCTTAATTGATTTCTATTTATAATTCTAATACGTGTAAATTAACATTTGGTTTATATTTAACAAATTAACTAGAATTCATTTTCATAGTATTTAGGATAATTAGAATAAATTAACTCCATTTTAATTATTGCCTATTCATCTAAGTAGCTATTCAATTAATATAAAATTACTCCAAGATTTCCTATGCTTGACACCTTTCTTATTCTATACTAGGTCTTAGATACTAGGGTTTATAATTTGACTTGCATCAAAGTGTCGTGTAATGCATGAAACTACTATGGTATACATATGTGAGTCATGATGTGACAAGGTATGCTAGTTAGTAGAAAATAATTAAATTGACAATTGTTAATAAGCGATTAGCAGTGTAAATGACTTAATGATTTAGTGTGCTACCAATGTCTCTTAGTGAAATAATTGAAACACATGGATATTTGGTAGGTCTTTAGAGTCATTTTAGTAATCATTTAATATTTCGTTGTGTTTTATTTTTCATTGTATGTAACGATAGAAACCCAACAGTTGAACCCCATACCGTTGCTTATGAACTTCACTAAATTCCTTCCAAAGAGCTATAAATTGACATCCTAAAGCTTCAATACTAACAAAAGACTCTACAAACTTACAAAAAAACATATAAACACTAAAACACAAGATAAAAATTGAAAGAACTGAAACTTAGAAAAATTAGATTAGAACTGTACTTTAAATAATTGAAATATTCCCAAATTATACTAAGAAATTAATAATGAAGAATTGAGCAATATCAACAACCCCAAACTTAGCTTTACTAGTTCTCAAATAAAATGAATAAGCAACATTTTCAAAAATCTCAAAGTTGCAAAAAGAACACATCACTCTAATTCAACCAAGCAAACAAGCAAGTAGACCCACACTTATCAAGGATTCATAATCAATGAGAACTACAAAAGGTATAAAGAGCAATTTCTATGTGTGTGCAAGGCCAAAACATGTTTTAGGCAATTTAGAAAACAAAAACACTAGCTACAGCTGGTTTAGAAACTAGAATTAACTCAAATGCACGAGTGCATTAGTAAAGTGGTTTCCTGCTTGAAGCTCAAGATCACTACATGCCTTTTCTTTCATACCAAAACTTTACAAGGTCATTTTCGCTAAATTGGCCAAGACGGAACAAAAGATTAAGAGGTCTTACCTTAGGTTGTAATGTTAGGCTAAGGTAATTGACTCCAATAAGAGGTCACTTTTTGATTTCCTCACTTACTTTCCAATCCTCGTGATCATAATTCTCCGAATTTAAAAAACTTTTGACTAAATTTACCATATCCTTCATTTTAAGCTCAGGTCCAAGTATTGATATCTTTGACAGCGAGTCAATTTCATGGTAATTTCACAAATCAACAGTAGATGACTAAAGAACTTTTTGATAGTTCTTTCATTTCTCAAGCACTACACTTGGAGCACCAAATGAAAGAGCCAAGAGTTGTTGAGCCTAAAATTGGGATAAACCCGAACGTCTGATCGGATGAGAAATTTAGAAACGGATCACTATTACTTGAAAACACCTAGAAAAAATCTCCAAATCTCACCCAGGATGAACAGTCGAATGGTTAAATAAGATTTCTAATCTAGTAAGCAATAAATTATGAGATAGAAAATTTAAAGGGAGAAAATCCCTTATTTTCTATTGGTTGGTTGGCTAACCACAAGTGCTCATCATATGGTTAGCCATAACAAAATTTGTACCTTAGTTTTGTTGATCTTATCTCCTTAATGTGGAGGCACGTAGGCCTTTAAAGAAAGTTGGACTTTGGAGCCCATACCTACAAGGAAGAAAATAATAAAGAGGAAATTACATGAAATGCCAGCTTTTTTCATTGTGCTTTCATAAATACCCCATCCTATTTTAGCAGTTTTCATTCTTGCTTTTTCTTGTTTGGTAAAATTGTAAATACATTTGTACTTATATTTATTTCAAATATGCCTCTTTCTCAGAATATAACATAAAGTTTATCATTGCTTTGGATTTTGTTCTTCTAGATTGCTGATTTCTTAGGATTTTGTAGCAAAAACCAATTAGTTTCTTTGTTTGAATTTGGATTTGAAATCCTTGTTAAATAAAATTTTTACTCTTGATTTTAATATGATCTGCCATGATTTTCATCTTTAAAAGATGATTAGCAGGTTTCAAGGTTTATATTCTGGTCAATTATTCAGAACAACGATGGTAGTATAGATATGAAATGCAAATAAAAATGTATATATGGTATCAACAGGAATATGATGATGAACCAAAATGATAGGCAGAAAGAAATTATACATTGCTCAATGAAGATCAAAGATTGTGTAGTTAATGGAAAGAATTTTTATTCGACTTGATTTTTGCTACTATTGATGTTTTTAATATTGATGTGTAAGAATATATATGGGTTACTTGATGCATGCAATGTATTTGATAAAATTCCTCTTAGAGTTCACTTTCAATTTCATTAAAAATATATGCAAATCTATACCTGCAATTTATTTGATAAAAGTACAAATTTTTCCAATTCAATAGTTTATTGCTCGTAATTTTCTTAGTATATCAGTTTTTTTACTTCTAATATATATTTAGTAAATGATAAAAGAAAAAAAAAAGATTGATTGATACAATAAAAGAACTATTTTAAGATAGAAAGCCAGAGAATTCAATAACTAGTAATTGGAAAGGCATTATACACTAGAAACAAATTATAACATCTCAAGGAAGCTTAAATAAACATATAAACAAGAACAAATCATATCAAATAAAGAATGAGAGAAATGTTAAAAAAATTGTCTACCAAAACATAAGATTGTCATATGTATGTGCAGAGTAGTAGAACATCCTAATATTGCAGCAAGGTTACAAGACTAGAAATAGAATACCAAAAAATAAGATTATCATATTATCAGCTATGATAAGTATAAAGCTTTTCAAAACTACCATTTGGCATTGCCATTAAGTAAATTAATTAAAAATTAATATTTCTTCAGCAACAATTGGTAGAATGCCAGTTACATTATGTTTCATACACAATTACACTGCTTTTGATATATCAATAATTTCAACTTTTGAGATTGAAAAAGATCATAATTGCTATTGAATCTTACTCTTTTGAGATTAAAAAAATAAACAGTATATTGAAAAAGAACTCTTAATTGCTATTGAATCTTACTCTTTGAGATTGAAAATATATATATATATATATATTATTTATAAAAAGGTGGATCCAAAATGGTTGTACAAAATCTATTAAACAAATATTATTAATACGCTGTATTTTAGTCGCTGTATTTTATTTATGTATAAAAGTAAATACACTATATTTTAGTCAAAAAAATACAGTGTATTAAGTTTCATAAAAAATACACTGTATTTATTTATGTATAAAAGTAAATACATTGTATTTTAGTCAAAAGTATATTGAGTTTCGTCAAAAAGAAAATATACTATATTATTTTATGTACAAAAGTAAATACACTGCATTTTTGTCAAAAGAAAAGAAAATACAGTGTATTGAGTTTCGTTAAAAAGAAAATACATTGTATTTATTTATTTATAAAAGTAAATACACTATATTTTAGTCAAAATAAAATAAAATACAGTGTATTTAGTTTCGTCAAAAAGAAAATATACAATATTTATTTATGTACAAAAATAAATACACTATATTTTAGTCAAAAGAAAAGAAAATATAGTGTATTGAGTTTCGTCAAAAAGAAAATATGCTGTATTTATTTAGGTACAAAAGAAAATACACAGTATTTTAGTCAAAAAAAAAAAGAAAATAATGTATATTGAGTTTCGTCAAGAATAAAATATAATGTATTTATTTATGTACAAAAGTGAATACATTATATTTTAGTGTACAAAAGCAAATACACTGTATTTTAGTTTTTTTCTATTATTTGAAATACATAAAATAAGTTTTATAAATATTTCCAATAATTGCTACATTCCATGAGTTAAATTGTATTAAATTTATTAAATGTACTAAATTTTACTAAGTTTCAGATTTCATGTAATTTCAAAATGTTGCTTGCATTTCAATTAAATTTCAAAATTTAATTCATGTTGTTATTTTTACGATTAGTTTAATCAATATGTGTATTTCCTGTTAACTATGCGGCAACTACCTTGTCAAAACCAAATTAGTTTAATCATAAAGTAATTAACTAATCTAATACCAGTTGAATATTAATTAATATTGCGATACAACAATAAATTTTTTTTTTTCTTAACAATTGGTTGGAGTAAGTTGGTGAATTTACTAATGTTATATTTTCCGAAGTATCATATAATTTTTTTTGATCAATCAAGTTATTTATGTTTCTGGAAATTGATGCTTCGATAATCATAAATGTTGCAAATTGGTGTAAAATTCAGAGATGGAATGAAATTTAAATACGAATGTTCCAGTGGCAGTACACCATTCCTATATATTCTTAGATTCAATCAAGTTTCTTTGTCAAAACCAGAATGGGGTATTTTTGCAACTAAAAGTATAAAAAATGGTAATTATGAAATAAAAAATTTTAAAAATATTATTTAAGAAAATTAAAAATAAGAGAGTGCAATTATAAATTTTTTTTTTTTTTTGTGGTATTCGGGAAAAAATCCCTTTAATAACAATGATAAAAATAAATTCTTACTCATACCTACTTTGAAGTATAAAACACGGTACTCCTGTAATCCTGCATCAAGAGTAAAAATTAACATTGCAATCTAGTTACTCAAATTTATAATGAAAATCAATAGTTCTCTTGGCTGCTTTAAGACATGAAATATGGTAAACTTAAAAATCTATACACAATAACTCACTTTCCCTATTGCATATATTTATGAAGCCAAAAATATATAAGTGGAACTGTTCCATTTTATTCCTATACATTTATCACAATATACGAATAACATAGCATAGGTGACCAAGGATCAATTCTTGATTCCCTCACCCTCTCAGATGATATTTTGAAAAAAAAAATAAAAAACAACCTATATATATATAGAGAGAGAGAGACAGTACTATTACTGGGAGCTCATAGAACCGGCTCTTAAGAGATTGGCTTTCTCTTCAGTCTCTAAACTTGATTTGGACTCTACTAAACTAATTCTTGAAATATGATCAGCCTCTTCTATATCGATATATGAGTCTGAGGAATCAGTGCAAGGACCATTTGTCGACAGGCTATGGGTCTGGCTCCGAGTTGGATTATGCCAGAAGTGATTTCTTATAGACTTATATTTTGAATTGATGGCTGAAACCCCGGGATCAGAAAGAAGGTCCTGAACAGCAGTTCGACCTTCAAGCATGCTCACAACTTGAGACATTGTAGGCCTGAGTGTTGGAGATGCATTGGTGCATAAGAGAGCGACATTTAGCATAACCATTGCCCCTTCCGATGAATAGGCTGATCCTAACTCTGGATCAACCAGCTCCAGAAGACTTCCTCTCTCTTGCAAAACATAAGCCTGAAAAAAGTTGAATAAAATATGAAATATGCATTCAGTGTACTATTGCCAACAACATGGAATGATGCATACCCAAGTTAAGGTCTATTAGAATCTTTCATCTTAATTTTCACACAAAAGAAACTAGAAAAGGAAATATGCTCACAAAAGAAAGGAAAAAATTGAAGCACTCTACTTACCCAGTCAAGAAGATAAACAAATTCCTCCTGTGGCCTGTAATTTGTGTTGCTCTTTCCGCTAACAATTTCTAGCGCAACAACTCCAAAGCTATAAACGTCTGCTTTGTTAGTTAAGTAACCGCGCATTGCATACTCAGGAGCCATATAACCACTGCCAAAATCAAGCCACATAATGATAAACTTAGGCTCAAACTTTGCATGGGAATCACACCAAACACTAAAATAGATATAATCAACAGCTTTTATTATTGTCACATGTATGGAAAATGGAGTATTTAGATTAATCTTTTGCCTTTCTGAAAGCATAAATATGGTGATTTTGTCCAGTCAATCGCAATGTGCAGATTAGCTTAGACTTTCAACAGAAAATGGCAGCCGCTATCATGCTTGTAAGAAGATACTTCATCACAAATTCAAGTGCATAAGAAGCAACAAGTTGTATCATAGGTTTTAAAGTTTATGAAATTGACATTGGTGATAAAACTCAGATTATGATGCAATATAATAAATAAAATATATATAAACCACTGTCAGCAGTGGCTGAGGCAAGACCTTAAGGTTAGGGGAAGCAAAAATTTTAGTGTGAAATTTTATGTGATTATTATTGGATTAAAATTTGAGAGCGGATATTCAAAATAGATTAGGGAGGTCACTATTATAATTTAAATATATATATTTGAGAAATTTTTAAAAAATGAGGGTGTGCACATGCACCTCTCATCAATATCGGACTCCGCCACTGACTGTCAGTAGGGCTGTTCAAAACTAATACAATCTATCCAAACCACCAACCCAATTAAAACTATTTTAATAAAATTTTGTTGGGTTATTATAACCCAGATGATACATCATTGGATCTTATTCAGTAAATTAAAATCATTTTAAAATATTGAGCACTAACAGGTCTTCTCTTTCAAAAGGACTTTTGTTTCTACCTTAGCACTAACATTTCAGTAAACCATGCCTTTAATTAATATGTTTTTTTTTTACTTCCTTGCACAGAAAATCCAATGTAAATAAATAAGCTAATGGCTCACTTGTTTTGGTTATTTAATAAAGGATATATTTTTTTATAAGTTTGATTAGGAATTCTCGAAGATAATTTTCGTTTTTGTACAATGCCCAAAAAAGTTGTTATTCTTTATAGTAAAACGGACGTTATGGTACAGAATAGTAATAGTATTTTCATTCCTATACATCTTAAAATGCATTAATAGAATATTAAGTTGTTAGCCTTTGTGTTCCAAATGCTAGGGATTTAAATTCTTTTGAGATTGAGTTTTCTCCTTAGCTTCTTTGTTTTGCCTTCTATTCTCTTATTTATTTATATATCTTATTTAGTCTGTTAGCGTTGAGGATGAAATATTCACTGTAGATCAATCTCTCTCTCTCTCTTTTTTTTTGCATGATTGCTGTTTGGTAAATTTAGTTATGTTAGCTGTTACTGTTGCCTTTTTGAAAACAGTTCATGGGAATAACTATAATACACTTTTAAGAGAGCGTATCATTTTTTAATTATTTTTTATGTTTTTTGAAATTTAGAAAAAAGAAAGTGTGTATATATATATATATATATATATGCCTTATAATTCAGCTGGATTGGGTTATGCCGTTTAATTTAAGATTTCAGATGGGTAAAAAATCAAATTGTAACCCAACTAATCCAAATTTGAATACCCCTAGCCATTCAGAACCGGGAAGAAGGGAAAGCAAAGAAGGTTAATAAATAAGAGCTTACATGGTTCCAGCAACTCGGGTGCTTATGTGGGTTCTGTCATCATCATTAAGCTTAGCCAAACCAAAGTCTGAGATTTTTGCTTTCAGATCCTTATCAAGCAACACGTTGCTTGTCTTGATATCCCTGTGCACAATTTTTATGATTGACTCCTCGTGGAGGTATGCCAAACCTCTAGCAATGCCCAAACAAATTTTCTGCCTGGCAGGCCAGTCCAGTTTCAGCCTGCTCTTTGAATTCTTCCCTGCATATAATTGACATAAACGGAAATTATATTTCTCACACCATTAGGAAAAGCTCTGATAAAGTTCTTATCATGATTTTGTTGGATACAATACAAGTCGAGAACTCACCAAAAAGAGCACGGGATAGACAGTTATTTTCCATGTATTCATATACGAGCATTAACTGGTTTCCTTCAACGCAGCATCCATAAAGCTTTACAAGATTTGGATGCTGCAGAGCAGATATCATGCCTATCTCATTAATAAATTCACGGTTCCCTTGCCTTGACTTTGAGGAGAGTTGCTTCACTGCAATTACGGTTCCATCGGATAGTAGACCCTGCGTTACAAGTTCAAACCATTAAGTTTCTATTAACAGTAAGAAGAAGCAAATTATAATCACATGAAGGCATAGAAATTCAGAATGGTTTGGAATGCATGTTATCAGTTGACAGTGACCTGCCTCTCGTAAATTTATTTTAACCTCTTTGTGGATTTCTACTGACAAATATTTGAAAAAGATGCTCTGATACATAAAACTCCCTAATTTCTCAAGGTTAAAGAGATGGTTATCTACTATATGCAGCCTTCCACATAATTCCTTTTTACCTTTCCTGAATAGGATCTTTCACTTACTGCAAATCTCAACCATCAGGTTACAAAGGAGCGATCTAGAAAATTACCTTAATATCCCAAAAAGTTCTTGGGAAATTTAGTCATGATTCAGAAAGAAAATGGAAGGATCTTTATTTTGGTTTTCTAGGAGATTGTGGTGGCTCATCCAAAGCCATTTAAGATTCAGAACTGGAGCTTCCAATGCAAAATCATAAACTGGATATTAATCATTAAGTATATAGTTACATTTACTTAAAATCTCCTGGTTTTCTTTCATCACAGTTTCTGAATGTCAACAATAAAACAGGTGTCCAGATAGTTTATGGATGTGAATTTCAATTAGGATTATTGTTTATGTTGCAGTCTATAGAGATCATTTACTAAACATATGCACACTATGAAATCAGAATACAGGAAACATGCAGTTACCTTGTAAACAGAACCAAAACCACCCTCTCCAACTTTGTTTTCTGCAGCAAAGTTCTTAGTGGCAGCTTTTATCTGTTTTAAATTGAATATTCCTGTGTGCAAATCTAGACCTTTCAGCTCTGCAAGAATACAGTTCTGTACGTCAATGGAGAGAAGCTCAAATTATGTTACTTTTATATGCTCCTTGCAGATATGGAAGATCAATTACCTTTAACCCAGTCACCTGCATGTGATATGTATAAATATGGATATGATTTTTAAAAATTTGCACAAAAATCATATGAACAATTAAAAACAAAAACTATGAAGAAATGAAAACGTTTAGAAGCATTATGATAGCACAGGTGATATCAAGCATTAACGTTTTAACCAGCTAGCTTGCGTGGAGTATAGATACTTGAACAAATTCAAATGCGTAAGACCTATGAAAGCAACACTTAGGAAACCATGTGAAGATAATCTGTAACAAATAACATGCATATCAACAGTATTTTGCTGAGCAATAAGATACATAAAAAGGGATTCTGAACGTTGGTTTGATTATAAAAATTTTGTGGATTTCAACAAACATTTATAAGTATACTAATCTTTTGAAGATTCCAATAGACTTTCTTTCTTTCCCCTTAGAATAATAACTCCCAAAAGAATGTTTAAATACCTTTGTCTTCAGAGAACTTTCCTCCAATGCAGCCTTTCCGCCACAGAATAACCAGAATCAGAAGAACAAGAAATACCGCTGAGGCTGCAGAACTGACTGCTTTGATTACATTCCTTTCGTCATTATCTGAAGGTGGTTTAAAATCTGCACAAGATGAGTCCATCGCAGTTAATAAATTTAGGGTGATAATAGCACAATAAATTCTGAGCAGACCAAGACATTGAACTACATAAAATTTGAGTAAAAAGAAGTTTAAAAACAAGTCAATGAACATTTCTTCTCAAACATGAAAATTTTCATGGGAAGATAGGGTATTACACTATCAATCTAGGACAATGAACACGCCCTTAGCTTAAGAAAATTTCCAGATCAGCCTATTTAACGTAAATAAAGTGTACTGTCTAGAGGTAATTTTGATCTGACTTACTTGGATCCACTGATACAGCTGATACGAGAGGACCATAAATTCCTCTAACTGGTATACCTGTTGTCCCTTTTCCAGCCCAATAAAAGTGAATCTCTAATGTATGACTTGTTACATTCACAGTAAATGTCTTCACAATGGACCTACCAGTGCCACCAGCCTCTTTGGCAATGTTAAAATCTTTCAGAACTAACTTACCCTATACAAACAATTCATAAATAAAAATGATGCATGGATGGAAAATTTTGAAACTTATTTCTATAAACTGGGATATTTAGACACCTGAATGTAAACATCAAATATACGCTTCCCGAGACTATTAAATGTATTATCATCTGTGAAAACTATCTCTGCAAAGTGGAGCTTTACAGTGTAATTCCCGTTCAAGAGGCAAAGTCCATAGTATGTGAGAGATAAAGGAGAAACACGAGCTGTTTTGTAGAGTTCGGCATCAGCAGCTGAGACATTGATTATTGCAGAAGTATTGGTATGTATATAAGGATCAGCATCAATGTCATTGTCCATGAAATTTCCAGTACTGCTAAATGCCCAATTCTGCCTTGTGTAAAACATAGAAGCACCTCTTGCCTCTAAATCAGCGTCGTATCTGGTATTACTGCCAGCAATTACCTCTTTACCACCGCAATTAATATGCAAGGAGTAATAACCTGAGAAGAAATGACAATGCAAAGAAGGATTAGATTTATGCATTATTGCCAGAAAAAAGATTACATGAAACTGATATGGAAAATGTGGTTGAATAAAATGACAGCTATCAGGATTTATCCATTATCAGCCTGGATTAACTAGCTTTGGTCCCTCAGTTGAAACTCTGCTTCCAGCTTCATTTTGTTTCTTAATTATCACAAGTATACAGAAATTTCATTTCCACGTGAACTATAGTTCAAATACCTTTTTATTACATAAAATTATTTATTGAGTTGTGAAACTCAAGCAACCTATCGTTTCTCCCATGGTTTTAGCATTGGAGGTTGTGCTACCATTATCCTTATACTGTACTCAGCAACACATCAGCAGCCACGATATTCAATTGTGACTCGGCCTCTCACCTAGACTTTCGCCATGGGATAATTGCCACCACACCCTCGCCCACAATCTTGCCCTCAACAATTGCTCCCACTAAGAATCAAACCATGACCTCGACACTAATACCAGTTGTTGGTTTATATTATCATAAACCTTAAAGTTTTGTGTGTCCTTCATTTTTTTTTTTTTCTGGAATACACATGACCACTATATTTCAGGAAATCATTTATGAATCACTAATAAAACTAAAATGACCACTAAACTTATCTTTCCTTGTGTCCTGCCAATACAAAATGCACCACCCTACTTCTCAACTTTGTTCTTCCGATTAAAATATCGCATTTATCATATTAATCTATAGTTATCTATCTCAAATCTCTCCTTGGATAATCTCTTTTTGGCCTTACACAATGGCTGTCTTAAAGATTTTCTTATATTTCATAATAAATAGATCTGGGAACATAGTAAGAGGAGTAGTGTCTAGAAATCCTGCTGGTTTTCCAAAAAGGATTCATATTGATAACAGACTGAAGAAAAAAGAAGGAAGATTCAATTTCATTGAGTGGCACTCCCAAGACAGACTTGTATACCGGTGAAGTTTCCACTAATATCCAATTAATTTTTTGTAAGGTTCCCAAAAACATTATATGTATTGTTGATTCCTTAGATAAGGCCCCAAGGAAGGTTCAACCATGAAATACCTTATATTTACATGTTTGGTTTGCTTCTTGCTGAAGATTCTTTTATAGTTCTGCTTCTACATCCATAATAACAGTAGCTAAGTTGAATATGGCTGCTTACATATGAATAGAGCACTCTCATACTTCAAATAAGAAAACAAGTCCATAGTTTAAGGAATAGCCAAGTGTGACTACATATAAATTCAGTGTTCATGCTCAAGTATAATAAGATAGACAATGACAATATGTATATATTTTGCAGAATACTTCACATGATTCCAATTCAAGTTCTACCCCCCTCAAGTCAAACTTAGTATGCATATCTTTCGCAAAATGAGATGATGTCTGTTGCATTAAATGGATATTTAAGCTCAAAAAATTTACTCACGTTGTTTACTTGAACATGGGAAGTTCTGTTTCAGGCAAGAATGGACTTTACTTCTGCAACACAAAAGAAAAGAGTAGAACCAATCCCTATTCCAATGGTAGATAACATAATGAAGCATAATGGATGTATTTAAGCAGAGAGGTAAATGAACTTGAGCAATGACAATATCCTTCTACAATTTAAAACCGATTTTATGTAAGCATACGGGATTCTTACAATTTTTTGGTTGAGGAAGAGTAACTTTCCACTAAGTTCCTACAGAAGTGATGCAGCCATCAATGTATTGCTTAAATTTAGGAATCAAGATAAACATAGAAAAAAATAAATAAAACATTTTCATTTTTCTCACACGCTCCCTCCAGTACATTCAATAGGACCTGAGCCTTCCCAACTGAAGTTGTTATCAGAAATATCCCTACAGACACAACCCAGGAGAAGCATAAAAGTCATCATCTAGGCCAAAGAAAAATAGCAATGTAAACACTACAATCAAATGATTTTGCTCGCACACAAAATCAATTTTACTTTAGAACTAAACATGGTGGGAAGCATTAGATTATCTGGGAACCATTTGCACATCCTTGCAATGATGCGTTCCAAAAGCAAATGGTTCACAACAACCAATGCCCAAAACTGTTGAACCATGACAACCATGCCAGGAGTGAAACTTCAAGCTTGAAAATTAGTGACAGAGAAATAAACGTACACATTCTTGTTCCTTTCAAGGATCCATGCAGGTATAGCCCCAGCGAACTTGTTTCCAGTCAGGTACCTGAGAAAATAATAGATGACAAATGTTATGCCACCTCAAGTCATACAATCAACAAAGTTATAGTACTTACTAGACATCAACTTACATAAAATCCACTTTTGCCAATTTCGAAAATGATGCAGGAATTTCTCCAGTCAGGTTATTGAAGCTGATATCACTACATTGATAAGGAAAACAGACATTCTAAGAGCAAACCAAGAAGGGGAAAAAAAGAAGGAAGAAAAAAAAATTTTAATGACTTCTTGCTTGAGTAAGGTTTTAAGTCCCTCCACATGGGAGATTCTTCCTATATTATTACTCTTTGAGATCCATTAAATAATTTACTTCTAATATTTTTTTTTTTTAATCTTGAGATTCCAAAGATTCAACTTTGACAATGGGAACCCATGGAATATGGTCTAGAGAGGAGCTAATTCCTTCCTCCACCAAAATTTCTTTTGAAAAGAAAAATCAAAAAAAAATTGTCAGAGAGGATGCAATTTAAATTCTAAATCTCTTTTGTGTCTATACAAACAATTTACAGATGTATTTATACAAAAAGATTGAAGTCTCACTAGGATTGATATTGTAAAGGAAATAATATCAAATCTTTACAAATTATGACCTAATTAGGGCCTAAAATCTGCCAAAATCATATCTGCCAACACTAATATAGGTCATATTTCAAATTTTACAATAATAATTATACATGATATAGATGAAAGCATAACTGGTAACTATAGGTAAAATTACATCTTATAACAATAAAATCTAACCTTTTTCAAACTTTGTGAAAATAGAAGTGGAATTATTGTTTTGGAACAGAGGGAGTATAATTACATTGTAACTGCAGTTTCACAAACTTATGAACTATGCTTATGTATACAGAGAGGCTCTGTGGTAGAAAGAAGGTTCTAAGTTCTCAGCAATGACCACAATTATCAAGGTAAGTGAAGTATCCATCTTGTGCATATAGCACTCCCATATAATCTGTAAACTTAAATAAGAAATTTGTGTAACTTAGTAAGTCTTGTAATTTTGTTATGCCTAGTTACTTTGAAGAAATAGCCATATGAGAGCTAAGCATATTCAAGGTATTACAGTAAGCTGATTATTGTAATTAATATACTGCAAATTAGATATAACAATATTAAGTTTGAATGAGGAATCTTCTATTCTTATGGACTGGTGTAGCCTTCAGGTGAAGCTACTTACAGATTCTTCAGTTTTTTCCAGTGCCCAATGTATTCTGGGATCTTTCCAAACAACAAACAACTCCTTAGTGTCCTGCATTTCACAGTTGTCAATAAATAACATTTATCTATGTTGAATGCATGGCAAGGGAAGAAATCCCAAGCAGAAAAAGTGCATGATTACTATAACGGCATAAGAGCCTAATCTAAAGTATTAGAAATGGTACAAATTTACTCTTAAATATTTTTTTTTAAAATACCCCAAAAGTATTGAAAATGGTACATATTTGCCCTTATTTCAATACTTTAAGGGGAAAATATGGATCTTTTTCAATACGTTAGGGGAAAACAGAAACCATTTTCAATATTTTAAGGGTCGCAAGGAAAAATTTGTACCATTTTTAATATTTTAGGGGCATTTTCTAAAAAAAATAAAATTTAAGTGCAAATTTGTACCATTTTCAATACTTTATGGGCAAAATTTGACCCTTATTCCTAGTGTAACAAAAACTTAATTGAGAGAATATTTTGATAATTATATTCAAATGAATAAAGAGGATTTTATACAAGTATGGAAAAAACTAAGGAAACTCACTACCAATTAGCCTGCTAACTTGCTGCTATAATTATGCTTGAATACACAAGGAAAGTCAACGTACAGCTCATAAACAATCTACAACAGATTCTGTAACAGTTACAAAAACTCTGCACTTACAATGTTTTTATGGATTTCAGAAAACACTGCACTTACAATGTTTTAATGGATTTCATCTTGCTGAAATCTGGGAAAGTTGAGCCCTTGCCTTTTAGGTCACTGATCCGCCTTCAAGTTTAAGGGGAAAAAAAAAAGCGTAATCTTAACAAAGTCATTTTACATGGAAAAAGAAGGTACATTTTGATATTTGATATTGCAGTTGCATACAGATCAGTTAGGCTTGTCAAGGCAGAAATGCTAGAAGGTATAGGTCCCTCTAGTAAGCTGCCCTGTATATGCCTGTAAAAACGATAAAAGCATTTTTAAATCAATAACCGAAAAAAATATGAACACCATAATCTTCTCGAAGATAGAGTAGTATATAAAGCTACTTGTTGAAGACTCACAGTTTCTTGACCTCTGTCCATTTACCGATAAATTCAGGTATCTTTCCCTCAACATTAGTATCACTTATCCTCCTAAAAGTATACACAAATTGGAAGGTGTTCCAGGAAGTATAATTATTTAATATATAATGGTACATAAAAATAGAAAAGGAATTTGCATGTATGGAAGACCATGATTTACAGAATTCTGATAACAATATCTGTATCAATTGTTCCGGTGCATTTTAAAACATCAAAAAAAAAAAGATTCAAAGATTTAGACAGCTGTTGATAAATTTATTTGGATCAACAGCCCAGCCAATTCAAAGTAAAGATATTAAAAGTAATCCACATAATCTTTGTTTTTACAGTTGGCTAGAATGTGATTTCATCAAAAAATATGGAAAGAAAAAAGAAAAAAATAAAAAAGTGTGTACTCACATATCAGTCAATTTGGCCAACATAGAAAGTTCCATGGGCAGTTTTCCAGAGAAGGGATTCGATGAAAAGATACTGATAAAAGGATAATAATTCATAAGCATAAACTGAAGTACAAGATATTCTGCAGCGCAAAGATCAAGGATCAATGAGCATGAGAAGGTTAAGGACTTACATTTTCTGTAGATTTATCAATCTTCCAATTTCTGGTGGAATGGGACCCGAAAAGTTGTTTCCCTCAATGCTCCTGCAACATGAGAGTATCAATGGATAATTACACTCATATCTGAAAACAATATATGTGCATCATTCACAGATAACATTGTCACCCAACCTTCAATTCCTTGTTTTAGCTAAAACTATTGACCCAACAATAAATTATTTCTTCTACAAAATATTTTGGCATGATTTGAGTCGTGAATTATTTCATTGAAACCTATTAGCAAGCAGTTAGTCTGCATCCGATAATATTGATGAAACGGAAGTAACAGAATACATTTAATCCAAGCCGAAGCACTTGCCTATCTGTAACCAGAAACCATAAATACTATGTGGAAATGCACTTGGACCCAACGTGACCCTAGAAACTAGCTCATTGGGCGGATTATCCCAGATTTTATAAGAAAAAACATGAAGTTTATAGGATTGGACATCTGTGTTTGGCTAATATCCCAAGATAGCTCTAGTGCAATATTGAAATGAACTAGAATTTAACTAAACCCCAAAAGTAGCTTCTACCCAAAGATTGCCAAGCCATTTAAAGAAGCACTAATTTGTGATTTTGATATTAATAATAAGAAACTAGGAAGAAAAAGAATTCAACTTACAGGTTCCTGAGAGTGGAGATATTGGTCAATACTTTTGGAAACGAACCAGATAATCGGTTCCCCATAAAAGAGCTGCATTGATCCAAAAAAATATTGTTAAAACTTTATTTAAATAATCATCATTAGTAGGATACATGGAAGCTGGTTGTTTTCTTTACATATCCACTAAGCGCAGGGTAGCCCATTGAGAAGGTACGGAACCGGTAATGTAGTTGCGACTCAGGTCCCTGCAGGAAGAATCAACCAAGAATTTTCATTGTATTGCATACAAAGGCATTGAGTAATCTAAAACGAATTGAAGAATTAAATGTTCGATCAATCTCAAAGTAAATTTTGAGATATGCACTGCTCACAGATTTTCAAGGTAGTGAAGCTTGTAAATTTCTGCCGGGAGAATTCCTGTTAGATTCTGACCCTTCAATGCACTGCACGCATAAATCTAGTAAATTTTTGTTTTTTTCTAATAAAGAAGCTGGAGTTGGATTTAACTGCTATAAAAATAATATATTATTGCCATTGCATTATGTGATAAATCTAGTAAACTTTTTAGGAAAAACACATATAGTTTTCGAACTTTTCGAGAAAAAACATTAAATTTAAAATACAAGATAGAAACGTTAGTATTACTTTTATCGTTCGTTTGAATTTAATGTATTATAATAAATAAATTTATGAATTTAATATATAGTTTTAAAAATATATAAATTTAATGTGTAAATACTTAAAAATTAAAAGTTATAATGTATAGTTTTAAAAGTATAAAAATTTAATGTATAAAAGTGTCAAAATTAATAAATTAAATTATAGCTTTTGTCAACTTTTTAATACATTCCAATCAATATTTAATACTAGGATTTAACTGCTATAAGAATAAGATATTATTCATATCACATTATCACATAAATTTAGTAATTTTCTGTTTATAAAACAGTCGAAAGGCTCAAACTTAATCTTTTTAATACATTGCAACTAATATCTACAGCCAAAATTTAACTATTATAACAATAATATATTACCCACATACGTAACCGGCTTATTCCCTATATTAACAAGTCAAAATTTATACATATTAACAAGTCAAAATTTATATATATTACGTCCTAAATTTTTTAAGTATATTTTTTTTTGTTAAATTGATGTGATATTGGGCCATGTATTTGATCTACACTAACTTTAGCCATTCCATTAAAAGTAAAATTTTATCTAATTACTGATATTAAAATATTGTCTCATATCAAATACAGTACGTAGGGGTGCTCACGGAACGGGATGGGGCTGAAGATTGCATCCCTACTCACTGTCCCGCGGGGGTCGGGGATTCCCCGTCCCCGCCCCCGACTCTAGAACGGGGAGAAAATCCCCCCGTCCCCCGCCCCGCAAGGATCTCCCTCCCCGAATTTTTTTTAATTTTAAAATATAATATTTTATAAATAATTAAAATATAATATTTAACGAATAAAAATTTAAAATCAATTATAATTTAAATTAATATAAATTTTAACCATTCATAAATTTAAAATTAAGTATAATTTAAAACTTAATAGTTATAAAATTAAGTTATATTTTAATTTTAATTTTAATTTTAATTATTTATAAAATATTATATTTTAAAATTAAAAAAATATATTTTTTGAGGAGCGGGGATCCCCGTGGGACAGATACCCCATTCCCCGTCCCCGATTTTATAACAGAAATTTTTTTCCCCCGTCCCTATGAGGAAAAATTCGGGAATTCCCCGCCCCAAACGGGGCGAGTCCTTGCCAGGGCCGGGAAATTCCCGCCCAGTGATCAACAGTACAGACACTAAATTAATACTCATAAATTTAAAATGAATTCACATACTAAAAGAATTTATAAGTTTATTACCTTGTTTATATTTTTATTAAGATTAGGATAATTTCCGTATATTATTAAATTTAAAATGTATAATAGGTTATTTTTACAAACAATTAGGTAAAATTACTTTTAAAGTTAAAGTATGCATTTAAATTCTTTTACTAATTTCGAATGTATTTTTACGTACCTTTTCATTAGTATATTTTATTTTTAGTGCACTAGAATTAAATATATATATATATTTTTTTTTAAATTCTATTTACTAAATTTTCCATGTTTACTTAATTATTACTTTAAAAATTAAAAAATAAAATTATTAAGAAAAAAAAGGTATATTTGAAATAAATTATAAAATTACTTTTTTTAAATACTTGCATAGGAAAAATTTATCTTAAATGGAAATAAAGAAAGCAGTGATGCAGCGGCATAGAAAGAATTGCCCCCTTCATTTTTAAAATTTTTTTATTATATATACAATCTATGTGACACACTATGTAGCAATTACCTCCTTTTTAAAATTTATTTATAGCATTTTATGTTATATTTTTTATTCTCTTAATTATAAATTTTGATTTTGCCATAAAAAAAACTTTAGAAAAAGAAGAAACAAGCTGATTAATTTTCTTTGTTTATCCACTAACAGCTCGAGTCTCCATGAAATCATGCAATGAATTATTATCAAACATGTGCTTTAAGAAATTGAAGAATCATCCTAAAAAAGAATTATCCAACTCTAACTTAAAATGAGTTTATTAAATTTTAACATTCATAAACATGTTTCATGTGATCCAATGGGCATCAACTATACCAAATGAATCGATATATCAAATTTATATCAACTATAATTTTTTTCATAGCAAGCATGTCTAGCCCGATTCCAACCCATCCAAACTCAAAATCATCTTATCAGAACCCAATCTTGCCCATCTAGATCCATTTCCATTCAGCTCGAACTCGGTCCATCCCGATTTGAATTCAACCCAACTCGAAATAGGTTTGAATTTTATTTATATAGGTTTATACTAAAAAACTATTTAAATTTCGGTTAGATAATGCCTGAACTCAATCCATTTCGGTTAGGGCCAAACTCGATCTATCCCTACCCAAACCTGATCCAACCCGAAGTAGCATGAATTTTACTTATGTAAGATTGTGCAAAAAAAAAAAAGTTCTTCAAAGTTTGTTCTAGCTTAGCCTATATTCGATCCATCCTGACCCAATCTGAAATAAACTCGGCCTGTATCAAATCCAACCCAATCCAATCCGTTAATAGGCTTGTTTTTTATTTATGCAGTCTTGTGCAAAAAACATAATCTTCAAATTTCAATTATGCCTGACTCGAACCCGACTCATTCCCATCCAACCTCAATTTTCATTCCTCTATAATTTTAAGTTTACACATCTAAAATTTTCACGATGCATCCTCCCAGTGAATGAAAATATAAGGGTGTATTTGCTTACAGAAAATAGTTTTCTACTTTCTATTTTTTATTTTTTTAGAAAATTGAAGTATTTATTTTCCGTAAAAAATTTAAAAAACGCATTTATTTATCAACAAATGAAAAACCGTAATATTTATTTTGTGTGTGTGTGTGCGCGCGCGCACGCGCTCGCGCACATGCATACATACATATATGTGTGTGTGTGTGTATGCATACATACATATACATACATATGTATGTATGTATGCACATACAAGCACATACAGATACATGTATATGAATATGTATGTGTATATATGTATATGTATAAATATACATTTATATGTATATATATGTATATAGATAGATAGAAACATATACATGTATGTGCGTACATACATGTATGTATGTATGTATGTATATATACATATCCATATGTACATATGTATACATGTACTACATATATATGCATATGCATATACTTATGTATGTATGCACATACAAAAATATACATATGTATGTATATATATATATACGCGTGTGTTAATATTATTCAGAAAATTTGAAAAATATCTTTTATTAGTTTTCCAATCTCTTTTTTATTTTGAAAAATCGAAAAATTCATTTTCTGTTTTCTATTTTAGAAAACTGACGAAAATAAATATGATCTCTATTTTCTGTTTTCTATAAAAAAAAATTTTCTGAAAAACTGAAGTAATTTTTGTAAGTGAACAGGCCCTAAGCATTTCATAGTTTGCACTTTTATATAAACAAAATTTCATTATTCATAACAAATGAAAACGTAAATCAAATTAAATTTTTAAATCAATATAATTTTTTTAATACCATATTTTTTTCTTCAACAAAGCCATCCGCACCGACTAGTAATAAATAAATTAACAATTTCTTATCATTTATTGACTTTTATCCCAAAAGAAATAAGGCCAAGAATATTAATAGAGTCACGTTAGGAAATAAAATTGGTAGAGTGCATTTAAAAAAAATAGAAAATAAAATTTATCTTTAAATAAAGAGAGTAAGAGTAATTAAAAAAAAAAGGAAAGTAATATATATATATATATATATATATATATTGTTCCTGTCATTTTTTATCCAATTTTATGCAAAATATTTCAAAAAGTAGGCTTATAATGTCCTTTTTTTTAATAACATTGCTTGAGAAGATAACGACATAAATATTGATGTGGTATACACATAAATATAGTGTCTACATTCACATTCTTAATGGATTCCACTCTCTTTACTAGGTATAACACTTAAAGTTATTATTTTTCCATTAAAATTTTCAAAAAAATTTTAAATGTCAAAATAGCTATAAAAATATAATAGAATATACTATATAAAATATAATTTCCTTTTAATATAGAAATTTATAAAATATTTTAAGGATATGATAGAAAATAAAATATAAATTAATATAAATATTTTTCCGGCAAATTTTGTGTATATGTGGGGAAAAAAATATAATGTTAAGGTATTGCCCGCGTGGTCGTATTCAATGGATCTATTACGGCGGCTTTTAATAAACACCAAACCAAATAATCAAAGTCTACGAGTCAAATTGCGCGTCAAATCAATTCCATCGCACCGACATATCTCATCCGTAATAAATAACAGTTTCGCTGTTAAATAATATACTATCCATTCTACAATCTTATACAATTTAAATGGCAAGAATTTAACTATTCTTTACGTTTGCTTAGATTCCAAAAGCTACAAATTTAAGCTACATTTTTTCTGCTTCCAAAAATATATTATAAAAGAAAAATTCACTTTAATTTCAAGAATTGTTTGATCACATGCAGTAATTAATTAATTTATTGCTGGATTAAATTTTGTTAATTTATTTTGAATTGAACAGAGGATACTACAAATGCAGTAGTGTGTGAGAGGATGCCCAGCTCGTAAACACATTGAAAGGGCTTTAGATGATCTAGCAATGCTTATAGTGACTTGTGAAGGAGAGCATAATCACTCTCTTTCCATTGCAGAAACAAGCAATCTCATCTTATAATCATCATAAAATTTTTAAATCATCATCAAGAACAAGAACTGAAAAAAAAGTGCAACAAATAGTTCAGAAAAATGAAAAAATGGTTTAGTTTGATTTGAACTAGGTGGAGTAGTAGTTGTAATTATGGTAGATTAGTAGCTGCGGACAATGTTGAACTCCGAGAGAAACTTTCTCAGCTTTATCTCAAAGAAGAGAGAAAGAGGTTGCGTTGCAGATGAAGAACATGAGAGAGAAAGAGAGAACCAGAGGAAAGAGAGAGGATTTATTTTTTTTAATTTTCATTTTATTTTAAATTTTATTTTATTTTTTTTAATTTTTGAATTAATATTGATTAGAAGAGATAGTGTCTTGAATGCTGACGTAATGCATTTCCATTAGGTGCCGTTACATCTATCTTTCATTCAAAATAAAGGCAAATTTAAAAAAAAAAAGTAATTTTATAAGTAAAATTTGATAAAAAAAATTAAGGATATTTCCACCTTATTTAAAAATTAAGGGCAAATATTACCCTTTAGCCCTTTTAATTTTAATAAAAATATGAATTCAAAAACCAAAAATTAAATTATACCAAACTACTGTCTTGCGATAACTTTTAGTTTTGCGTCGAGTTTTATTTGTTGGGATATATTTCACCTTCTTTTTGTATCCGGCTCCTTTAGTTGATTTTCTTCTTAACCAAGTAAACACTTTATGTAAAAAAAATAAAAAGAATAAATTGTATTATTATTTATGTAATTTGATTGTTAATATTTGATAAAAAAATAATATAATTTATAAAATTTTATTTGGTATAATATCATATTTAAAATTTAAAAATTAAAATAATTTAATTTTTAAAAAATTGATCAAATTTTGAAGTGACAAATGTCAACTCATTGAGTACAAATCATCATTGCATGAATTAAATTATCTAAATTTAAAAATATTAGAGATTGTCCCAAATAAAATTTTAGAAATTATATTACCTTTTTTTTATTAAATATTAGGAAGAAATTTACACTTTTAGCTTATTATTTATGGCATTTTGACTCTCTGACGTCAATATTTTTCTTATTTGTCATCTCCTTTCACTACAAGCCTCATTTTTTTTATTTATTATACATGTTTCCTATTTTACTATTATTTAAAATTTTTAATACTTTAAATACTTTTATATTTAATTTTTTTATCAATTTTTTATGCTAATTAAAAAAAACTATAGTAAAATGTTTTAGTAATTTTTTTAAGCTAAGAAGCAACCAATCCTTTTCTTAAGCTAAGGAGCATTTTGCTTTTCTCCTATCCTTTTCTTTCATTATCAACGTTATCTCTCCCATCACCAATAATGTCCTCTCTGAAAATACAATAATAGTAAGTCTCTCCTTCTTGAGAAGATAATAGACACTTCGGGACATGATTCCATGCACAGTATTGATGTACTGAGCATTACACCTACCCCCCAATTAATATTAACTCGGTGTGTATAGTGCTCAATAATTCCATATACTATATATCGATGTATTTGAGTATTACGTACCGTTCGATTAGCATGCATGAACACGTGTATAGTGGTCAGTGCAAATGGAATTACAACACATCACTTAAGAAATTATAAATAAAAATAAAATTAAGAGAAAGGAGAAACGTACATGCTTACTATATGGCAAGTGGAGTTGTTATTGAAGCTGCAATTACAAGTGACACTGCTTTCAAATCCTTTCATTTCATTCAAACTTCTCCAATTCCCTTCTCCGCTGCAAGGATCCTTGCCAAAATCCCAATCTTTTTTCCCTATTTTCTTGCCTATTTCTTTCAATGCTTGCACTGCAAATTAAACCCACAAATTGGCTTCAATGATCATTAATTTTCAGAAAAAAAGCTCCATGTTTTATGAATAAATGAGCATACCTTCTAGTTTATGAAGCTTGGCAGTGGCTGCAACTCTAAAAGGAGCAAAACAAAGAAAATTAGAGAAGCAAATGATGAGCAAAAGAGGGAGTTTTAGATTTGCCAGATCAAGAGCCATTTCTTATCTTTTTCTTTCTTCATCTTCTTTTGGGAGATATATATAAATTATAAAATTAAAGTCCTATTGGTCTATAGTCCAGACAGGACAAGATGGACAGAAACCAAACAGTGACACAGTCCACTAAAAGCTTATTATTATTATTATTATTATTAAAAGTTCATTATTTATTAATTTATGTAATGTGTCCAACCGGGTTCAAAACATGGGTAGGGGTGGTCAAAATTTTGATTTTCCTCCTCTTAAAAGCTTATTAGCAAACAATTTATTTCTTTTAAAGCTTTTTTGGGTTTAAATTTGAGTGACAGTGTCCGCACTACATTTAAATCATTAGATATCGTGCCTAGAATTACCCATCTCAAAACTTCTAATTTTATTAAATAAAGTTAGTTATCTTTTTTATTAGTAATGATTGGAGCTCTACATGTGGGCCCACATATAACGCGAGACTTTTCTTATCGGAAACGCGTTTTCGCTACCCACAAAAGTCAAAACTGTCTCCCTATGGGTTTTTGCTTTTTTGTTTTGTTTTTTTGAAAAAAACTGCCCTCTAATTTCTACGCAGTAAAATATCAAATACTGCTGTATTTACTTAAAAAATATTTAATTAAATATTTTAATTTTACAAATAATATTTTACATATTTAACATTGACAAAATAATTTATCATACATTTCAATTTGGTAACTCGTTAATAATAACAAAAGTGAAT
This sequence comes from Excoecaria agallocha, assembly GCA_037975025.1. Taxonomy (NCBI): domain Eukaryota; kingdom Viridiplantae; phylum Streptophyta; class Magnoliopsida; order Malpighiales; family Euphorbiaceae; genus Excoecaria; species Excoecaria agallocha. The sequence continues at coordinate 53,842,129 of CM075811.1, read as the reverse complement.
CTATTACTACCTCAATACTGAATTTTCTTTATTAAATGTAATAAATAAAATTTACATACTAAATAATTCAAAAGTAATAGGTTTACGTTTGTCGAAATAAGAAAGTAGTTTGCATACGTTGTCAAATTTAGGAAAACAACAGTTATTTTTTATAATATTAAATATATAAATTATAATTTATAAAATTTGAGTGTGTAATAAAATATTTTGTCCATTTTAAACCTTTAAGTGCCTTTTTTATGTATTATAAGGTTGAGCAAATTTCGGTTCAAATTAAAAAATTAAATTTAACCGATTAATTTTTTAATTTGATTCGGTTTTTTGATTTAATTTTGATTTTATAATTTAAAAGATTCGATTTTTCGGATTGGTTTTTAAAATAAAAAATCACAGAAGAACTGAACCAAAATTCTATATAATTATATAATTTTTTTTGAATTTTTAATTGAATAATTATTTTATATATGTAAATTATTTTATTTTGAGTTATAAATTATATGACTTCATTTATCAATTATTAATATTTATTTTTAAATGATAATTTAGAATTTTGACGGTTAAATTAAAAATCGATCAAATTAAAAAAAATTATTTAACGGTTTTATTGTATTATTTATTATATATTTTGGAATTTTATCTTTATTTTGAACTGTTATTTTGTATAATTTAGATATTTTTACTTTAGTATATTATGATTTATAATTTTTTATAATTTTTAGTCCCAATTTTTTATTTTTTTAAAAAATAGTTTTAATTTTCTGTTTTTCGATTAATCGAAACAAACCGACCGATAATTTTAGTTTGTTTGAATATAATTATTCTTTAAATTTGATTTGGTTTGGTTGATAAAAATATTAAAAGTTCGATTCGGTTATTAAACCGAACCGATCGTTGCACAGGGCTAATCGAAAATGCATTTTGGCTACCCGCAAAAAGTCAAAACTGTCCGCTTATGGATTTTTTTTTAAAACTGTCCTCTAATTTCTATGCAGTAAAATATCAAATACCACTGTATTTACTTAAAAAAATATTGAATTCAATATTTTAATTTTACTAATAATATTTTAAATATTTAAGATTAACAAAATAATTTATCATACATTTAAATTTGATAACTCGTTAATAACAACAAAAGTGAATCTATTACTACTTCAATACTGAATTTTCTTTATTAAATGTAATAAATAAAATTTACATACTAAATAATTCAAAAGTAATAGGTTTACTTTTGTCGATATAAGAAAGTAGTTTGCATTCGTTGTCAAATTTAGAAAAACAACAGTTATTTTTTATAATATTAAATATATAAATTAGAATTTATAAAATTTGAGTGTGTAATAAAATATTTTGTCAATTTTCAACCTTTAGGTGCCTTTTTTTATGTATTATAGGGGTGAGCAAATTTGGGTTCAAATCGAAAAATCAAACTGAACCGATCAATTTTTTAATTTGATTCAATTTTTCGATTCGATTTCAATTTTATACTTTAAAAAATTCGGTTTTTTGTTTCATTTTTTAAAATAAAAAACTGCAGAAGAACCGAACTGAACCAAAATTCTATATAATTATATAATTTTTTTTGAATTTTTAATTGAATAATTATTTTATATATGTAAATTATCTTATTTTGAGTTGTAAATTATATGATTACATTTATCAATTATTAATATCTATTTTTTAGGTGATAATTTAGAATTTTGATGATTAAATTTAAAATCGATCAAATAAAAAATTTTATTTAACGATTTTATTGTATTATTTATTATATATTTTGGAATTTTATCTTTAATTTGAACTGCTATTTTGTACAATTTAGATATTTTTACTTTAGTATATTATGATTTATAATATATCAAATTGAGGTTAAGGTATAGATAACAAAGGTGTGTAAAGCGGATCGTATTTTTAAATTTAATGTATTCTATTCATTGAAAGCTTAATGTGTAAAAAAATAAAAATTCAAGTTCTCAATATTATAAAATAAAAGTATATTAACTTAGTAACAAAAATTGAAAAGTTTAGAAATTTAATGATACATTTTTCTTATATATGAGTATTATGAGTGTACGTAAGAGTTTTAATAAATATATAATAACTCATAAACTAGGAAATCCTAATTCTTGTTTTATTAGGATTACACACCAGCATCAGATGACACAAGCTAACTATATATAACCAAATGTGCTTAAGCCATATGCTTCAAAAATTTACAAAATTCAACTTAAGAAAATAATTTGGTGTCTCTATTTTTAAATCTCTTCGATACTAGCTCAAAAGTTGATGTCCATAAAAAACATATTAGTGATTATGTTGTTAATGATGTGTGTGTATAGAGTTTCCATGATAGTTGTACAAGAAGTGCATGAATCTAGTGGATGGACAAGTATGAGTCATATTGATTATCAAAACTAGGCCAAGTATATTTGCATATATTAGTGATACTCTTGCTTTTCATTATCTCAATTAATACCATAATGAAACTTATAAATTAGATCTCTATAAAATAAAGAAAAAGAGAAAGAAGGATGAGTTATGAGAAAATAGCAATATAAAATGTCAATATATACACAAAAAAGTAAAAATTGAACAACAAGAGAAAATGGTTAGTTAGAAAATATAGCTCAAACTATAGAATATTCATACTTGGAGACAAAAACCTTTATTAAAGAAAGAATAAAAGAATAAAGGCCTAAAATAAAGTCCACCTTTGCTAGCATGCTTCAATTTTGTAAATGGGTTAGACTTTGGTATAATTCTTCATCCCCTCCTTTTTTGAGATGGAGACCGGTAGAAATCCACCAATCCTAGCTTGGAAATCAGAATAGAGAATTGAGGTGTAGCAAGGGATTTTATGAAAAGATGCATTACTTATGCTTTGGTGTGGATTTTGTGAAGAAGAATGAAACTATACTTGTATTGAACTCTCACCAAGTGGCAGTCAATTTCTGAATGCTTTAACCTCTTATGGAAGATTGGATTGGCAATTATGAAAAGTGCAACCTAGTTATCATGAGAGATGTCAGGCTTAGTAAATTTAAGTACAACAATACCTAATGAGACTTCTATAAAAATTAAGATTCTACAATTATTTCCCTTTATCAAAAACCAACTTTTGATTCTTTAGGAGTGTAATTTTAGCTTGTTTGGCTCCAACAACCCAATATTTTTATTAAATCTAGAGTATACTTGTTCTAATTTATATACATTCATTTTTTAGACCTTGAATCTCTAGGCCTAAAAAATATTTTGCGAGAACTATGTCCTTTATAGTAAAAACTTTATGGAAAAGTCCCTTAATGGATGCAACTTCCATTTTAGAACTACTAGTCATAAGTATATTATCAACATATATCAACAATGTTGTGAAAGAATCTAGTCTAGCTTTAATGAAAAAGTAATTATCATGATAAGATTGTATAAAATCCCATTTATTTAACTTTTTTTATTTAGCTTTGTATTCCACTTTCTAAAGGCTTGTTTAAGCCCATATAAAGATCTTCTCACCTTGTATAATTGTATGGGCTTCAGTTTGGTGTACTCTTTTAGAGGAACTATGTAAATATATTTCTTCAAATAGCCATTTAAGAAGGCATTGTTAACTTCCAGTCGATGCAATATCCATCCTTTTGAAGCAGTTACATCAAAAAAATACTATAACAATAACTATTGTAGCTATGGAGAAAAATGATCAATAAAATCAACCTTTTCAATCTAATTAAAACCTTCTGCTACCAACCTTGCTTTATACTTATCAACGGTCCCATTTGTCTTTTACTTCACTTTGTATCTGCTTCATATTACCTTTTCCTTATGCAACAATAAGGCATTTTCTTATGTTTGATTGGCTTTTAATGCTTGTAACTCTAAGTTCATTACTTTAATCTATTCTGGATATTGTTTATCTTGGTGATAGTTAAATGGTTCAAGTACAATGGATATGTTTATCATATGCTTTATACATGAGAAAGAGAAGCAAGTAGATTTGACATAAGGGAATGCTGTTGGTGTATGTGTAAAAGAAGTAAGAACTGCATTTGTGATATAGACCTTCAGCCATGTTGGTTGATGTCTTTACCTTGTACTTTATCTTATTATTTGTAAATAACAAAATTTACGATGAAAAAGCTCTCTTCCATTCAAGAAAATCTCAGAATATATACAAGTGATTAAAGACCAAGAAAGGAAAGATCAAGAAAGGAAACTAACAAATGTTAGCCTAGAAATCAACTAAACTATACAAGAAAAGCCAACCTATTTCAAATCTATACATATATACACTGATATACCCCTTCAAATTGATGCTGGGCGATCCAGAAGCATCAATTTGTTAATAAGAAACTGATGTCGACCACTAGAAAGAGCCTTAGTAAACACATCTGTAGTCTGATGCTCTGTAGTGATATGTGGTACAGAAATGACATGGGAATCATACGCCTCATGAATAGAGTGACAATCCACTTCAATATACTTTGTACGCTCATGAATTACTGGATTAGCTGTAATCTGAATAGTACTAGTATTATCAGTATGGAGAGGTGTAGGATTAGCTTGGCAGAAGCCAAGCTCAGCCAAAAGTCCTCAAAGCCAAAGAATTTCAGAACAAGCAGAGGACATAGCTCGATATTTAGACTCAGTGGAGGACTTAGATACACGATCTTTCTTCTTGCTTTTCCAAGAAATCAGTGATGAACCAAGAAATATGCACCAACCAGTAATGGATCGTCGAGTATCCGAGCACCTAGCCCAATCAACATCACTATAAGCAACAAGATGGATTGAAGAGTCAACTGGGAAAAACAAACCTCGTGTAGAAGTACCATGCAAATAACGGATGATGCAACGGACAGCAGCTAGATGAAGATGCTTGGGTGCTTGCATAAATTGACTAACCTGTTGAACAGCAAAAGAAATGTCTGGACGAGTAATAGTTAGATAGTTTAGGCTGCCGACAAGGCATCTATACAAAGAAGGATTAGAAAGAAAATCACCCTCATCACTACAATATTTAACATTCACTTCCAAAGGAGTATGAACAGGACGACCATCCTGAAGACCAGCTAAAGAAATCAGCTCTTGAGTATACTTATGTTGATGCAAAAAAATACCAGCCATGGTAGAACACACTTCAAGGCCCAAAAAATAGTGTAAAGGATCCAAATCTTTCATATGAAAGACACCTTAAAGGCGCTCCTGAAGCTGAGAAATCAAGTCAGAATCATCCCCAGTAATAACATGTCATCGACATATACCAAAAGCAAGACAATTCCCTTAGAAGTTTTGCACAGGAACAAGGAAGAATCATACTGACTCTGAACAAAAGATAAACTAAGAAGAGCAGCGAAATTTATTAAACCAGGCCCGAGGAGCCTGTTTCAAACCATAGAGTGACCTTTTTAACTTACAGATATCTGAAGAGGGAGTAGAAAATAATCCAGATGGTGGCATCATGTATACATCTTCCTGAAGATCTCCATGCAAAAAAGCATTTTTCACATCCATCTGTTGTAAGGGCCACCCTTTTGAAGCAGAAATAGCAAGAATGAGTCGCACAGTCGTCATCTTGGCAACAGGAGCAAATGTCTCCTCATAGTCTAGTCCATACTCCTGCCTATTACCGAGAGCGACCAACTTTGCTTTATATCGGTTAAGTGAGCCATCAGATCTTAGCTTAATTGAGTATACCCATTTACAACCAATGGGCTTAATTCTAGCAGGACAAGGAATAAGATCCCATGTATGATTCTCCTGAAGAGCCTGGAGTTCTTCTTGCATGGCTTTGACCCAACATGTTTGTTTAGCTGCCTGAGAATAAGAAGTAGGAACTATAGCATGAGATAATGTGGTAGAGAAACCATACCTATCTGGAGGCCGACAAACACGAGTGCTTCTTCTAGTGGTCACTGAAGATGGCAACGGATCAGGGTCGGAAAGAGCATGTGATGATGGAGAGGGCTGACGTCGCTGATAGACCATTCCCAGCTGAAAACGTTCAATTGGGCGAGAGGTGCCATCAAAGTGAGGTAGAAGAACACATTCCGAAGGAGAAATATGTTGTTGAAAATAGTACTCATGTTCAAAGAAAATCACATTTTTAGAAACACGCATGCGATTAGCAACAGCATCATAGCATAGAAACCCCTTGTGAGCAGTACTATAACCCATAAAAGCACACCGAACAGATTGAGCTATAAGCTTGTGACGCTCATGAGGAGGCAAGTGAACAAAACAAACACAACCAAATGTGTACAATGTATGATAATCAGGGTGCATACGAAATAGACGATAATAAGGGGAATCAAAATTCAACTACTGAGAAGGAAGACGATTGATTAAATAGATTACAGTAGCCAAAGCTTCCACCCAAAATTTAGATGGAACTGAAGACTGCAAAAGTAATGTACGAACCATATCTAACAAGTGACGGTTCTTTTACTCAGCCAACCCATTCTGTTGAGGAGTATAAGGACATGATCGCTGAGATATAATACCTTTTTGTTGCAAGAAACCCTGAAATTCATGTGACATATATTCCCCACCATTTTCTGATCGTAAAACTCTTATGCAGGTAGAAAATTGTGTCTCAACATAAGCCACAAAAGCGCGAAATGTAGTTAGCACCTCAGCTTTGGAATGCAAAAAATATATCCAAGTGAAACGGCTGTAGTCATCAATGAACGTAACAAAATACTTATGCTGCCCATGTGAAATTACAGGAGTAATACCCCAAACATCACTATGTATAACTACAAAACAAGTATCAACACGACTACCACAAGCTAGAAAAGGCAATATCTTACTTTTTTCCCAATTTACAAGTAGAATAATCAAGAGATAATATATTGACTAGAAGACTGAACTTTATTCCCAAGAAAAACCACGTTCCATTAATTTATTCAAAATAACATTGTTCGGATGACCTAAACCGTTTATGCCAAACTTCAGCCTTATTGTCAACAACATTAGAAACTAAAGACAAAGTACTAGGAACAGTAAACTACAATGGAAACAATCTGCCCACTTTACGCCCCCCTCGCGATCACCTTCGCCGACACCTGATCCTGCACAAGACAACCACCACGAAGAGAAGTTTACATTACAGTTATTTTTCCCACCATTTGACGAACCGAAATCAAATTAGTAGACAATTCAGGAGAAACAAACACATTACGAAAAGAAAGTCCAATATCACCAATGGCAGTAAATGGGAAGGTCATTTTCATTAGCAATCTGAATATTGTGTCCCCAGTATATTTTTTGAAGATTTTGTAACAAATGAGAAGACCCCAGTCATATGATTAGATGCACTATAATCAATAAGCTAAGGAGAAGAAACATTTTTTACCTTGCCCCTGAAGATTAAAAGTAGAGAATGCTGATAAAAATCATCTGTTATACCATTTCTGGAGTAACAGTAGACTGATTAATGGTAGGTATTAACATTGAAAGATGGTGTAGGTGGTGGAAAATCACAGCTACTGGCTTGGAACTGCAGCTTGTAAGCCTTGAATTCTATAATTTTCTGGACGAGTAGGACAATCCTTTATAATGTATCCAGTCTGCTTACAATAATTGCAGAATTTCTTACTGCAATTACAAGCAATTATGCCCATACTCCTTGCAACTAAAGCACTGCCACCTGTCCCTTTCCACGGTTCTTTCCTTGAGCAGTATAAAGCCACATTGACAAGATGACTCCCCTAGATGCACCAATAACAGCCTGTGTAGCCAAACCTCTGCTCCTCAATCAATAATTCACCAAAACACACATCCAATGATGGAACCGGATTTCTATTCAGCAATCCAGCTCGAGTAACTTCAAATTCTTGCCTTAATTTCATCAAGAATTGATCACGCCGACCTGTCTTCATGAATTGCTTGAAGACTGGTTAAAACCTCTCTAAGAACCTTTTGCATAAATAATACCAGAATACTCGCTCCATAAATTCAGAAATCCAGAATAATACTGCTCAATAGAAAGATTACCTTGACTAAAGTTGCTAAGCTCAAGTTCTAATTGAAATCGACAAGCTGTATTATCTTGATGGTATATTCTCCTAAAAATAATCCCCACATCTCTTTGGCAGTAGTAAAGGAACGCAAAATTATTTACCATATGAGCTTCAATAGAACCAATGATCCAAGAAGCAACCCCTGGCATCTTTTGTCTCCCAATCATTTCGTCCTGTCCCATCTACTGGGAGCAGGTGAAGACCCATCAATGTGTCCCCCAAAGCTCCTTTCCCTTCAAGAACATTCTAAACTGAAACTCCCATGCAGCATAATTCTTTCCTGTGAATCTAATACCCAAAATCTCGGAAGAAGACATATTGTGAAAGCAAAAAAAAATGACCGACCCAAGAAAAAATTACAAGTTAACTAACCAAAACCAGAAGCAGCAACCAAAACAAGTACAAAGATGACGAACCAAAACCAGAAGCAGGAACCAAATCAATTACAAGTTAACAAACAAAAACCAGAAACAGGAACCCTAACCAAAACCAGAAGCAAATGCATTGTCCACCCTCCTAACAAAGTCGAACGGCCAAATCAACATCGTAAAACCACCAAAAAGAGGTTTGCGATGTAGAAGAAGAAATTGGAGAAGAAACGGCCCGCCGCACGTGCCTCCATGTGCCACCACATGCCTGCACGTGAATAGTATACCGGGGAGCTTCAGATGGGCGCGTGAGCTTACACTCGCTCAACACCCGATCACCGAACTTTAGGAACAGGCCGGAAAAGACCCTGTGCTACCTTCCTAATGGGTGTTGAGATTCCCGACAGACACAAAGAAATAGTGACCCAAAAAAAAACCAAAATCCGAAAATTTACAGCCCAAAAAAAATGCTCAAAACAGCCAAAACCAACTTTGATACCATAACAAAATTTACTGATGAAAAAGCTCTCTTCCATTCAAGAAAATCTCAAAATATATACAAGTGATTAGAGACCAAGAAAGGAAAGATCAAGAAAGGAAACTAACAAATGTTAGCCTAGAAATCAGCTAAACTATACAAGAAAAGCCAACCTATTTCAAATCTATATACATATATACACTGATAGTAAATTAAAAGTATAAGGAGTAAGATCTTTTATATTCAGGGAATATTTGCATCAACATCAGTAGAAGAGTCAAAACTTGTATATGTACCTAACATAGGAGTAAGACTTTTTGAAAGGAGGCTCATGATGTAGTTTAGATGAATACATCCTCATTCCCAATTTCTGAATCCTCGATATTAAGTTCTTGGAACATTGATTCACCATCAACAAGTTACAGCATCTTTGAGTTAAGGAAGGTGGATGAAAAAATGTAGGAATTTAAACTGGGTAGACTGATCAGCTTTAGATTTGTTAAAAAATTAAATTCATGGAAAACCACATCCTTTGAAACATGTATTTGCTAAGTTTTGAATATCATAGACTTTGTATGCTTTTTATAGCTTGCTGAATGACTACAGTAGAACACTAGCGTGAGGCCCCAATCATGACCCTAATCGGATTATTGTTAATTAATGAGGATTTTCATTAATTAAGGCAAAATTGGATTATTTCATAATTATCAGGGTTGAGTCCCAAAAGGGATATTTTGGTAATTTCAGCATGTATGTATTTGAGTATGGGTAAGTTGTAATTATAAGGAAGTATGTAACTGAAATTAAATTAGAAGTCTTAGGGTTAAATTGTAAGAAATGGAAATTTAGAAGATAAAGGAGAATAAGGGTATATTGGGAATTTTTCTTGATGAGATATTTATCCTACTCAACTATTTAGGAATTTCTGGAGATAAGGAGATCGGCATTTGAGGGAGATCTCTCTCTCTCTCTCTCTGTGATTTGAGAAAACTAGGGTTTTGATGTTTGGCTTCATGAAGGAGAAGAGAGGAACCATGAGTAGTAGAGCTGGATCTTGAGGATTAAAGGAGTTGAAGCTCTAATAACAGGTACGAAACTAAATATATGTATTGTTCACATGATTGATTTTGGGAATCTTCCCTTTCTTTTTGTTTGTGTGTCATCCTTGTTAGAGAGTATGCCCTAGAGCCCATGTAATAGGGATGTTTTTCATATGTATGAAATTTATATTCTTAATAAAAGGCATCATTCATTTATTAATGCTATGTTTGAATACATGAGTTTGTAAATCTTAAAATAATAAATGAAGGTGTTTATGATGTGAGATGTCTATTGCATGTAAATGTGTTAATATCTAAATATCCTTAGTTATAGAATTAACAAGATAGGACATTGTTAATTCGGACAGACTAGCACATGTTATGCTTCTTGAATGGTTCAAGTAGTGGTTCTTATAACTGTGATTATGGATGATAATCAAAGCTAACATGTGGATGCTTGTTAGAAGAACAAGTTCATTAGAGACCTGCAAAGAGAATCCTCATATGGATATTAAATCTATGTCAGTGAGGAATCTCTTCATAGCGGTTGTGCAAGTATCCTTAGACTTGAGATCACCAAAGTTATCTTAAGTAGCAAGTGGTATACTTTGACTCCATAACTGATTACTTCCAACTGGGAGTGAACATAGTTAGGAGATTAGGTATATCATGACCTACTTAAAGATATTTGAGTGATTGACAAAGGATTCACCATCCCAGATTTAACAAGGGAAGTTATCTCGCATGATTCTATAATTGCCTTGTTCAGAGAATCTCTGGCCAGAGTAATATGTCGAGATGGATAGAGATCCATGAAGGGCATTTTAGGAATAATGGTTAAATTAATAGAACATACATAATTAGATTTATATGAGTTGATAGAAATCCATACTCAGAATCTAATTGAGATAAGAGTGGTGAAAGGGGTAATTGCACGGTAACTGTTTCTATGGAAGGGTACAGTTAAACCACATGACTTTCCTGACATTTGGGTAGTCATGATGCCTAGCTAGAGGCCAATCATGACTTGTATAATGATGTATCAAAAGTATCAATAGGGATTAATAAGATGATTTAAAGGAGTTTAAATCATGTGAGTTTTGAATAGAACTCACAATTACTTATTATACTGCCAACATAGACAGGAACCCAATAGGTCACACACATATAGAGAAAAGGGTAAAATGGTAAAAGGACAAGGATAATAATATTTGATATTATTATAAAGGTTGAGAAGAGAATATGATAATAATTAATTAAAGAGTTTAATTAATTATAATCAAATAAAATTATCCGTGGAACTTTTGAGAAATATTCTGCAAAATTGGACCTAATTGAAATAATATATTTTATGATTAATTATTATTATCTTATAAGTGTTTTAGGACTACTATAAGTGTTATAGGACTGGTATAATAATCAATAAGTCCATTGGAGCAATTATTAAGGGCCAGGGAATGAAGCAATTGGCGGAAGCCCTTCTGTAAGGGCCACACGCCTACCTCAGAACAGAAGGCCTTAATGGCCTATTTAATGGACCAAATTAATTTATATATGTTACATAAGTATTATGGAACCCACATATTTAATTTGGTTGGATTTGGAATCCATTTGGGTATTTAAATCCAATTAGTTGCACAAAGGGCCTAGTTTGTGGGTTTTGTGCATAGACTTTTATGAAAAGGTTTAAATTGGATTTAATTAAGCCCAAATGATTATAATTAATTCCAGAGGCCCAATTAATAATTCTCCAGCAATTTTAAAGAGCCCAATCTCATTAAGGATTTGGAATTTTAACCTAACTATAAAAGGCCAACTAATGAGAATTAGGGTTAAGTGATTAAAACAAAAAGAAAGTCTTTTCTCTTAATCTCTCTCTCCCTTTTGCGCCAACTCCTAAGCTAGCTCTTGGGAATTTCGGCCAGCCCTAGTTAAATACCAATTTGTTGGTTCAATTTACCCCTCTTTAGTGTGGATTACTCATTGGAGGTATTTAATTTTGGACACTGTGGTTTGCGACAACCCGATGCGAAGTAAAATCAACTATTCAACAAAAATCAAAGGTGATTTTTCTTATTCTCATATAGTTATATTGTGTATTCATGGCAAGATCAGATCTAATGGTTAAAAAATTTTAAAATTTCGCTCATGTATGTGATGCATGTAACTGTTAAAATCCAACAATCCTTGATATGGTTTAAGGCTAAATCTAGTAAAGTAAGATGAGTTTTAATGATTTAAAGCTTAGAAAATCATTTAAGTAAGTCGGGAAGTGAGATATGAGATTTAAATTCATGTAATGCATAATCGGGGTTTTGGGTTTCTTGTTATCTCCACATGCACGACCAATTATGGCCTTTTGCCTTTGATGTGCACGACCAATTATGCCTTTTTGCCTTTGATGTACAGGACCAATTATGGATTTCCTTAAGGCCATGCACGGCCACTCACCCTTTTTGTTCACTTGAATGCACGACCACTTAGCCATTTATTTCAAGATATGCATGGCCACTCATGGCCTTTTGCCTTTGATGTACATGACCACTCATGGCCTTTTGTCTTTGATGTACACGGCCATTCATGGCCTTTTGTCTTTGATGTGCGCGGCCACTCACTCTTTTCTTCCTTGGGAGTGCACCACCACTCGCTCTTTTCTTCCTTGGGAGTGCACGGCCACTCATATGATTCTTCTTGGAAGTGTATGGCCATTTATGATTTTGTTCCTTGAAATGCATTCTCTTTTCAATGGTTATTCTCCACCCCAAGCTACAAAACATTCATTAACTTATGAACCAATATCATGGGGTATATAATTGAGATAACCAAGTTAGCAATGAATAATGTTGAGGGTGATTAAATATTAAAGTGGTGTATAGTATGTTATTGGGTTACTGATGAACCAATACAGTTGTAAAGTCTCCTCAATGCCAAAGTTTGTAAGGATGTTGAGACCGTAGGATGGGTTATTATTTGAATTTGAAGGATATGAATGAAATTATAAGAGGGAATAGATTGAACTAAATTGTAAGTCATCTAAGCCATCGATTTGCTGTATAGGGCAAGATCATTCAAGTAGAGAATCCTTAAGTATGTATATAGAAGAGTGAAAAGTTTTATAAGAATATACCTATGAAGTTATGATATAGAGACCACTCGAACTCTTAATTAGAGGGCCTTACGGATGAGGATGCTAATATGAGTTATGTTGTTAAAAGTATTTTAAGGCCTAATGAGCATAAAACTACAAAGAGCATGAGGCAACATAGTAACTTAAATGATATGCTAATTAATATGTCTTGCAAAGTTGTTGTGATGTATGTACTAGGTCAAGGGATGATTCTATCCAAATATTATAATTTAACCTAGTTGTAATAAGAGAATAGTTGTAAGGTTGCATGTCTAAGATAAAAAAATGGGACATCATAACTTATGTTTAATTATGAAACTGTAGAAGCTTGAATGCCCTTAAGGTCATAATAAGAATTAATGATTAACGTTAATGTATAAGAACTTGCTCGCCTGTTTGCTCATGCCTATGCTATATTATGATTAACTCATGCCTATCAGTAGTGTGCTAACGACTAAGATGAAATAATCACACATAACCTACCTAAGTATAAAATGTTACAAAATGAAAAATACAAGTAAAGATGATTAAAGTATATGTGATTATATTAAGGTGTATAACTTATTGTCTATAATTTGATGGACCATTGAAGTGAATCAAGGGACTAATTATGAACAAGTGTTGACCCTTAAGTTGTAAGAGAACTTGTGCATATTACTACTATATGGATCATAAATGCATGAGTATTACTTTAAATAATTATGTTTTGATGTGAGTTATGATAATATGTGAAGGCTGCTCACGGCAAATTGTAATAAGGTATGTCATTGAGAATTATCAATGAGTTATGTAATTCAATGTTTTATAATTAATGCTACCATGCTACGATGAGTAGTTTGACTCATTATGTGATCATATATGAGTACCTATAGGGTATGTATTGCTATGATTCAAGTTGCCTTTATATGTACACACACATATATATAGACATGCATATAATACTATGAAGATTTTTAGTTGCAAGAACTATACTTCCATAATCAATTTGTTGGCTTAATGCATAATATCAAGTATGATGAGATGGATCGACGAAAGTAATATTCTATTGTTTTTGCATTATCATGTAATCCACTACGATATGTATGAATGATGTTGATGCAATTATGCGATGACATGACTTGCATCCACGTGTGATGAAGCCTAAAGTTCAACATTGATGTATGAGAAGAATGATATGCATTCTTTATGAACTGTGGCTTGAAGCCAAATGATGTATTAAGTAACAAAGAATATGATGAATCAAAGATGTTCTTAAAGGGTTAAGCCTGCGGGTCTTAGTTCAGTTGTTGATTAGATAGGCATGCCTAGAGGGATACAGTCGCAGTTATCACAGTTGACCCCGTTTGGGTTTTGTTCCTTAATGGAACCATTGATCGACCCCATTTGGATTCATAGTTTGTTCCTTGCTGGAACCATTGTTTGACCCCATTTGGGTTCATTGTTTGATATCTTCGGATATCCATAGTTTGATACCTTCGGGTATCCATTGCTCCCGTTATCCACCTTTTGAACTAGTACTTAGGCAGGCTATTAAAGATGATTAAATGTATACAAGATAAAGAACAACATGTACTAATCGCCATACTTATGTAATATAAGCTTGATGAATGACCTATTATTTTGATTGTCTTAAATTCCTTTCGACTATAAACTGTTTTTATGAAAAGAAATGTCTTGTTTCGTATTACATGATTGAGATGCCCCACGTTATTGAGGAAGGTTCCCGTGGAGTGCCGGTGTGAGTTGATTCCACCGACGGGATTCCACGGAAAACATATGGACCCTAAAGTGTACAATATTGTACTAAAAGTTATATGGACTGTAATATGTACATTAAATTTCATGCACTCTATTTTATGAAAATGCATACATGTGACATGGAGACTTTGTCTGGTAATCATAACAAGTAATGCTGATTCTTTGTGATCGCATTCAACCCTCGTTGGTCTGTTTATATATGTATAAATGTTCACACACATGAATGCATAATGATAACATTGATTTAATCAAGTGCAATGCATGACATAAAATAATGTTATAAAAGAATTAAGTTACCATGCTAAGATAACATGAAGGATATAAAGTTTATGAATATAATATGAGAATTGTATGATATATGTGAAGTAATCATGCCTACCTGGATTACTTATAGATGCTATATGATTTAAGTACGCCCTGATACTATGAACTAATGTCGAATGCCTATCTTTTGTGCTTAATGTGATTTAATGCATTAAGAGGTAAATTGGTACTATTAATAACTATGATGTCTATACTTGTAAATAAAAAGACTATAAGATGCGTGAATTACACTAATGAAAAAGAAAAAGGTAAGACTGTGGATAAAGTGATGAATGAATAAGTTTTCAGGAAATGAGATGAATCACATAATGCGTTAGATTATTGTAAACACGATATTTATTAGTAAGGTTTGAGGACTCCTGCTTAATTTTTCCTGAGATACAACCACTATGTTAGACTCATATGTTTTTCTATGATATGGTGAAAGTTTTAGATAAACTCTAATTATAAGAGATTACCCATAGAGTTTTGTTTTCCCACTAAGCTTTATAGCTTAGCACGGGTTTGTTTATCCGTGTAGGTTTCATGATAAGCTTCAGTGGGATTAGTAGCTTTTGTGTCTTGACCGCCATTGAAGAGAAGACTGGACAGAATTGCGGCTACCTTAGAGGATTTCAACATGTTTAAAAGGCCATTTATGTTATAATTCTTTATTAATAAGTTTGATTTATTTTTATTATTGCATGTAATTATGGTATGCTTTATTATTATTATTATTATTATTATTATTATTATTATTATTATTATTATTTTTGCCTATTCTTTATTAGGCTTATGATGATTATTGGTGATTATCCATGGTTAGTGGATTAGGGTGTTACAACTAGTTACAAAATATAAGCATCTAAAATTTCTCAAATTATCATAACTTGGTAATTTACCACATAAAACATCAAAAATACTTTTCCAAGATAAAAGAGGAGTTGAAAGTTCATTTACCATATCTATAGCAATCAGTATAACATCCCCCTAAAATCTTTGAGGAAAACTAGCCTAAATTAGAAGTGCTTTGGCTATCTGTATCGAATTTCTATGCTTTTTTTTTCGACCATACTGTGATGCTCATGGAATTCTGAAGGTAGTCAATTTATGCTCATCAAACCCCAAAGACAGTTGGTTTATTCTAGAGATCGGACAAAGGCTCATTTACTTTTGAAGGATGGTTGATTCGCAATGGATAGGGTTTTATCCCTATCTATTATTGACAATCAACTTACGAAGGTGTCTATAGGCTCCACAAGATTGGTATCACAGAGTTGTACCCTAATAAAATATTAGGGAAGTGAATTCTAACCTTATAAGGTAAAATCAAAGATGGTTTGGGATTTCACTATTATTTATACCTTGATTAATATTAAATAAATAAGTTTTGAAAACTAGTCATTTTATCTCTTTTCTCACGTGAGTAATCATGCTAGAGAAATAAAAGGGACATTCATTTATGTTGGAAAGCTATAAAGCATGTTAAATCAAAATCGGTAAAACATGGTATAAAAATAATAAAATAGAATTATAGATAAATGAATAAATCATACATAAAGTAGGTAGTTTATTTACAATGTCTGTGTTGGTGGAAACATTGGTTCTTGCATACATATTAAAAAATATTTATTGTGTATTTTTGGATAAAAATAGGGATATTTGATCCCTCACGATTTTAAAAGAATCGTGTTAATTTTAAGGTAGAAGAATCATTTGTATTTATAAAGAAAAAAAACCTTACTTTTTACATATTATTTTGTGAATAAAAAAAATGAGACATTGGTCCCCTTTATTAGAAAAATTTCACTTAAACTTATATAAATTCTTTAAGTAATTTTTATGTGTTTCATACATCAGGAAAAGTAAAATGACATACATAAATCAAGCTATTTATTAGATTTGAAACATTGATTGCCTCATGCAAACTATAAAAACTCTTTTGTGTGGTTTTTGGGATAGAAGCAAATATTGGTTCATTTTATTTGAAAAGTCCAATTAATTAAGTAGAAAATATTTTTAAGTGAAATTTTCAATTAAGGATTAAAAAACTTTTACTATTACACGCCTTGCACTAATGAACGGAAAATAAAATAAATACATACCCAAATAATAAATAATTGAAGAAATAAAATAAATCCAAAGATAATATGTTCCACCTCATTCTCCATCCCTACCTAGAATGCGTTATGTGTTAACACATTAAAATATAGCAAAAAAATAATATCGGTTAATAATGAATTAAATCACCTAATAAATGATTAATAATTAATTAAATCGAACGACTTAAATAAATAATTAACTTAAATAATAAAATAGACAAAATAGATAGAATGCATGATGTATCCATAATTCATGCAATATTTATAGGCATGCTCATGCTAAAGCAATATATAAACTTGATAGGTAATAAATATATAGTAAAATAAGATAAATTAATAAATAAATAAATATAACGGACATAAATAGTGCTAAAATTTATAATAATAATATATAAGATAAATAAATAAAAGTAATGATAAGAATATACAGTAATAATATTCAAAGATAATGTGTAAGTGACAATAATAATTAAATTGAAGGAAAATAAATATAAATGTAAATATATAAATGCATAATTTACATGAAATAAATGTGAATAATATTAAAATGCACAAACTAAAATAAATCATAATAAATAAAATTATAAGGCATGTTGTTATAATTGTATGGTAAAAAATAATATTAATGATAATAGGATTAATAATAAATAGAAAAACAAAGGTTAACATGTGATAATAAATAATAACAAAATGTCAAATTAATACAAATACATAAATAAATACAAATAAAAACTATATTAACAAAACACCATAAACATATGAGACATATTATATAAATAGATAAATAAAATAATTGACGTAATACATATGAGGTATATGCACAAATAAATGAAAATAGGAAAAATCAATCTTCGTCCTGCTTCCACCAAAGATAACCTATTCCTCAACAAATTGTATATTCTATCTAATGCCCCCAAAAACCTAGAAAGAAATTTCATCTTGGCCTTCGCACTCCATTTAGTAGTTTATCGAGGAGATTGATTTATCGTGCGTCTTCTTTAACAGCTATTTAGGCTCATGGTTTTACATTTTCAAATTGTCTATATAGAGTTGTGCCCCCTGATTGAAGAACTTTTAGCCATCAGAGAAGTACTCTCTTACCCCTAAGATTGCCTTGCATCCTGAGTTGTAAGCTAACTGCTAAAGGAGAGGTTACTCGAGCCTTATCTTTACTATTATCCCTTTATTTCTCTGAGTACATGTATTCATTATTTAAAGGTAGTGTGCCTCTCGTCGGTTTTCACACTAGCTTTTCTTAGCAGGAAATGTATTCCCTTAGGGATTTTCACATAACCCTGCATCTAATTTTTACCTGAAATGGATCCAATCCACTCCAATAGTTTTTTATTTATTTTCATTTTTTATGGGATAGACTACCTATTTTCGGGTTTTCACTATCTCCTTCTGCCTAATTTTTGCTTAAAGAGCCAGTTACGGTTTTCACCCTATTCTTGTTTTTGTTTTTCTTCTTTTGTTTTGTCTTGTTTTTGTTTTTGTTTTTGTTTTTGTTTTTGTTTTTGCATTTTTGTTTTTGTTTTGGTTTTACATGTAGTCCCCAGAAACATTGTAAAAGAATTTCTACTTTATTTGGTTCAAGTGGTACAACTTTATACCTATTGATCCACACTATATCCTATTTACAACATTATCAAGAACAAACTTTTGGACAATAAGAGGTGGTTATCCTCTATAATGTATATCTGTTGACATAGTGTCTTGGTGGGGATTTCATTTTTCACTATTGACATAGTGTTTTGTTAGGGATGTTAGAAGAAGCATTTGACAATAAGGTGTTGCTTTTTTCACTTGAGAATTTAGCCCTAATACATGCTCATATGTATGCAATAAGTTTTGTTTTGTATGTTAATCATATGCTTATGCCTAGCTTATGTATGCATCGCTATTTATATGCATCATATAGCAATAACAACAATCATACCCAGACATGTAATGCAAAAACACATGTTCCATTCAATTCAAGGGATAACACCTTATGTGTATTCGACTCCTATTATCAACCAGCCTTTACGAATTTTCTTGATTTAAGATTTTCTCTCAACCACTAATTTTTGCATAGGATGCCTTTTTTTGGTTGTTATCTGGCGGGTGCCCAATTTTAGTAAGGCTATTTTAGTAAGCACTTGATTTGAGTTGTTTCTTCCAAACATTGACCTTTGACCCACTTTTTATTCTCTTCTTTGCAAACTAGACCAGAATGATGAGTTCTTCCTTTAAATTGTAAAAGTCCTTGCTTTGCTCATTTTGAATCTAACAGTTGAGCTCTTAAAGCAACGTTTAATATTTCAAGCTCAATCTTGATTAGCTGCATCATGCTCATCCTAAAATGTAATAGAGAAAGGAATGGTCTTTGAAACTTTGCTTGCTCTCTTGTTTCTTCATTCATGCTGGCCGTGCAAGCTTCTATAATAGTTTTTTTCTTTTTTCTTTTCCTCTCTTTATCTTTATTAGTTTCTATCAACCTATTTCTTGTGCAATGATCTACTAAAGATGATGAGTTGAGGTGGCACCTTATGGATCATTCTTTGGTCCTTCTGTGAGGCACCTTCAAGAAATTTTGGCACTTCCAATTAATGGGGCTTTAGTTTTCCATTAGTTTGCTCAAAGTTTGTCACTTGGAATTTTCACCTCATCTTTTTCACCTTCTAGTTTGAGTCTTTGAATTTGCTGCTTAAATGATCTATTGTTTAGATATGCTTAGGCATTATGTCTTATAGTGTCTTTATCAATTCTCATCATATCACTTTAGATCCAGGCATATACTTTTTTCTCTTAAAGTATCTCACTTCAGGAGTCATATTGGATGCAATCAATATTTTTTTCCTTGAGATTAAATAGAGTAGTATTTATCGAATTAATATAATATATAAATAAGTTATAATTATTGCTATGCATGATGCAATAAAATAAAATATTTCATATACAAGAAAAGCTCATATTATTAATATGGTCAGAAAAACATAAATATTGTTTAGGAACATGTATCATGTCATCAAAAAGTAGCTTATATTTCATCTTCCTTTATAATAGGTGTAAGTTGTAAAATGTTCTCCAACATCTCAGGCTCCCCTTCTCTGGATGGTACCACCAAGATTTGTGGTGATATGTACATCCCATAACTCTCTAAACTGTTTGTCATTGGAATTGAGTGGGTAATGGCTAGATACCTATATACTTTATATATGTTGGAGCACATACCATTCAGGTGAACCTAAGGAATTAACAAATACAGGTGATGAAATAAAATTGCAACAACTCTATCTCTTTCTTTTTTTTTTGGTTTGGAATTTACTTGGCATTAATAAGGACCTGAAATTAGCTTTTTAAAATTCAGCAATTATTTGTCAAGTGCCTAGTGTGCTGGTGAAAAGCACAAAATGGATCTGACTTATGACCTAGCAAGCCTTTAGTTATGGTCAGCTTCAATGGTAAGGGTTGCAATTTTCCCATTTTAGCTAGTCATTCAAAAACCTAAGATAGAGGTTTACCTAAATCAAAGACCTTTTTTGAGCTACTTTCGTGACTGATACCCTTGTTGTCTTCCGACCATTATTGCTACTACCTAAACCAACCATTCTGCCACTCCTAATACTATCACAACTTTGATGGCTACTGTTATAATTTCTATAGTCTTGACTGCTTACTTTTTCAGACAAGTACTTCCCCTTAGCATCAATGGTGATATCCTTAAGAGACTCCAATCTTTCAGACCCTTAATTTTAAGCCCCTCTTTCAAGTATGAACTTGTATTTCTAATAATTGGAAGTGTCCGGTTTCCTCTTCATTTTCATTACTCAGTTCCTCCACATAGTGTGGTATTTATGAAAAGACTTATCAGACTTTTACTGTAGGAGCTTAAGATATTTGAGAGTGACCTTTATTCTAGTGTTGCAGTCATATTATCTCATAAACTCTTCAATCAATCTATCCCAAGCTTCTTTGGTTCTTCAGTCTATCCTAACATACCTATCAATGGATGGATCGACAAGATTAAGGTTGAAATACTCAACCTTTTATCTTCTACTGAGGCTGGTCCCTTTCATCACTAAGGTATACTGCTTTATATGGACTGTTAGATCAAAAGTGCCACCAAACTTTGGCAAATCAAGCATTTTGGATCTTTGAGGTAGTACATCTTCACTTTTTAAGTCTCTGCCCTCGTGGCTAACTCCTTGTTCTACAGATAAAGCTTAAGCCATAACTTCTATCTTTTTCTCCATCTTTTTCAAAGTCGGATCCTCTATTTCAAATGCCTTACTTCTCTAAAACCAAGTCACTATTGGCTCTTTCTCTTCCTTAAGAATGAAATCCTCTTTAGGATTAACTAATGGGGAAAATGTTTCTTATAAATAAATAAGGAACGAAAGTGCTAGGCTTTCTCCCAAATTTTATGTTTTCAAAATGTTTTTTAAGCTTTTCTATAGGTTTTAAATGTTAAAAATCCTTTTAGGATTTTTCTCCTTATTTCCCTTAGTCACTAGGGTTAAAATAGATTTTAGGGGTAAAAAAGTCAACGGTCAAAGTCAATGGCCAAATTCAATAGCCGTGAGTTAAGGGCATGAGTCATTTTTATGACTCACAGGTCAAGGCTATGAGTCACCCCCTAGAAACCATTTGAACATTTATGAGCACAAAAATAGGGGAAAAAAGATGGAAAAAATGCTTTTGATCTCATATGAGCATTTAATTTTCTTTAGGATATTTAATCGAGAGGGATATATTTTTATGATCGGGGCTCTTCTCTTTCTCTCTTCTTCTCTTTTTCACGTTTTCTCTCTCTTATAAAATTCACTATGTTCTTCAAAAAAACATCCTTAGTGAGAAAGAAAAATAGGGAGGAAGGTTAAAAGCACTGGTTTTCCTTTGTATTTGATGGAACCAACTTAAAGGTAATATTCTTAAGCCCTAAAAATAATTAAATCAAGTGTTAGATTTAATTTACAGTAAAAAATAATTTATTCTTTACTTTGTTTATTTTTTTCTATTTATAAAATTTATTGAATTTAAGCTTGTAAATTTATTGTTAATTGATATTTACATTTATTTCAATCAGTAAATCATGTTAACTAATTAAAACCATGGCAAAATTGAGTAAATAAATTAATTAGAGTTTACTATTCATTATCTTCTTTATTTTGTTCAATTTTTGAATCCCATGTTTATTGCTTTAATCTTGGTTTTTCTTGCTAAAATCATGTTTTTATGTGTTTTATTGAGTTTTTTTGGCATTTTGTGAATTAAAATAGTCAAATTTGTGTTTTTGGTGGATTTTGGTTGATTTCTATGGCTTCCAACGTTGTTCTAAGGACTGGAATTTGTTTTTAGGCTGAGTCATAATCTCGAATCGGATCATGTCACGACCTTAGCTTATGACTAGTTAACTCGAACATGACTCATCCTGCTTTGTGCATCACTCGTGTGCTCAAATACGTATTTCGAGTTGGATTGGAGAATAAGGCAGGGTGGATTAGCTTAGGATTTGTTTTCTCATTTGTTCATTGTTTTGGGCCTGTATTATTATTTTTCTTTCATGCTTTTACATAATTAGTTGTAATAACTAGTAAAAATAGGTTTTTGCATGATAATTAGGAAAATTCACACTAATTGTTTTATAGTTAATTAATTGGATTTTTTTTCATATAAATTTGACCAATTTCCACTTTTAATCCCAAAAATAACACTTTTAATAGCTCGATTCATGTATGTCATTCTTTCTTATGTTATTATTCCTTTATGCCTTTCTCAATTTATTTCAAATAAATGATATTTCTAGCGATAAAAAGCTCACTAAAGGATTTTACACAAGTTTGAGTAGGATTTTTCTATAATAAAAAGGACCAGTGTCCCATTTTTCATCCACAAAATAATATGTAAAAATTATGATTTTTTAAATTTTAATCAGAAGAGATTTTCTATCCTAAATCAATCAATTAATGTGATTCTTTTTTCAAGGCCACGAGGGACTAATTGTCCTATTTTTTTAATCCAAATACAATCAAAGTTTTGCCCTTTCTATAGATATGCATGCAAGAACCAATGTCCTTATCAAATTGGACATTCTAAATTTATTTTCCAATTTATGTATGATTTATTTTTACATTCATGCTTTTGTGGCTTCTAATATTTATGCTTTACATCTTTCTAATGTGCTTGAGTACGCCTTACTTTTCTAAGCATGATAACGATCTGAGAAACGAGATAAAATAAATTAATAATTAAAAATCATCTATATAATGGTAACCAAAGGTATAAATAAGAGTGAGGTTTTAAACTATATCTGGTCTTAGCTTTATAAGGTTAGAACTCATTTTTCCAATGTTTTATTAGGTGGTAACTCCATGATACTTGACTTGTGGTTCCTAGTAGATAATCTCATAGGTTGAGCGCCAATAATAGATGGGAATAAAATTCTATCTATCACGAAGCGACCAGCCTTCATGAGTTAAATGGACCTTTATTTGATCTCGAGCCCTGAAAGTGGGCTTTCGAGAGCAAAGTGGATGCCTTCGGGGTTCGACGTGCATTGTAGTAGCGACTCCATTGGGGATCTATGAGATTTTTCTCTAAAAGTACCTTTGGTTAATTTAATATAAATGAGTTTAGAGATTAAGATATTTTATCTCTTTTTGAAATAAATTGCATTGCATTCATGCTAAGGCCTTAAAATTAAGTTAGGCATCGCATTCCCAAAGCATGATGCTACATTCACTTAATGTAGAGGAGTGCTAGAGACGACCACCAAACTAAGCCTTATACATTTTGGTAAATCAAATGGTGACCCGATCGGTTGTCATGCTCATGATGAGCTAGACCCATTAGCAGAGACCATGCTTGGGTAGCTCTAAAGCTATATTGCCCGACCGAAAACCCATGCAATAGTATAGATACTTTTACTAGAGGGCATACATCATAATACCTTACTTGTGATATGGGTCTTTATTTATTGAATAAATCCTAATAAATTTAAATGTCAGCTCATCAAAGGCCTTCATGCCCCAGTGGGTGCATTTTAGTTTACTTGGATCATTCAAATACACAATGGTCAAAATTTATTTGCATGCACTTTTAATATAGAGAGGTTATGCAGCTGGCCTTCTACCATACACCATACATGCTCATTAGGTTTCCTGTTAACTCGTGAGCTAATCCTGCCCAGGATAAAGAGTGTACAACCTTCTATGTAGGGGTAATATGGTTCGAAGCATTTGATAATTATAAATTAAACTTTCTTATTAGTGTGTTTTTAATGTGTCTATTATGTTAATTTAGTTAATGTAGTGTTTAATTTCTTAAGTTAGTGTTTTATGAACTTAATTGTTTAATTTGATGTTGTTAGGTATGCAATTGAAGAAAAAGAAGAAATACAAGGGCAATTATGGAAATTTAGCATTTAAAGAATTTTAAAGAGATAAAGTTTCATCATGTAATCTAGAGCTCAATCACTCAATGGAGTAGTTTCCTACTCTACCGAGCGAGGCATTAAAGAGAGGGCTTGTAATGCCCTTAATGATACCCTAAGAGGAGTAGATGGTCATTTCGCATAAGACAGATTGATTTTGTGGTTAATTGAAGGAAAAATTGAAATGTATGGACTTAATTGAAAAGACAAAGTAAAAAAATTGTGGAAAAACTAAAAATAAAGAAAGATGAAAGATTAAAGTAAGAGATGTAAGTTTAAATAGGGATTAAAGTGAAATTGTGTAAGATTTTATTTGAGTCACCAATGGGAATTAGGCACTTGTGAGGCTGGAAAGGAAAGAAGAAAAGTTGGATTTTTTATTGAGTTGGCCGGCCATATTGGCCACAAAAACAAAACACAAATTTTTATGGTTCTTTCCTTAGTTTTTCATCTTATTCTCTCCTCAAGTCCACAAAAATGTTGCTTTTAGTAGGAAAAAGGGCTGTAGATGGTGGAAATGAAGAGCAAAAGTAAAGAGAGAGCAAGGAAAGAGGAAGAAGAACAAGTTAAAGCTTAATAGAGGTTTGGGAGTTATATTATTGTTTTATGTGTTTGTAGTTGAAATAAATTTTTATATATGCTTTGGATTATCTATAGTTGATTTTTGAGTGAATATTTGAATGTACAGTGCATGAGAAAGATGATTTGTGCCTTAGAAAGTGAATTGATGAAAATCTGTATAAGGTTCACATGAACCAGTCTTAGTAAAAATGGCATAACTCGTGTTTTAGATGTCTGATTGATGTGATTCAAGTTGTATATGAAATATAAGACCTAGATATACAACTTTGTAGAAGAAACCAGGACCTAAATCTGTCTCTAGAGTGTCCAAAAATGAGCTTGAAGTGGACAGACCCTTGTTGTCCGTTCCATAAGAGCAGTCTGTGGTTTTTAGTGAATAACTTGAGATTTAGAAGTCATATTTACGTGATTTTTGATGTTTTGGAAACTAGAGACATATTGAAACAACTTTGTAGAAGACAAATTGTTCAGAAAAAGTCTTTTAGTATGCCTAAATTGAGGTACAAGTTAATTTCCTTAACCAGTTTACAGGAGAGGAACCATCGTTGGGCCATCGCCCTCTGCCGCGAGCGCAACACTTACCACAAGCGCGACAACAAGCGCTTGCCTATATAATTGCCTATTTTTCTCCTTTTTTACACTATAGGAGGCTACCGTCATGTATTGCTTCCATAATCGAACATATTAGGCCTTAACTTACAAGTATATAGGAATGATATGATGCTTAGAGTGTGTTAAGTTTAAAACAAGAGTAAGAAATGATATGAAATGAGTGTAAAACATAGTGAATTAATGAAGTAGAGTTAAACATACATTAAGTCTTAATGCATAAGAGTTGTGCAATAAATGAATATGAATAATCATGAACATGAACAACATGGTATATTTGCATAATTTATTGAATGTGTCAATGTTATGTTTCTAAAGATATGCAATAAAATGTACACGTAATGAATGAGAGTGAATATGATAAATGGTAAGTATAATGTTACTAATTGCATGACAAATAATGATTATACTAATGTTAATGTTAAGTGTAATTGAAATTATTGTTTAGTGATTTTGCTCTATTTTATGTGTTATCTTTATGAATCTAGTTGTATCAAGTGTTATAACGTTGAGTGATTAAAGACGATTTGTAAGCCTGAATTTCACATAGTAGTGGATAGATAGGCATGCCTATAATGAGGATAGTGATTGCAGCTGCTAGTGATGTCACCAAAGGGTGACTAGTGTAGTGTTTGATACCTTTTGGTATTTAGTGAACCAAGACTTTTATGTCTCTAGATCAATATCTAGTATTTGTACTCGTATCCACCATTTATGAGAATTCAGGCAATGAAAATGATATGAATATTGAATAATGATAAGTGACAAATAGTTTAAGTGTTACATGGTCTTATGCTAGTGTTAGTGCTTTATGATAATGTTAGTGCTTTTCAGTGAATATTGAAGTGTACTATTATACTTAATGATAATGTTAATGATTGACATTGAATAATGAAATGTAAGTGTGAATCTAAAATTGAAGTGTAAGTGAAAAACTGTATTATGATTGTTATTGAGTGTATAATTGTTATTGAGTGTGGTTAATGCATGTACTGAATAAGAGTGACATGTTATTATGTTATATGTATTGGCATGTTATATTGATTGTGATTGCGATTTCGATCAGAAGTCAATTGTATTGTTTACTCCCCACTGAGCCATTGCTCAGCACGGGTGTTTTCCCATGTAGGTACTCAGGTGTAGAGAAGTGTTTTTCTTGAGTCAACATCTGCAGGCTACTAGAAGGGAAGCGAGTAAGGGCTAATTTTGATAATGTATTGTTTATTTGTAAATCTATAATGTAAAAGTTTTGAATTGTATGTAATGAACTAAGTTGTATTTTTACTTTAAATAAATGATAAGTCATTTCTATAAATGTATTTTTGTACAAGTAATTTAATAAAATATATGTAAATAAAATGGTAATAAGAGCGGGCATTACAGGGCCTAGAGGAAAACCACTCGGTGGAGTAGTTTCCTTCTCTATAGAGTAATCTAAAGAATAAAGAAGAGGAATAGAGACACTCAGTGGAGTGAGATCTTCACTCTATTGAGCATATAAAGGGACACAATGTAGAGAAGGCTACTCGATGGAGTGAGGGTCTCACTTTATCGAGCTAAGGAAATTGAGTTACGAGGAAATTATGTTGTCATACTAAAATAGAAAGTTTGAAGCTACCAAAGTTGCTTCTTTTGCAAGCCAAAAAGGAGACCTAAAACATTAGATATAAAAAGGAAAATATTACATTTTTAAAGGAGAATGAAGAGTTTTTAGGTTAGTCTTAGTTTATAGTTTTACATTAAGTTTAACCTAGGTTCAAGAGGCAGAAACACAAGATTTTTGAAAGCTACAATTGCAAGTTCTGAGAAGACTTCAAGAGGGGCATTTGTAATCTGATGTGTTTGTATTTTTATTTATTTTTTTTCTTTTTGTTTCAAGACAATGAGTGAGTAGTTTTCTTTTACTTTTGCTGAGGGAACTTGAAACATTATATTACTATATGTAATGACTTAGTCTGATCTTCAGTTGAATGCAAGTTGATTATTTCTTATTTCCTGTGCAATTCCTTATCTTAAGTTTTGTTTGATTTGGTTATTGATGTATTAAGATAATGGTTGATGATCAAATATAATATTAACTTAGGATATGTATGTTGTTAGTTTAAATTCACTTAATTTAATGCATGATTGTGTTATGGAAAATGAGATAATTGTGTGTTAAGTTTAGATGATTTAAGACCAAGAAAAGTTAAAATAAGAATAGATTGAAGTGAGATTTCTTGAGAAAGGGTTTGATGAATATTTAGAGTTCATAAACTCATTTTTATGCTAAGTATTGAATTATTCGTAATGATAAGTGTGAAATTGACTATGTTATTAATGTATGTTTAATGTGTATTTAGTGTGTTTTTGTATTATATTTGTGTTAATTTAGTTGGTTTTATAATTAATTACTTGAGTTGATGTTTTAATTGTTTAATTGCACAATTTTGTATTTTTAGTGATTTAATTGCAGAAAAAGAAGAAAAATTGAAGGACTAAAGTGAAATTTCAGCTTTGGCATATTTTTAAAGTGTTGAGAATGTGATTTGTGACTTACAGAAGAAAGCCGCTTTGTGGAGTGGGTTATGAAGAAAGATAAAAGGGCAGTGTCTAATCACATGGTAGAGTGAAATATCACTTTATCGAGCAGTCCAAGCTAGCATAAGTTTAAACGGTGGAGTAAAATCACACTCTACCAAGTCAAAGAATTTGGATTGCTATTAGACTACTCTTCTCTACTGAAAAGGAAGTTGTTTGCTGAAATTGAAAGTCTTCTGCAAATAGGAAGTTAAAGGTTGTTTAACTTTTTCTTTTGAAGCTATAAAAGGGATAGAAAAGCACCAAGTTAGGAGAGCTTTTATTTTTACATAATTCATAGTCTTTGTTTTAGTTTTTCACTTAGAATTTGGAAGCTAGGATTGAAGAATTCTGAGGAAACTTTAAAAATCATTGAAGGATTTTATGTGTATCATACTTTTGTCTTATTTTTGTTTAAGTTTTATGACAATGAACGAGTAGTTCTTTTTCTTTTCCTGAGGGAAATTAAACCCTCATATTTCTTTATGTAATGTCTTAGTTTGTTTTTTCATCGAATGCAGTTTGGTTATTTCTTAATTTTTGAGCAAAAATCTTTATTTTGAGTTATATTTATTTTGACTATTGATTTGTTGAGAAATGGTTAATAATCAAATGTAATATTGACTTAAGGTATGCATGTTCATAGTTTAACTCAACTAATTTGATGCATGGTTATCTTCTGAAAAATGTGGTAATTGTGTATTGACTTTAGGTGAATTAAGGCTACAAAGAGATGAATTAAGAATGAATTAAAGTGAGATTTCTTGAGAAAGAGTCTGACAAATATTTAGAAGTTTATATACTTGATTTTCATATTGAGTATTGAATTGTTCTGAGTAAATGAATTTGATGCTTAGAAAGATATTTTACAAAGTTATCTGAATTTATTATCGATTTTTCAAAATTAACTGCATTATCTTTAACTAAGTTATATGCATGAGAAATTAAGGTGGAAAGTCCTTTAGTGAAAGTCTTATTATCATTGAATTTTCTATACTTTTATTACTTGCTTTGTTTAAAATCAGTTTTGGATGCTTAGTTTATGATTAATTACATTAGTTTTATTTATTTATTTATTTGTTTATATTTTTGTTTTCAGTTTAGTTTGTGATGGATTAAAATCATATTAGAATCTTTGTATCAGAATAAGAGAATTAAAATTTATTATTAGTAATCAAAATTTCTTAAATAATTAAATTTACAGCATTTGTTATTAGTGGTCAACTTAAATTTTTAAGTATGATTTGCTCTTTTTTCACTTAATAAATTGTTGAATTTTGACACTCTGAAGTTTGTACTAATATTTTTTATGAGGTGTGAATTGTAAATGATAGAATTTATGTAATTCTATTTTGTTTGCTATTAAATTGAGGGAATTAGGGACAAAATTTAGGCTATTAACGATGATTTTTCCACATGTAAAGATATACAAGAGTAGTAATTTTGACATTAGCGACGAATACAGGCTATTAACGATAATTTTTCCATCACTAATTTCCCTTATTTTTTTTAAGATAATGTGCCACGTACATGAGGTACACGTGTCTGCCATATATCGTCTACGTGTTATCTACTCACCATGTCATTCGCCACGCTTTGCTACCTGAATTACCATGTGTCACTTAATGAGCCACATCATCGGTCAACTAACGCCAACTGATCAAACTAACGATATGAATAACGTTACAATAATTTACAGACGTCAAAATTAATATTGTATTAATTTACAAACTTCAGGTCAATATTGCACTAAACAAAACTTTAAACCCTACTTTGTACATTTTGTAAAACTACACGCACCTTCACCCTTTTTTTTTCTTTCCGAAAGTTCAGTGATTATTATTACAAATCATTAATTATACAAATAAATAATAAGGGTCTGAAGCTTTCGAATCATCCCGCCAAAATCTAAAAACGAAGGAATCTAGGTTTTATTTTTATTTCTATTTTCTTTTTCTTGCGTTACTCTCTAGGAAATTGGTTCTACAAAACTCACGAAGAACAGTCGTAGAGTCGCCAAAATGACCGATTCTTCTTTTATTATGCAAAATTTGATATCTGCAATTCGATCTTCTGAGGTAATTTTGCATCATTGTGATTCATATTCTGTAACAATAAAGGGTTTCAAGTCTTTGATTCAAACACATCTCCCTTTTATTTGTTTTACTAAATTTTCTAATCCATTTTCAGTTTTCGTCAGTTACTCGTCAATTGCTTTTGTCTACTCGTTTTCTACTCATTTTGATATTTTTTTTTTCTTTCTTAATTTCAGGGTATAACTCCAGCTAACTTGAAAAAATTGTATACCGTGCTGGTCCATTTGTCTATGAACTCGCATTGTGAATCTGGTTTATGTTACCCGGATATGGTGTTGGATAAATGTGGAGTTAGATTGAAATTGAAGGATATTTATGATCTCTCTGATGCTTTATTTAAAGAACTTGACCTGAGATTTAAGGACTTGTTCTGTGCTTTCAGTGTTGTTTCTGCTATTAGGGTCACAGATATTCAAGCAAAGAGTGAACAACTAATTCTGCTGCTGAGATGTTGTATGGTATTATTAACTTTTATTGCATTCAACCAGCAACTTCTCATTGAAAAGGGCAGAATTCTCCTATCAAATCTTAGCAGATTGATTTCTATTCAATTAGGTTGTGGTAAAAATGGGACAGTTTCCATCACCTTTAACAGTTCCATTTCTCTTGAACGTGCATATGTCGATGGTGATTATACTGCCTCTGTTAATGAGAAGTTTGTTGCTTCAATTTCTTCGGAACATTGTGATTCATGCTACACACTTCTATGTGCATTACTTGAGGTAATTTTGCTTTTTCCAGTTCCTTTTCTCCTTATTCTTGTTAGTTATGATCTCTTGTAATTATTATTTGTTCTAGTGATATAATCTCAGGACATGTAAAAGTTGTGGCGACATCCATGTGTCCAGCTGGGACTGTGGTACAGCTTCATATGACTAATGCTTGAAATGTTACTAAACTTTTCTGACTTTGGGATTGAGGCTTTGATGCCACAGATTCTCTGGAAGTGATTCCCAAATACAAGGGCTTTATTACATCTTGATTTATCATTTTCTTTAGGTTCTCTGTCTGTCTAGTTGCTTATTATTACTTTTGATAACTAGGAGACCTTCACTTTTTTTTTTAAAAAAAAGTTGGAATATACTAATGCCTTGTGGATATCTGAATCAGATTTTAATATTTTGATGATGAACTTGTGTTGATATCATTGGTTGACTTCATTGCATATGACTGCCTTCGTTTTGTATTATTTAATATTTTGTATATTATCATATTCTTTATAGTTGTGAGATCCTATGTTTCTCTCTTCCTGGTTCCATGGGCACACGACTCTTGTTAGAATTTCAATAAAAAAAAGGCATATATGTCTTTTGCAGATTGATGAGGAACCCCCCCCCCCCCCCCCCCCCCCCCCCCCCCAAAAAAAAAAAAAAAGAAGATATAATGGATAGTTAGGAGTTTCTCTTAACCTATACTCTAATGCCAATTGATGCAGAACTCCAGTTTATATTCAAACTAGAACACCAACATACCGTAATATTTGAACATAAATAAGAAATTAACTCACAATCTAAAGAACCCCAAACAATAAATATGTATGGATACGCTTATGATAGATTGATTAAAACAAGAAAAAATAAAATCAGGCTTACATAATCATGCAATCCTGCCTAAGTCTAATTCTTTATGCAAAAATAAGAATCAATAAGCATTAACTCTCACAAAGTTGGTAAAGCCAAAAGAAATAATCTCAGTAATCATTAATTAATCAAAAACTCTATGTTAGGTTAACAAAACCTTACAATCGTTTAAATAGAAACGAAAACAGAGAAAATAGAATTCTACTCAAACTAAACTTCCTAAATTGATAAAATAGGAAATAGCAGGAACAATTCGTAATTGGACTCTAGGACCATTCGGTAGAGTGGCATTTTCCCCTATAGAGTAGGCTTAATTCATGTGGCCACTCGATAGAGTGAGATTCCACTCCACCGAGTGGTTGCTTGTTGCACTTCTTGGCCTCTTTGCTTCACTCGATAGAGTGAAAAATCCACTCCACCGAGTGCCCATAATTCATGTCTTGCCCCCCCTCTGTACACATCATCCCCTCCCATTTCAGAAAAAATTCGTTCTCGAATTTTCGTCTTGCAATAGTTGGAAATTGGCACTTGAGGAATACAATCATCTTCATACATGATCTTCAGCGTAGGTTGAAATAATATGAATGCTTCCTCATGAAAGAATTCATTATAATCCTGCAAGTTAACAAAAAAACTATGCAAATCATGGTTAGACTTAAATACATCGATATGGTTTTGATTTCCTTCATTTCCTATGTGCAACTCATCCTCCTTAAGCAATAGAGGAGAAATTATAACTTGCAGATCTTCCATCTCAATTAAACCAACTTCTTCATTCTTGCCCAAACAATCTACATCTTTTTTTTTTTCAATTATTTCATCATCACTTACAACATCACTATCAAAGAAAACTATATCTATAGTGTCCCCTTCAGCTTCATAAATTATTTTTTCTAGGATAACTTTCTATTTCTTTCTCTTTTCTTTGCTCTTTTCCAATCTACTCAGTTGTTTGAATCATTGTTTAAATTGCAATTCTATATCATTAAGATCTTACCTCATCAATTTTATATCTTCCTTTAACCCATTCCCTTCTTCCTTATTTGAAAGTCGCTTTGACTTGTAATAGGACATCTTCACATTTGCTCATGTTTATCTCTCAACTCTCAAATGACATCTCACAATTGCACTTCAAAAATAGACCCAAACAAACATGCAGTTCACAAGTGGTTTTTTTTAATACTGTAATCAACGACTGAAATCAAAGATTTTTTTTTTTTTACTACAATTAAGCAAAAAGAAACGACGAACTCAAATTTAAAGGATAGTTAAGATAAAATGAGAACTAGATTTTAGATCTGAAAGACAACACAAAGATAAATAAGAATTTATTTTAATATAAGCTTTGATACCAAATAATGCAGAATCTAAAAAAAAAAAAAGATATAATTGATAGTTAAGAATTTATTCCTTAGTCTATGCTTTGATACCAATTAATGTGGAACTCAAGCCTATATTCAAACTAGAATGTCAACATATCATAATATTTGAACATAAACAAGAAATTAACTCCCAAACAATAAATATGTATGGAAACGCATATGATAGATTGATTAAAACAAGAAGAAATAGAATCAAGTCTACATAATCATGCAATTCTGCTTAAATCTAATTCTTTATGCAAAAGTAAGAATCAATAAACATTACCTCTCACAAAATTGGTAAAGCCAAGAGAAATAATCTCAATAATCATTAATTAATCAAAAACTTTATGTTAGGTTAAACAAAACTTTAAAATCGTTTAAATAGAAAAGAAAACAGAGACAATAAAATCCTACTCAAACTAAACTTCCTAAACTGATAAAATAGGAAATAGAAAAAACAATTCGTAATTGGACTCTAGGATCACTTGGTAGAGTGGCATTTTCCCCCACCGAGTAGGTTTAATTCATGTGGTCGCTCAGTAGAGTGAGATTCCATTCCACCAAGTGGTTGCTTGCTGCACTTCCTGGCCTACTTGCTTCACTTGGTAGAGTGAAAAATCCAATCTACCGAGTGCCCATAAATCATGTCTTGCCCCCCCGCACACATCACGGATTTTCCCTTAAATTCTGTCTTTTTTCATGCCTTCTTCCAGTAGGCACAATTTTAGCTGTATCTTGCATCTAAATCCAACTTAATTTTAATCTATTAACTTTAGGTGTTTGCTGATGAGCTTTTGATCCATAAATCATTGAGAGAGTACTTTATGCTGATTGATTCTGCGTCTTCTAGAAGTGAAATGCTATTCAACTTCCACTTTGGTCATGGAAATATTGGAAGTGTGCTGGAGGTGATTTGTGCACATTTTATGATTTCAGTCTCCAATGAGCAAGCATTTGCAATTTTTATCAACGGATTATACTGGTGCCAGAAGGAGGATTTCAGAATTCAAGAAATAAGCTTGCCAGCAGCCTTATGTTTGCTTCTGAATCCTGTTGTGCTTTCTTCTCCAAAAGTGTTCCAGGCACATTATATATCTTTGGTTTCTGAAGCAATCGGCATTAGAACAGCAACTGGGAATGTGGTTCTTGATTCTCAACCAAGCTATTTGTATTTGACTGCATTTGAAAGGTCCCTTCTACTTTATACAAGACACATGTCTAGTTTGGATGCTGAAAGCCAACATTTTGCCGGTGATTGTTCCTTTGTCAAATCAAGTTTGCATGGTAGCAATCAGCTGAATTTTGAGTCATATCTTATGCAAGCGACAGTGGAGAAACTATATCATCTAATTGCCAAGTCAAAAAGTTCATGGGATTCATATTTAGGCAAAATTTGCTTTCGAAACAAATGTGACCTGGGGGCATCTTCCATTGCATACGTGAAGGAGAACTTGTGTTTATTTGATGATACCTATAAAGATGAGGTTTCATCCATCTTAAATTGCATAGTACTGGGATGCTCATCTGATGATACAATCACTTTACTTCAGAAAGTGGAAATAAGCACCCAAGATGTATGTCTTCTTGCTTCTATATTGAAGTTAATGAGTAGTTCAATGTTGCAAATCATATGGCACCTGAGGCATGTTGGGTTTTCAGGTTCACTGAAATCAAGACAGGGCGTCTCTTTGTGTAAGGAATATGATCTTATATTAGGTACCCTTTCTTGCTTTAAACAGTTTAGTGTCCATCTACCAATTCAGAACTTCTTATGCGAAAAGATGCAATCTCACCCTACAAGGCATAAGGAGACAAAGTGGATGCTTTTGCATCTTTTGGGCTTGCTTTCGTTAAGTTATGCTACTGGGATCGACTTCTTAGTTAAGGGATGTCTATTTACAATTATGACACTGCTATATTTGTTCATTTTTGAAGAGGGAGATCTCAGTGCATTAGGTTCTTTAGTCATTTCCAGATCAAAATCCTTTTCATCTAAATCATCTGAAAATGTTGAAGGGGTAAACATTGCTTCTTATATTTCGGCTTTCTTAATTTTATTGTAGTGCTGCTTCCAATGTATTAAATATTTGAATAATGCTGCAGGTGCAGGCCAGAAAATCCAGCCTACTAATTTCATCAAAAATTCAGAAGATTCAGGATATGTACTTGAGGTAAGTGATGACAACCTTTTCTTTTGGAATCTATTTGTAAATGTGGAATTCATTTTGGATGATTAGTTAGATATTCAATAATTCTTACTGTCCAGATTTACTTTCAGGCTTGCATAATTAAGGTTTTTGGGACAACAAATTGTAGTTTCTTTTCAGTTATGTCCTATCCATTTATCTTTCAATGGAAATGTAGTTTCCTTTAATTCATGCCTCATTGCTTGCTATCTGCGAAAATTTATCTAGTGCTTGCATGACTTTTAATATCCAGTCTTCACTTGTTCTAGTAAATATGGAGATCATCTTGCATGAGTTCTCACATTAAAATTGGCTTACAGCTATCAAGTTTTCTCAATCATATTGAGAATCTAAACCTTTGAAAGATGAATAACGAGCTTGTAGTAGTTAATGCAAATACATTTAGCTTCGAGCCTAGTCCCTACACAAGGAGGGGTTGGGATTTGTACACAAGTATTTGTTAAAAGAAACTACTAATGGGATTTCTGAATAAAATCAACTGCTATACAATAAAATTCATTCTTATTCTTTTATAATATGAACTGGTCACTGAAACAATTGTTCTTATTATTTGTAAAGCTACTCCTTTTGTAATGGTGTTCTCTCAGTCAGTTCCACTTTGGTTCTCCATCATCTTGATTTTTGCTGCATATGGATCATGAAAAAAAAAAATGCAATGACTGTATTCTCATGTAACTGGTACAATAATACATACTCATTTGGATAGGATACATGTATGAAATTTGTCACTACCTGATCTATGTATTTCTCATTTCAAGTTAAACATTTTTGTACTTAGCGTTGTAAAATAGTCATTTAAAATATCTTTGATAATGATTATTCTGTTATGGTACTATGCTGGTATGCAGATCCATTTTTGGAAATATGACTACTTGTTGCTAAAAACATATTATGTTTTTGAAAAGTGTCAGTTTCAGAAACCTTACCTTCAATGTTTATTATGTTGTGTTCATGACATTGTAAGAACTCTCTCACTATTTTGTACTTTAATATCACGTGCACAACTCTCTTAGCTCGCATAATTTCAGTACATCCTTGGCTGCTTTTTACTTTCATTGAATTTCTTATAGTATATCCTTTGTGATTTTTACTTGTCTGCCATGATCCGTGAAATTCTTCTCTAAACTAAGGCAAGTTCAGCGGTGGGTTGTTATGGATGGGGAAATATTGGATGCACAGGAACCATTTCTTTGGCATATGTTCGAGTTGAAAATGATTTGGCTAGTTATTCCTGGTTCAATCTTTATTTGATTTGTGGAAAATTATTTTGTAGTGCAGCACTTGTTTACTTGTTAGAAGCATGTAAAAAATTTGTAAACTAAAGGGAAAACTAAACTACATAAAGGAAAATGACTTCCCCTTTTCCAGAAAGAGAAGTGATTTTCTACATCTCTACAAATACAAAAGAAGAAAGCATTAAGAAAATTACATTAATTGCACGATCTTCTCATTGGATATTGCCAATTATCATGTTTGCTGTTTGGCAATGCAATTTTCCTTTTCCTTTCTGTTGAATTCCTCTTCCATTTGAGTGGACTGAAAGCTAGTATACTGACATAAATCACTTGGAAGTTTTAAGTGTGCATATGGTCTTCTCATTGAAGGAAAACTATTGTTTCCATTTGTAAATGCTAAAATATATTAATTTTCAATTGCTTTTTATTGGTGTGACAAAAAATAGAAGATACTTTATTCACCTAATTATTTTTCCTATCAAGAAATCTTTTAAAAGGCCAATGATATTTTCCTTTTGTTTTCTAACTCAATGTATTCTTGAAGTTCTCATTTGATACTTTCCTTAATTAGTGGACATGTATGGTTCATTTGCTGTGCAGTCATTGCTTTTAGTGGATCCATGATGGAACCTTAACACACATTGAAAGAATAGATTTGGAAAATAATTGGCATGAAAATGCCATTTTGGCAAAAAATGGAAAAATGAAACCGAAGAAAGCACTGAAGTTACATGAATAATTCTATTATTCACATTCCTGTATCATGTCGGTTTTCCAGAAGGGATGCATCATCCTTTGTGGGATGCTTTATACTGTTGTTTTTCTGTATCTGAGACAATAGAATCTGTTTGTAATTTTAAGAAAGAAAATGCTGCAGTTCAACAAACCAATATGATAAGATGCTAACATTCTGTGCCTGCTTTATTGAATTTTCCTTATTCTTTTGTAGAAACGTAAAATTGTTTCATAGAAC
The DNA here is from genome assembly GCA_037975025.1 of Excoecaria agallocha. Taxonomy (NCBI): domain Eukaryota; kingdom Viridiplantae; phylum Streptophyta; class Magnoliopsida; order Malpighiales; family Euphorbiaceae; genus Excoecaria; species Excoecaria agallocha. Next base: position 53,804,322 of record CM075811.1, on the reverse strand, counting down.
CTATTCTGTTTTCTTATTCTGGTGATGATAGTGCTGAAATCTGCATCATTTGTTAAATTGTTTTATTCTACAGAAGTTTTGTATGAGTGTAGCTGTTATATTCTTCCTGTAGTTCCATGGGGGTGCTATTTATCCTGTTCAATTTATAAACTCCCATATATCCTCTCTAGGCAGGTCATAGAAGCCTAATTTTAAAACACTGTTTATAAGCTTGTATTACAGAAAATAACCTTTTTTTCTTTGCTTTTTTATGTTTTCAGAAGCCGGTCCATAATTAGTTCTGACCAAAGATACCAAAACGACCAAGGACAAGCTTCAGAATATGCCTCAGTCCTGACCGGAATGGAGTCTGCTGTCACTGTACCAGATAGTGAGGAAACCTGTAACGGTGAGATATTCCTGAAGTGCATATTAGGAAAAACTTCAAAAATATCTGATTTTGACGATTTAGCGGACTTCATTGAATGCAAGCGAGGAAAAGATTACAGTGGCTGGATAAAGGGTCGAGAAAAATTTAGACAATGGAAATATAAGAAGATAATAAGTTTAAGGTGGACTAAAATGAAAAGGGCATTGAATTCTATCAAGAGGTAAACGAGATCCTTTACATTTTAAATGTAAGTATCCAACTGTACATAAATGCTACATAAAGTAATTGACATATTTAAAACTTGATGAAGTTTCGTTTGTGATGATTTCTGTAGATGTCTATTCTTAACTTAAACTTGTGTAATAGAAGTTCCTAGCTGAGTAATGAGTATAGTCATGCAGTAGTATGTAAGGTTAATTTTGTTTCTGGCTAAGTAATTTGTTGTTGGATTTCATTTTGGATCTAGTAATAAGGACGTTGAACTCGTTTGCTCTTTTGTTGAACCATTGTTTAGTATCCGAGTGCCTGAATATGAAGGCATATTGTTAGATATTGGAACCTGCCGAAATATAATCTAGGAATGGGCTCTACTTTTTGTTTGTTTTATCCCACCCATTCTTTTCTTGAATAAAAAAACCAAACATTGGAATTGGAACGTATAAAATTGATAGTGTTAATGAATATACTGCAAATAGCATTTGATTAATGGATAATTAGCATATGAACAGAATTTGGTAGCAGCATGTTCGCATGGTTGTGCAAGAAGCATATATTTCTATTTGTAGTACACAGGATGAGTATAAATTCAAATAAACATTTAAAAATTTCTGAGGCTAGACAATTTTAACCTCCATGCTTGTGGATTGTTGATTTTGCTGTTGCTGTTTGTATAAAATATGAAGCCTGGCTAATTCTCTCTCTAGTATTTCTTGGTCCACTATATCCACCATCAAGTGCATATAAAACGTCATACTTGGTGTTGAAATGAAATTGAATTTTTTTTTTCTCTCCTGATGAAAAACAAATATAATTATCCAAAAATGTTACCAAGTTAGACTTACTGTGTTTTATGAGCTGTTCCTGAGATAAACTATCTAACCGTCGCTTCAAAATCTGGTTTTCCATTCCAAGTATGAGATTTTGCTGGTTAAGATATTGCAGCTCAGCTGAAGCTTCAGATTCTTCTGCCTTAAGAATTTGAAAACTTGTTTCCAATTCAGCTATATATTGAAGTTGTCTCAGATGCAAATCCCGAGTGAATTGACTGCATTTCAAAGCCAGCATGGATTCTGAGGTTAATTGAATATACATATATATATATATGAACTAAAGAACAGAAGCAGAAAGCAATGCGTACTGTTTGTGTATGGGTTTAGCAGCAGTGGAGCTTTTAGATTTCAGCTGCTTCTTCTGGTTTAGAGATTCTACTGATTTCTTTGATTGGTTATCATTAAGATTTGATACCAAGAGTTGAGCAGAGTCACTTGAAGATCGTCGATGGCGCCTTCGCAAAGGTGATTCAGGTTCATTAAGGCGATTATCTACCCAAAATGGCTGCTTTAACCAGCGAATATTCTCAACATCAAATTCTTCGACTTCTGATTCTATTTTACAATCAGAATGTGATGAAATTATAGGACGTAATGGATTCTGTTGGCCTCCTGTGCAGGCCAAACTGCTTGTAGTCGCTGATTCATTACAATTTTCCATAGCCTGAAAACATCCAGCCAACATTTGAATTTATATATGTGCTCTAACAATCTAGAGATTTCTGAAATGACTTGTAATCCAAACCAAATGGATCCAACTCATTAGTGTTTTTTGTTCAAATTTAGTCATATTTCCAATTAAACGTTTCTTTCATAATACTTTTTCTCTTAATAAAACTAAATTTATTCTTTTGTTTTCATTTTAACAGAAATTAGTTGCGTTTGAAAATTTTGAATAAATATTTTAAATTTCATTTTCTTTTAATAGAGAAAATGACAATGCTTATAATATCTAATTAACTTGTTAAAATATTTCCAAAACGTTATAACTTCTTCTAAACTTTCCAACTACAATACTATGTCTAATTTTTTTTTTTCCTTCTTAACACATGTAGAGACCTCTTAAATTATTTAAATACAATAATTTATTGAAACACCTATATTCATCAATTTTGCAAATGATAAATAAATATAAATCCATTGTATATGAAAGATTGGTCATGTGACGCTCATGATCTTTAAACTGTTGTGATAAAAATACGAGTCTCGTATGTACAGTGAAATTGATGGAAATTGAAAAGGGACATGTTGCTTTCCTTGTGGTTTTTGATGATTTTGTTTTTTTTGTTGATCTTATGTTGTTTGATGGCCCACTATGTTGTTTGGTGGCCCACCGATACGGTTTAATATTACATATTTCAATTTTTAAAATGAAGTGAGAACTTTTTTTTTTTATAAAATTGATAAATATATATACTCAATACATTATTATTAAAAGTTAAATATTTAAATAAATTATTAATTCAAATTTAAATGTTTGTATGTGCTTAATAAATCATTATTAAAAAGTAAGCATTCAAATAAATTACATAGTTAAAATTCAGGTGTTTGTATTTTTCTTTTTTTAAAAGGAGAAACTAAATAATATTACAATATATATGTAATCGTTACATTACGCCAAGTCAAGTCAACTTATAAAATTAGAGCATACGTTTCAGTCTTTGTCCAATTTTTTTCCAAAACTGTTTTTCTATTACACATCTCACTCTCCTAAATATTCATAATTTAATTTTTCCTCAATATAACCGTTGTAAGATGTCTACAAATCTTACATATATAACTTTTAAATATATAAATTTTCTTTAAGAGCTGTTGGTTTTTATAAGAGAGTGAACAAAAAAGTTGTGCTTTTTTGTCACATCAGAAATCTATGTTCTCCAGATTTTTATTTATATATTGAATAGGTTGTTGAATCCTGAAAGATATGCCATTATATTAATTTTATTACTAGTGTGAGTGAATTATGCTTAAATACATTATCCATACACACCTCAAGTTTCATGCTTTCAAAATTTTGCCCAACAATCTTTTAAGGATAATATGGATACTGAATCTATTTTTACCCCTATAACTGCTGTTCCCAGTGATGGTGTTCCTCTTGAAATTGATGTTACTATTGCTAATGGCATGTCCAACATCTCCACAACACTTCCTATGATGTTTACCATTCCCTTTGCCAAACCCTTTCCTCACATCTCTAAAATTAAAGTGTTCAAAGGAGATAATTTCAAAGGATGGCAAGAACGAATCTTCTCAATCTTGGCCATGCATGGAGTGGCTTTTGCTCTTACTGATCTAAGCCATTTGCGTCTTCTTCAAAGCAGTTCGAATTATGGATTCATGAAAATATGGTATGTAGGCATACAATTATTAGCACTCTTTCTAACAAATTGTTTGATGTCTATTGCAATTATAAGGAAGTAAAAGAGATATGGGATTCCATGATCACCAAATACACCACTGAAGATGCTGGCAAACAAAAATTTATCATTGGAAAATTTTATAGATGGGAAATGACAAAACAAAAAAATGAATATTACCGACGGAAGTTTACATTTTACAAACTGCAAAAACCCTTGTTGACAATTTTTTAACGGATTACCGACAACATAATTCCCTAGGTAAAACACGCATGGCTAAAAATTTACAGGTGAAAAAATTGTCAGCAAGAGTTACCGACGGAAATATAAAAAAATTATATCAGTAATTTTGTTAAAAAATTATGTGAGTAATATTGTCATTTTTGACTTTTTACCGACGGTTTTTTCGTCGTAAATTTATAATAAAAATATTAATTAATTTAAAAAAGCGACGGATATGTCCACCGGTATTTTGTTGGCAAAACTGAAATATTTATTATTTATTTTTTCAATTTTTTTTGCAAAAATTATATATTCCCTGTTTGCAAAAGCAAAAATAAACACTATAAATTAAATGCAAAAAGTCTAAATTTTAAATTGAAAATATATATTATTAACAATTTTAATATCCAAAAAATCAGTATATACATCAAGAGCATACAAGAGCAGGGCTTAAATGCAGAATATTGCTTATAAAATCAAGAGCATACATGCTGATCAATGTCTGGAACATATACCGTTCGTCTAACACTATCTTCCTGCTGAGCTCTATAAGCTCTACCATTCAAACTCCTTTTCCCCCGGTTATAGCTGTTTCTCCTCTAAAAAATGCAAATAGCGATTTAACAAGATAGTAGAACTGAATGTTTATTGAAAATTATGCTTCTTCAACTAAGATTGCAGTTCGTAAGCAAGACATAATTTCATATCATCGCACTTTGAAATTGTTAAGATAATGTACACATAAAAAGAAAACAATATCATTGGTTGGCTAATTCAAATTCAAAAGCATTTATGCTACATAAAACAAACATCACTTAAATAAAAAGCAGCAAAAGGACATGTTACATCAAACCATTAAGGAAATGCAATACTGTGTCTTTTTAAGAAAATCTAGTGACTTTTACAGTCACTAATTACATACCCCAACCATAGAAACAAGTTCTGCATACATCGCTGCAAATGAAAGACCTGTTGAAAAATGATAAATAGGAAATGCAATTACTAATTTAATGTGTACATTTTCTTTAGTCTTTAAATGTGGACTGGCCATTTTAGTCGAAAATTAATATATTTGTACTGACTTTGGTCAACTTCACTACAAATAGGTCTATAGATTATATTGTAGTCCTTACAGAAGGAAACAAACATGGTCATATGAATGAACTCAGATCACCTGGTCATATGCATGATGCACGATGAGTAACACACCAATATGGTTTTATAGGCAATCATTCTGTAGAAAAATAGGAAAAAAGTAGAATTTAAAAACTAAGAAAGTGTTAGCTTTAAAATAAAAGCTAACTAATAGTCTGCCATTTTTTTCCCGTTTAACTTGGTTGCAGATAGATCATAGATTCTATTGAAGTGTGTATAAGGAAGAGATGGAGGGAAACTTGGATCAGACCTGGTCATACTCATGATGCATGATTAGTGAGACATCAGTTTGCTGCTGCATGCAAGCATGAGGTAGTTTTTCAGGCCCAATAATGCGATAAAGTAGAAATAATTTTAGAAAGGTTTATAGCATCAGCAGAACTAAAGAACCAAGGAAAGATAAAAGAGAGTTGAAGAGATTAAAGGCACTAAATCTTAAATTGGGATGGAATGGAAATATCCAAAATGAATAGTATGTTTCTTGATATGAACTTTGAAGATCTAACCTTAAACTGCCATTTATGGAATTAATTGAAGCTAGCTCTTGGTCTCTAGATCTAGCACAAGGAGATGACCTTCCTATCTAGACGAAAATCTACTAACAAATAGACTAAGAATCTTCCAATAATTGTATATTCAGCTTTCCAAAACGTGTTTTTCCCACCTCCAAATTCAACCATGCACTAGTCATTTTAATTTCAGAACCTAGATTCCTATTTTCTTATGTATTTTTCCAACCTAAGTACTAGTGCTTGCAAACCTTAGCAAATATGAAATTAATAACTCATTAACATAATGACACTACATAATGGCATTATAGATTACAAAAAACATTATTACAATACACAAAAACCCTAAGTTCCAACTTTCTTCAATAAGCAAATTGAAAAATAAGCTCCAATTTTTGTCATTCTTAGTGTTTCCAAAATATAGCCATCACAATGGAGTAAAATAATTTTTAGCAAAGACAAAACTAGAAGAAACTAACAAAAGAATTTCTTTAGCAAAAGACAAAACTAGAAGAAACTAACACAAGAATTGTTTCTTCAGGGCCAGGTACACATTACTAGAAATAAGTATTGACCATTAAAGTATCAGACACAAAATAATTCTCAGATTATCATTGCTGAAACAAGACTTCTACAATGTAAAACAACAGATAAAAAAATTTCACCCAAAAGTGAAAGTAAAACAAACATAGAAGAATATATGTAAAATGACTATAATAAAGTGTTAGTCCATCTGTGTGTCTCTTTTAAAACTCAAATTGCATAGTCATAGTAGAATGAATAAAATATTGATGCATTTGCACTGATTAAATATTATTTTAAATAAATAAATAGCCAATTTTTAGGCATATATCCATGTTTTAGTTGACCAAACCAATCACATCACTGCATCCCACGAACCACAAAACGACTCTAGAATTTGTGTCCTTAGTATACTACATACATACTCCCCTTTTTATAATGATCATAATTAATTCATATATATATATATATATATATATATATATATATATATATATATATATATATATATATATATATATATATATATAGCTCTCACCCAGAATCATCAATAAGAATCCATACTATATCTCTCTCTCATCATTAGATAGTTAATTACTATAAGAGTGATCACAGAGAGAGAGAGAGAGAGAGAGATTACTTAAAGAAAATGGTGAGAGCTCCTTGTTGGGAAAAGATAGGATTAGAGAAAGGTCCATAGACTCCTGAAGAAGATCATATTCTTATTAACTTCATAAACATGGACATGGCAACGGGAGAGCTCTTCCTAAACAAGCTGGTATTTTTCTTCTTCAAGAGCTACCTACCATGTTCAAGACTATGAATTATATAGATAGATGATTTTTTTTTTAATTTTGAATTTGTTTCTCAGGTTTATTAAGATGTGGAAAGAGTTGCAGACTAAGATGGACGAATTACTTGAGACCAGATATTAAAAGAGGAAATTTCACCAAAGAAGAAGAGGACACCATTATCCAATTGCATGAAATGCTTGGAAATCGGTATCTTTTAACCGTAACAAAGAAAAATGAAAATTACAGAAAGCACTTTAGAGATATTCTCAGATGGGTTTCCAAAAAAAAAGCCAAAAAGCATCAAATTATACTTAAATTATACAATAACAAAAATCAAACAAATTTTCATTCACCCCTAAAACATCAATAATAAATTCAATAATCATCAGAAAGTATAACAATCAACAAGAAATAAAGCTTCAAAATAACAAAACTAACAAAAAATCATACCTCGACAGGTGCCTGTATTAGGTTTTCTGTTGCCCAAAAAAAAATTTGCTTTAAATTATTTGATGTACTCACTGATGGCAAACTTCGTAACCTTCAAAACACAACAAAATAAACCAGTCTTAACCCAAGAATACCCATAACTTAAACAAGCAAAATTAGGTAGAAATACATACCCTCGTGAGCTTGAAGTGTGTGTGTGTGTGAGAGAGAGAGAGAGAGACGCACACACACAGACAAATTGAGCAAGAGAGAGAAATAGATGGCGCGAGGGAGAGAGAGGGATAGAGAAAGATTGAGAGCGAGGGAGAGAGATAGTGAGGTTGAAGGAGGGAGAGGGACATCGATGGAGTTAGTTAGGTCATGGTGGTGGTGGCAGAATAAGGGGCCGAATCGCTGGTGGTGGTAAGGTTACCGTCGAGGCAAGAAGAGGGGTGGGGTAGGCGAGTGATAAATCCAATCTCCTCCAAGGTTTGCTAAAGGCCAGTCAATTTTATGTAAATTATTTTTTTATTATTAAATAAAAATAAAATTTAAACATTTATTTCTAATAATAAAAGAATACGACCAAAGACACTCGTATCAATAACTTGTAAACCCTTCGCCTTATAATTCTATTTCTGTCGTTAAAAGTGACATCAAAAAATACTGCTTTATTTACTGACGGAATATTAAAACTTCGCAAAGTCTGTCGCTAAATCCTCTAAACATAAAATGCCATTTACATTATTGATGAAAATTCCGTTGTTATATAACTTAAATGACAAATTTCCTTACCGACATATAGATCTATCGCTAAATTCGTTCTTAAAAAATAATGCCAGTAATTCTCACCAATTATACTGATGGATTTCATTTTTTATCAATGCCTATTAAATTCTATTGTTATTTTGTCGGTAATATCTTCATTTTAGCGATGGTTATCAATGCATTGTTAAAAATCATAAGTAAAATCATTTTTTATAATGTGAGTGAAGACAAAGAAATCAAAGTGCAAATTAATGAGTATCACAAGCTGTTAAAAGATCTTAAATTCGAGAACATTTCTTTGCAAGAGGAGTTTGTTGCTAGTTGCTCATTGAAAAGCTTCCGAATTCGGGGAGTGACTACAAACAACAGCTCAAACATAAACACAAATAACTTTCTCTCGAGGATCTTATCACTCATATTATAATTGAACACACCAATAAAAAAGAGTTCAAATCTCTCAAAGGAAATGAGTTTTCAGCCAACTTGGTATAAGGCAATGCTTACAAGCAAAAGAAGAGGTATGAAAAGAAACATGGTTACAAGCCAAAACCAAAAATCCCAACTTTAAGAAAAAAGGAAATTGTTTTGTGTATGTCAAATCGGGCCACCATCCATCTTATTGTAGAAAAAGAATGGGGAGAAATGGCAATCCTACAAAGCCAAATGTGAATTTGGTTGAAATAGATGACATAATTGCTGCAATAATTTCTCAAGTCAATATTGTGACTAATATGAAAGATCGGATGATAGACTCTAGTGCCATCAGGAACATTTTTTTCTAATGGAATTGCTTTTTTTATCCTATACTCAAGTTGAGAAAATAGAACAAACAGTTTATCTTTGTGATTCAGGAACTATGCAAGTTCTTAGAAAAGGCAAGGTTCTTCTCAAACTAACTTTTGACTAGTCCCTAGCCTTAAATGAGGTGCTTCAAGTTCCTAATGTTTGAACCAATTTGATTTCTATGGCATTATTAGGAAAAGTTGAGGTGAAAATTGCATTTGTATGTGATAAGGTCTTATTGACCAAAAATAATAATTATGTTGGAAAGGGTTATTTTCACCATGATTTATTTATACTTAATGCTTTTTAACTAATTAATAAGCATGTTAGTTCTTCTGCTTATTTGATTGATTTTATTGGTTATGGCATGCTAGATTAGGACATGTGAGTATTTTTTATATTTAGAAAATGAAATATTTGGACCGAATTTCTAGTATCAATAATAAAAATAAGCAAAAATGTGAGATATATGCTGAATCAAAACAAAAAAAAAATAGAAAATATGTGCATCAATTTCTAGAGAATAAGAATTGTTAAGTCTAATTCAATTTGACCTTGAAGACTAAAAACAATGTATGAAAAAATGTGGTAAAAGTATTATCTGTTTTTTATTGATGACTTTTCTAGATATACTGAAGTATATTTCTTTAGAAATAAAGATGGCTTTTCACATGTTGCTTAAGTATAAAGTAGAAAGAGAAAATCAATTAAATAGAAAAGTTAAAAGGGTCAAAATAGATAAAGGTAGTGAATATATTCTGCTTAATGAATGTGTCGACTCAAAGCTATATTTCAATTTTGATGATAATCAAACCTTGAATATATTTTGTAAAACTTTTGTTTAATTTGTTTATGTTTCAAAAAATCTCCACCAAGTGTGAAAGATTGATCTAAAAGATACAAGCCATATGTATGAAGGACTTTAAGTTTTCTATTCTGTAGAAGCTTTAAGAAATTAGGGTATTAATTCTGTACAATATTTTTAGGAGCTTTATATTCATGTTCATGCATTATAAATATCTTTTGTTGCATAAAAAAAAGATTTTAAAAGCATTAAAATACATGTTGGTATAATTTTTAATTATAGTAGAAAATAATGTCAAAATTTCTCTTTAAAAAGGTATTAGAAATGCTCACTAAAAAATGTTTTTTTTCTTGGTTAACTAGAAAAGTTCACTAGAAAATATTTTTCTATTCTAGTTCACTAGGAAGTTTGACTCTTCTAGTTTACTAGAAAGGTTGACTCTTCTAGTTCACCAAAAAGGTTAAGTCTTTTACAGCACCAGAGAAATTCGCCAGAACTGCTAGTTCTAGTTTTAATAACGGCTAGTTTTTCTATTTACCAATCTATTTCATTTCTAATGGCTATTTTCTATTCTTAATTGATATAATGGATTTTTAGCTATAAATACAAGATGTTTTTCGAGTCCTAAATGTTTAAAGAAGTTGGAAATCATATTATCACTTAAGATAAAAGCTTACATATTTATCAAGCATATTTGTACATCTTACACTGCATTCATTATCATCCTCCTTAACAAGATTATAGCATTTTTTTGTAATTCTTTTGTGAGGAATCTTTGCAAAAGCTTATAAGAAGAGTTGGCCAGAACCTTAGTAGTTCTAGTAAGTTTTTACATATTTTACTTGGAAAAAATATTGTGGGTAAAATATGCTAGGATTGTATAATGGCTTTAACTCTTACCTATTAAAAGAGTTATCGGTGGAGAGAAAATATTGAGATGGTGTCTTGGGGAGGGGATATAGACAACGAGGTTGAACCACGATAAATTCTGGTTTGATTTTTTTATCTCCCTTTTCCTCTGTTCTATTTCTAAAATAGTTTTAACAATTCTGGTTTATCAAGTTAAATTCTAATTCAAAAGATTTTTGTTGAAAACTATGTCTATTATTTAACTTAAGTTCTGTAAGATAACTTTGCTTTGAAAAAGCTTTTAAAAAATCATTTTCTATTTTTAATTACATTCTACATATACATACTTGCATATTAACCTATTATGTTTCACTAGAAATCATCTCACTTCTATTCATATAGAACTTGTTTGAAAAATTTAGTGACTTCTAATTCACCCCCCTCTTATGTGTCATCGAGACCAACAATTAGTATCAAAGTAGTGCTCATTCTTCTAAGGTTTGACAACCTTGAGTGATCCACAATATGGCTTTAAGTTTTGGAAATCCTCCTATAGCTACTCCATTCAAAGAAGGTAATTCTATTCATAGACCACCTATATTTAGTGGTGATAATTATCCATTCTAGAAAGTCATTATGAGACATTTCATACAGTTTCAAAACATGGACTATTGGGATATTATAGAAGATGGATATCAGCGACCAATAAAAATGATCGTTCAAATTGGAAATCCAAATGTAACAGTTTTGAAAACAAGAAAAGAACTCATAGATAAAGAGAAGAAAAGCATGCAATTGAATTCAAAGGCTATGAGCATTTTATTCTACTCACTATACACCAATGAAATTTAACAGAGTTTCAAGTTATGAAATAGTGAAAGAAATTTAGGATAAGCTAGCAATAACATATGAAGAAACTTATAAAGTAAAGGAATCCAGATTGCATGTACTCATGGTGGACTATGAAGCCTTCAAGATGAAACCAGACGAGGCAGTCTCAAAGGTAATTAATAGGTATATTAAATTAATTAATGAAATTAAAGCTGTAGGTAAAAAGGTAGACGATGAAGATAAAATTGCAAAATTTGTTAGAGGTCTTATTCCTAGATGGGAAGCTAAAGCTTCAATTTTATTCGATAAAGATCTTGCATTTCTTAACTTCGATATTGTTTGTAGTTCTCTTATTTCTCATGAGCTTTATATTAAGTCATATGAAGTTGAAAAAGAAAAAGAAAGAAAATTAAGGGCACTTGTTCTCAAAGGTAAATATAGGAGTGCCTATTCAATTGGAGATGATGAAATAACACTAATTACAAAGAAATTCAAGAAGCTTTACAAAAAAGGTAAGAAATTCAATAAGAGACATTAGCAAAAATACTCACAACAGAAGATAGAAAACACCTCCAAATCTTTTAGAGATGTCATTTGCTATGAATACAAAAAGGCTAGACATATTAAATCAAAATATCCAAATATGAAAAGAAAGGAGAAAAGATACAAGAAGAAAGCTATAAAAGCAACTTGGAGCAATAGTATAGTTTCAAGCATTAGTGCTGATGAATCAAAAGAAGATTCATAAGAAGTAGGTCTGATGTCAATTTTTTATCATAAAGAATAAAATGCCTCCGTTGAGATAGATTAGAAAGATTAGCACTCTGCTAAATAGGCCAGAGATCAAACAAACAATGAAGATGGAATAGATAAGGTAACCTATTATGGTTTTGAATCTAATTCTGATGCAAATGGTGATGAAATTGAAAATATGCTTATTTATTTTAAAAAGGTGCATTATAAATATCGTGTGTTTAAAATAAATCATATTGCATTAAGAAAAAAGCATGATATTTAAGGCAAGAATTTAAGTAGGTAAAACAAAAAGAAATTTATGCAAAAAGTGAATATTTTGATCTAGAAAAGAAATATATTGCATTGCAAGAAAAATGTAATGATAAAGGAAAGAAAAATTATGAATATAATAGAAAAGAAAACAAGGATTTGCATGCAAGTACATCTAAAAATTATGCTAAATATAAAAAGAATTACACCTAGAAAAAGGATTATAAATATGCTTATTATGTGAATTCTTATTCTAGCAGTTCTGTTACTTGTTTCTATTGTAGCAGAAAAGCACATGTGTCTAAATTCTATTTCTATACAAGAAATGCTAGTTCTGGTAAGCAAAAATGGGTTGTAAAAAATAATGTGCTTGCTATAACTAACCCTTAAGGACCTAAGAAAATTGGTTACCTAAATCTGTATAATTCATTTGTAGATTTTCCTTAGGAGCTCCAGATCAGAAAATGGTATTTTAATAATGGATGCTCTAGGCATATGATAGGGAACAAATAAAAGCTTCCAAAGTTAGCCGTGAGAGATAGTGGAAAAGTTAGTTTTGGTGACAACAGTAAGTAAAAATAATTAGAATCTGGACAGTCAATTCAAATCCAAAAATTGACGATGTCTCACTTATTGATGGATTGAAGTTTAATTTGCTGAGCATCAGTCAAATCTGCCATAAAAATAGAAGAGTGATTTTTAAAAAAGATTACTACAAAGTAGAAGAAGTTGAGATAGAACAAATAGTTCTGATAGAACATAGATTAGAAAATATTTATCAAGTCAATATAGAAGAGCTATAGAAAAGTGATTTAAATTGCTTGATAACATTAAAAAATCTAAGTATAATTTGGCACAAGAAACTTAACCATGCAAGCATTCATACAATAGAGAAGCTTGCTAGGAAAAATCTCGTTAAAGGATAGCCAAAGATGAGTTTCGAAAGAGATTATGTTTGTAAGGCTTGTCAATTAGGGAAATAGATAAGAACTTTCCATAAATTGAAAGGTGAAATCTCATCTAAAAAGGCATTGTAGCTTTTAATTACACTTAGATTTTTTTTAAACCAATAAGTCCTGCAATTATTGGTGGAAAGGCTTACATATTGGTGATAGTGGATGATTATACAAGTTATACATGGACATTATTTCTTACTCATAAAAATAAAGCATTTAAGGCATTTGAAAATTTGAGCAAGAAAATACAAAATGAGAAAAGGTATATGATCACAAGTATAAGGAGTGATCATGGAGAAGAATTCGAAAATAAGAGTTTTGAGGAGTATTAAATAGTTCTAGAATTCATCATAGCTTTTTAGCTCTCAGAACACTCAATAGAATGGTGTAGTAGAGAGGAAGAACAAAAAACTTTAAGAAATGGCCATAATAATGATCAAAGAAAATAATCTTCCAAAGTACTTCTGGCAAAAGCAGTAAATATTGCTTATTACATCCTAAACAGAACACTTGTCTGATTAGTTCTAATAAGACCCTATGTAAGCTTTGGAAGGACAGAAAACCCAACATCAGCTACTTTAACCTTTTGGCAGTAAGTTTTTTATTTATAATGATAAAAATAATTTGCGTAAGTGTAATGCCCTCACTACAAAAGGGTTCAAACCTACCATTCACATCTTTTACAAGCATTCATGATATGCATGCACATATCTAACATTATTTAATAATACTTAGCTTGACTCTACTCGTTAATCACATAATTACACTATTTATGAATTCACATGCATCACTCTCCTTTGTACTTATCTTTACATAACATAATCATTTTTTTGTTGAATATTACAAGTAGAATACTATTATTATTACAAATTTCTTTACAAATGTACCTTTACATATCATTAAAACAAAATAAGAAACACAAGAGACACTCTAGTCCTAGCCTTTGTGTTAACCATCCACCATTAATCTTCTTCCTTGAGCAATCCTAACAGAGTACCTATATGGATAAACACATATGCTAATCTAAAAAGCCTAGTAGGAAAAAGTTCAATAAATACAACTACTCATAGCAATTAATATAAAACTTGTAAATAAAATAAGCATGAAATATAACAAACTTTGTTCACACATACCATACCGAGAATTAATAGAACAAAACATTTATATGAACCATAAATTATCACTTTCCATAATAATAACAGAAATTTATATGTAAGTACATATGTTCAATCATAGATGTTTGTAAACTTTTATATGGTAATCATATATTTTGTCATATAACTTTTTATTTTCAATTCACCTTTCAATTTAAATGGCTACCTAAGTTTTACGGATGTGGATAATAGGTGTTGTGGATACCCAAAGGTATCGATCCTGTAGGATACCCAAAGGTATCAAAACTGTAGGATCAAATGGGGTCAAAACTATAAGTCCCGATTCAGAACTAATTGCAAGACCCAAATGGGGTCAAGATTGTAGCAGCTATAATATCACCCTATAGGCATGCCTATCTATCCACATCTAAGTACTATACACAAGCATCGCTTTCTTTTCATATCCTTTCACTCTTTAGACTCACATCATATCGGGACTAGTGAGCACGCACACATATATAGTATATCAAGAAAAATCTAGTTATACTATCAGATAATCAATCATGTATCACTACTCTTTATCATGTTACTTTATTCATGAAATTCATACACTACAAATATCAATAAAAAAGTATGAACACGCATACATATTTAATGATAAACATACCTGTATCCTTACACACTTACATTACATTCTCTTCAATGCATTCTTGAAGCCAAATTTAGATCTATACATGTATAACTTCAATAAACATAATGAAACACATACCTTTCTTTCATACACATGTATAGCAATAGGGTTCATTCCCTTGGTAAGAGCTTTGGAATATTCATATCTATATACTTATCCATGTTCAATTGGTTTATGCTTATACTTATTCTTATACATATACATGTAAGTTCATATGTTCAAATATGCTTATGTATACATATATGTGATTCACATATCATGTTTCTTGTTAGTTCTTTATAAACATTGTTGGTGTTAAGAGAAATTATATAGATTTCATCATATGCTAATAATTTTTTATGTTTAGGTTCAATTGGTATTCCAATCTCAATGTATCATTAAGTATTTCAAATACATAACATCATGTTATATCCCTAAATATGTGTTCCTAATATTTTAAAAGTGTTCATAAAAGTTCAAAAATCATTCAATAACATTTTAAGATCTAAAAATCAAGTATAGGTTGGAATGGGGGAGCGTTATGGCTGAGATAAAATGGTTCCAACTATGTCAATTGCTTCTATTTGATCTAGAATGCTTTTATCATGTCTAAGATAAAAGTGTCACATTCGGGACAATGCAGTCTACCCAGAATTCAGTAGGCAGACTCTTAGGTTCAACTTAAACACCAATTTTGACCTAGCAAATGTGATTTTCTGGGAAAACTTTATTCTCGACATATGTTTCACTATGTCTTTAGTTTCCATATAATTAATAATCATGCAATTTGGACCACTACACAAAGAGATATACATAAAAACATATAGGCTACTCCTAATAAGAGAGCAGTAGTCATAGCTCAACTTTCATTTCCAACTAGAATTACAACAATTGGTGCTCTAGAACTCATGTTATGATTAAAAAATCTTGACAGGTCTAGTGATCCCTATAACAAAATAACTCTCTAACATTATTATCAACTTATTTGCATGTTTATACTTTTTAATCATACTCTCACATAATTCAAATAGCCTCTATAACATTTACACTTAATTTCTAATTGTTAAATATATAATCAAAGAGTTTAGGGTTCTCTTACCTTTAAGCCTAAGAAATCCTTTTCACTTCCTTAATAGTTTCCTCTCCTATCTTCTTGCTTAATTCTCTTTCAATACTACATAATTTACACTTTACTTGTAAACCCCCATTCTTTACTCTTAATTTAACTTGTAGATATTAAGAATTAAGAAGAAGAAGGTGAAGAAGCAAAAAGAGAGGACAAACCTACCTTATGCTTCCTTAACCTTCAAACCTTTACTTGTATTTAATAAAATTCTTGATTTACCAACGTCAAAGGGAGCTTTAAGGGAGGGAAGTAGTAGAAAATGAAATGAAGAAATGCCAAATAAGGAGTCTCTGTAGGCAGCCACTTCATCTCCTTTTAATTACCCACTTTCAATCATTTTCTAGACACTTATATCACTCTCCTATTGGTCCACTTGTGACCTATATGAGAAATTCCTTTTTAATCACTTAAGTATTTTTTTCTAACTTAATATCACACTTATCAATTGATTTAATGAGTTCCTCACTCAATACTTCTTAAATACATAAATACATGTTAATTTTCCAAATTACCCTTATCTTGTGCTCTATTTCCCTCTGTGTCCTTTTTTCGATTTCTTTGTTACTCCAAATGTGCCATCAGCATACATTCCTTCTATGATATATATTGAGGCCTTACAATAAGTTTGATGCAAAATTTGATAAAGGTATTTTTCTTGGTTATTCATTAAATAGTAGAGCATATAAGGTTTTTAATAGAAGAACTTTAGTTTTAGAAGAATCTATAAATGTTAAATTTGATTATGCTGACACTTGCACTAAAGAATGAAATTATTCTGATGATGATATAGATAAAAAGATAAATGATATAAACAAAAAGAATACAGAGAAAAATCAGATAGAAAAGTCACCAGATCAGTAAGTAAATCAGGATGTCAGATCTGGATACTCATTTGGTCAACTAAAAGCACATCAACTAGCAGAAAGGTAGGCAGATCAGTCTCTAAACAACAAAAAAAATAGTCTATTAAAAATCTAGCATAATAACAAATTGCAGAACAACCAGCAAAATTACCAAAGGAATGGAAACTTCAAAGATATCACCCAAAAGAGAACTTATTGATAGAACCATAAGAAAGATTGGTGACCAAAAAAGCAATGAGTGAATATTATGGTAATGTAGCCATTATTTCTCAACTAGAACCCAAAAATTTTATAGATGCTCAAAATGATGAAAATTGGATTCTTGCTATGCAAGAAGAATTGAATTAATTTGAGAGAAATAAAGTTTTGAATCTAGTTTCTAAGCCTTTAAATTGTTCTATTATTAGTACTAAATTGGTATTATAGAAACAAACTTGATGGGTAAGGGAATGTTGTAAGAAATAAAGCAAGATTAGCTACTTAAGGCTACAATCAAAAGGAAGGTATTGATTTTGATGAAACCTTTGCAATAGTAGTTAGATTAGAAGCAATTAGAATTTTATATGCATGTGTATGTTTTAAAATTTTCAAACTTTATCAAATTGATGTACAAAATGGTTTTCTAAATGGTTTTTTGAATGTAGAAGTTTATATAGCACAACCTTCTAGTTTTGAAAATTAAGATCATCCTGAATATGTTTACAAACTTAAAAAGACTTTATATGGTTTAAAGCAAACCCTAAAACCTTGGTATGAAAGATTGAGTTATTTTATTCTTGGTCATGGTTTTAATAAAGGAAAAGTGGATAACACACTTTTTACCAAACATCATTCATCTTATATTTGAGTTGTGCAAATTTATATTGATGATATTATTTTTGGTTCAACTAACATTTCCATGTGCAAAGATTTTGAATCTATTATGAAGTAGGAATTCAAAATGAGTTTGATGGGTGAACTCATTATATTCTTGGGTCTGCAAATTAAATAATGCAGAAGTATAATTTTTATTAGTCAAACTAAATATACAAAGGAGTTAATCAAGAAGTTTAAGATGACAAATGCAAAATCAGCCAATACACCTATGAGTCTCTTAATTAAGTTTGAAAAAGATGAAAAGGCAAGGATGTGGATGAAAAGAATTATACAGGTATGATCGCATCTTTGCTAAACTTGATAGCTAGCATACTAGATATACATTTTAGTGTTTGTCTACATGCAAGGTTCCAATGTGCTCTAAAGGAGTCACACTTGTTTGCTGTAAAGAGAATTATAAGATATCTAGTTAGAACTTCAGAATTGGGACTGTGGTATCCAAGAAATAGTTATCTTGATCTCATAGGCTATTCTGATGTAGATTATGCTAAATGCAAAATTGATAAAAAAAAAGCACTTCCGATGACTATCATTTCCTTGGACATTGTCTAATTACTTGGTCCAGCATAAAATAAAACTCAATGGTTCTATCTATAGCAGAAGCATAATATATTATAGTTGGAGGAAGTGTTACACAAGTTCTACGGATCAGACAACAACTAATGGATTATGAAATTGAATTTGATCAAGTTTCTATTGTCTGTGACAACGCAAGTGCAATTAATTTGACAAAAAATCATATTTTGCATTCAAGAACAAAACATATAAAAATCAGACACTGCTTCATAAGAGATCATGTTCAGTATGGTGATATTATGCTAGAATTTATTCCAATAGAACAACAGCTAGCTAATATCTTCATTAAACCTTTAAAGGAAGATTGAGTCTACAAAATTAAAAGAAAATTGGGCATGGAAACTGTTGATGAATAAGCTTTCTAGTGAGGTAACTAATGGAATATCACATGGCATGTATATGAAGATCACGTAGCAGAAAAATAAAAATATAGATCATTCATGCCATGCAATAAAAGACATAAAATCGAAACATGCAATTTTAGGGTTTTTGAAAAACTTACAACATTAAATGCCTTTCAAAACTTGATTTTGATGATGACCAGCAACTAAGATGGATTTATTCGCCTTAGATCTTGATCACCAATGCCAAAAGGAATAGCCTTTATGCTACTCCTCTCGATTCTCACACATACACTTGCAAGGAAGGCTTAAAACCGAGAGTGCTAGCTCTATGTTTGTGTATTCGGCAATGGGTATTGAACTAAAGACACAAGACCTGATCTTGTTCTTCCTAAGGTTCACCAATGGCTCCTTAAAATCCAAGAGAAGAAGGAAGAATCCTTTCCCCTTGAGAGTGGCGGCTTAGAGAGAGAAGAAACCTAACTTGAAAAAATTATTTCATTAATTTATACCACTAGGTTTAGGAAATCTATAGGATGCCAAAATCCCCTTTAATTAGGTAGTATATTCAGCCTCTATTACTTCCTAATTAAGTGATTCAAATTAATTTAAATTCATTTTAGGTTTAAATTTAAATTAATTTAAATGCATAAGACATTTAATCAAAAACTACCACTTAATTAGGATATGTGCATGTGTCGAAATTCACATTGATTTTATCTTTGAATTTCGATCACTCTCTCTCCTATTTAAGTGTTTTATTTTGATTCAAATGCTATTAGGCTTTAATACTCAATTAACTTAATTAATACAAGATAGTTAATTAATTGAAATTAATCCTTGTGGGCCGAATTTCTCTCTCTAATGGACCAAGGTCCATTTAGCAAATTTAATACCCATTACATACATTAATTTGACTTTAATTAAAAGCCCAAATTAAAGTCCAAAAATTTAATTAAATATTTTAAGCTCTATGCTTTATGTGCGATCCTATAGGTCCATTTAATATTGGCAATGAATTAATAAATTAATCCAAAGGCTATATATACTCTCTAGCAAGATATTATAGCATTCCAAATTAAATGAAAATGCAAATGGCATGTAGCGACCTAATGCAATTTTGCATAGTCCTTTACCCATAAATATCAGAATTAATATAAGGCATGAAACTAATCATCCTTATATATATTAATTCCTTTCTTGATATTCCAGTGACACTAAACTCTCAGATAACTAATGATTACTCATTATTTCATCTCAGTATGGCCATACACTTCTCAGTTTACTGATCAAGTGGCCGATGATATTTTTCTCTCTTATTGAGAGGGGTAATCCCTTTACTTCTCTCATGCTCTCTAACATGAATCAATGCATACCCATACTTGTCACTCTATTACGAGCACGATAGGTGTATGTCAAAGTATACAGTAATTCATAAAGAGTTTCATAGAGATTTTAGGTCTAAGAACTTCGATGCAAAACTTGCATATGAGAAACATTTATGACTTGTACCATGTAGTGTTCTCATGAACGGATCGAATCCAGATACCATGTTCAAAACATGTATCTATGATCTTTGATTGACACTTTTGTCCTTATGATCTGTAAGACAGAACTCATCTTATCAGAGAGAGCATACTAGTCTTAATTCATTTATTATTCCCATAACAATGACTGACTAGGGATATTTAGAATAAAGTCTCATTTGTTTCAAGGTCTTACAACCATGTGCCTCACACATGATAACTTAAACTAAAACAACATTCTTGGATAGTTCTAACAATTGATATGCACAGGAATATAATAAATAAAACAAATGCCTCATTTATTAACTAAAGTGTTTTATAACAATGCAATGGGGCTAGGGCTTACACTAACAATCTTCTACTAGCACTAGTCCCAATTGGGCATAGCCCTAAGACCGAATGCTTTTAAATGAGCTTCGTGCAGATTTGGACGCAACTATTTCGTCAAAGGATCTGCTACATTGTCTTCACTTGCTATCTTGCTAACCTTGACGTCCCCACGATCAATGATCTCTCTGATCAGGTGGCACCTTCTGAGTATGTGTTTGGATTTCTGGTGTGACCGGGGCTCCTTGGCCTGTACGATGATCCCGTTTTTGTCACAAAAAATTTCTAATGGATCTAGGATGCTTGGGACCACTCCTAATCCAGAAATAAAATTTCTAATCCAAATAGCCTCTTTTGCAACCTCGCTTACTGTAATATACTCAGATTCTGTAGTTGAGTTGGCAACAGTTTCTTGCTTCGAGCTTCTCCAGCTGACAGCACCACCGTTCAAAACAAAAAAAATCCAGATTGTGATCTTGAATCCTGAGTGCTGGTCTGAAAAGCAGCATTGGCATAACCTTGTATGACGATCTCTTCTTGACCACCATACACCAAGAAGTAATCATTAGTCCTTCGCAAGTACTTTAGAATCCCCTTTATAGCAGACCAGTGCTTCTCACCAGGGTCTTACTGAAACCAATTGGTTATACTCAGTGCATGAGCAACATCCAACCTAGTACATAACATAACGTACATGATAGATCCAATAGCAGATGCATATGGGATTCTACTCATGTTGTCCCTTTCCTATTTGGTTTTAGGTCACTTTTCTTTAGTTAAAGGAACTCCCAAAGCCAAAGGTATGTACCCTTTCTTTGAGTCTCCTATGCTAAAATGCTTTAGTACTTTATCTATGTACTTTTCTTAACTTAGTCCCAAAAGCCGATTCGATCTATCTATATAGATCCAAATACCAAGTATTATCTCGGCTTCACTTAAGTCTTTCATTGAGAAACACTTCCCCAACCATTGCTTAACCTTTTGCAATGTTGGAATGTCATTCCCAATGAGAAGGATGTTGTCCATATATAGGACCAGAAATACTATTATGCTCCCACTAACCTTCTTGTACACACAAGGCTCATCTTCGTTCTTGACGAAGTCAAATTCTTTGACTGCCTCATCAAAATGAAGATTCCAACTTTGGAATGCTTGCTTTAATCCATAAATGGATTTTTAAAGCTTGTAAACCTTCTTCGGATGCTTGGGATTGACAAAATCCTTAGGCTATGTCATATACACATCCTCAAGTAGATTTCCATTGAGGAAACTAGTTTTGACATCCATTTTCCATATCTCATAGTCATGATATGCAGTTATGGCAAGCAAGATCCTAATGGACTTGAGCATGACTACAGGCGAAAAGGTCTCATCATAGTCTACACCATGAGTTTGCCGAAAACCTTTTGCTACTAGTCTACCTTTGTAGGTCTTATCAGCTTTGAGTTTAAATAGCCACTCGTATTCAATTACCTTAGCACCTTTTGGTGGATCAACCAAGGTCCAAACCTGGTTATCGTACATTGATTGCATCTCGAATTTCATGGCTTCAAGCCAATTTTCCGAGTTTGGGCTCTCAATAGCTTCTTGGTAGGTAGTAGGATCCTCACGATCTACTAACTCAATAGTGTCACTGTCGGCGATTAGAAATCTGTATCTCTCAGTCTCCTGACGTACCCTATCGAACCTTTTAGGTTCTTGTGTAATGGGTTTTTATTCCATAACTGGTTGTGAACTTGATCCCATTTCCAACTGATCCTCTATAGGAGTTTGTGGCGCTTGAATTTCTCCAAGTTCTACTTTACTCCCACTATCTTTCTTGAGAAGGAACTCCTTTTCCAAGAAAATAGCCTTGCGAGCAATAAATACTTTGTTCTCGGCTTGTGAGTAAAAGTAGTATCTCTTTGTTTCTTTGGGATAACCCATAAACAAGCAGACAGTGGATTTTGACTCTAGTTTATTAGATGTTAATTTCTTAACATGTGCTTATAGCCCCAAATCCTGAGAAATGACATATTGGGTTCTTTCTCAGTCCATACCTTGTATGGTGTCTTTTCAATTGCTTTAGTTGGAGTATGGTTCAATAGAAACGTAGCAATTTCTAATGCATAACCCCAAAAAGAGATAAGAAGATTTGCTTGACTCATCATTGATCGAACCATATCCAACAGAGTTCGATTTCTCCTTTCGGATCCACCATTCCATTGTGGTGTTCCAAAAGGAGTGAGCTGTGAAATAATACCACACTCCTTCAGATGACTGTCAAACTCTTGGCTTAAGTATTCGCCACCTCGATCTGATCGAATGGCTTTTATACTTTTGCCAAGTTGTTTTTCTACTTCATTCTTAAACTCTTTGAATTTCTCAAAAGTTTTAGACTTGTACTTCATTAGATAGACGTAGCCATATCTACTGAAGTCATCTGTGAACGTCATGAAGTAGATAAAACCACCTCTAGCTTGTGTACTTAATGGTCCACATACATCGGTATATATTAGCTCTAATAAGTCATTAGTCCTTTCACCTTTCTTGTTAAAGGACTTTTTGTCTTTTTTCCATGCAAACATGGCTCGCATGTGTCATAAGATTCCAAGTTGAATGACCCAAGCACTCCAGATTTATGGAGTCTTAAAATGCTTTTTTCGTTTGTATGCCCTAAACAACAATGCTAGAAGTAAGTAGGGTTCAATTCATTTGATTTAACCCTCTTTGTATTAATGTTGTATATGGACTATATGTTTTGTAGATCAAGGATATAAAGGCCATTTTGCAACATGATATTGCCATATGAAATGCCTTGGCGACGAATATGAACTTTGCCATTATCAATAACAAAATCAAATCCATCGAAATCCAAACAAGAAACTAAAATAATGTTTCTGCTCATAGCAGGCATTTAATAACAATTTTTCAAATCTAAACAAAGTCCAGAAGGTAAAGTGAGTTTATAGTTGCCTATCTCCATGGCAGCAACTCGTGCTTCATTCCCTACATGGAGGTCCACTTCATTCTTCCCAAGTAACCGCCTATTTCTTAACCCCTACGCATTTGAACAAATGTGAGAACCACAATCAGTATCCAATACCCAAGTGGTAGAAATAGAAAGGTTAATTTCAACAACAAAAATACTAGAACTGGACGCCTTGGCTCCATTATTCTTTTGTTCTTCCTTGAAGAGAGCGTAATTCTTTCTCCAATACCCTAATTTGTTACAATGGAAGCATGTGCTCTCACTCTCCTTGAGCTTTTGCGCCTTGGGCTTAGGTTAGGCCTGAGGTGCACTCCCATTTGACTTGAGTCGAGCCAGGTCATTCTTGGGTTTTGCCTTTCCCTTTCCTTTTCCCTTAGCGGGTCCCTTTTTAATGCCCCATTGAACCATAAGTACGGGATTAGTCTTTTTAATGTTCTCTTCAGCATACTTAAGCATCCCATGAAGCTCTATGACTGTCTTGTTCATTGCATGTATGTTATAATTCATAACAAATGGATCATAATCATCAGTCAATGAACCTAAGATTAAGTCAGTGGCCAATTCCTTTGGCACTTGTACCTCAAGTTTCTCAAGAGTATTAAGATACTCTTTCATCTTGAGTACATGGGTACTAACAGGAGTACCCGCAGCCATCTTACAAGAAATTAAGGCCTTTGTTGTCACGAACCTTTCGTGACAAGCTTGCTCTTGAAACATCTCCTTGAGGTACACCATGATCGCATAAGCCTCTTGGTCCATGAATTGCTTCTACAAGTCAGGCACCATAGTGGCCAGCATCAGACAGGTCACATCATTGGAGTCGCTCTTCTTGGTCTCAAAATTTTCCTTTTAAACTGCAGAGGCATTCCTAGAAGGTTCCTTGGGTAAGGGTGCATCCAAAACATACGACTTTTTCTCTTGCTTAAGAACTATTCTTAAGTTTAGAGACCAGTCTATGAAATTGGTGCCATTCAGTTTGTCCTTTTCTAGGACTGACCGCAATGAAAAGTTATTGTTTGAAGAAGCCATTTTCAATCTACAATAAAAACTTAGCAAGATTAAATGAGGTCTTATTTATATTCCTACAAACCGAATTAATATCCATTTAAATAATTCGTGTTAGTGATTTAATGTGGGCCAAGATTCACTTTTCACAACAACCTATTACTCAAGCTGAGCTTGTACACCTAACAAGTTAAGTTACATTGGTAGGAAAACTCCAATCATGTCTCGTCCATGACTCTTGGATCAAATGGGCTAACATCTTAAGATGTTATATCACAAACCCATTTATTAGTTGCCTAGGTCCGGGCATCCCTTTCCATGTTAAGTCTAACCTATATTCATAACCCATGCCTCACAAAGATAATCGAGCGCATCTAAGACTTCTAGTCTACGTGACCGATGATCGATGCCTTGACATACTTCGAATTAGGAAGGCAACTTTGTGACTTACTATTTTAGGGATTCATTTTATTACGGCTTACATGACATACGCTTTGTCATCCATTCATAGCATGCATATATATATAATTGCATAAAGTAAAGCGTGACAAACATGGGCCCAAAAACCTACAACTAAGATTCTATACTATTACATAAGAATATTTGAGTTGGGCTTCTCCACTCCGGTGGGCTTCGTCTTGATTTACAAAGTCTTCAAATAAATTCTATTTTAAGAAATAAATGAAACTTTTACAACAATACATAATGGCACGCATGCCATATTTAATTATAAAAACCTAGGGCCCATGAATGCACCATACATATCCATTCATCACACAAAACAAGCAAATAAATATATATAACATTCATGGATAAAACAAAGTCCAATTTTAATTAATTTAGCCAAGCCTATTAATGGAAATTGTGTACTTAAACTTTTAAGAGGAGACCTCATGATGGGCCTGGACTGAAGCCTAATGGACTAAATCCTCTTATTGAATAATTTATCTTAAAAGCCCAAAACACAAACTAGTTAGATTTGTGCCATAAATCAACTCTAGTATAATTTTCAATTTTGCCATTTTTAATATTATGTCATACAACCTATAAATATTAAAAATACATATAATATGTACCAGCATGAATTAAAACATTAAAATTATGAAGAACATATATCATACATGGCATTTATACTAAACAAACAAACAACAATGAAACTAGTTGTTTAATGCTCATATAATGCCACAAAAATGCACAAACACTTAAAACAATTTTATGAGTCATTTAATAATTTAAATAAGGTCATAAATATTGAGTTAATGTTCTGTACTGATCTGATCTGAATTTTTTTTCCATTTTAATTAAAATAAAACAAACAATGTTGATTAAACATGCAACAAACACAAACTAGTAATAGTTTTAAGTGATTTTAAAATTAATCAATTAAATTGTCATGGACTAGAATTAAAATAAATTTTAAAACATGTCCAGACCTGTTATTAATCTTTAAAAATCACTTACTAACATGTCAAATACATTTAATTTTGAAAACTAGTTGTTAAATAAACACATATCATACAAACTAGCACCTAGTTTCAAGATTAACATGTACCATCAGGTATTTATAATTAAATCCGACCATGAATAGCTCTAAGAACATCTTAGGATAGTATATTAACATGTCATAATAATTATAATACCTATCTAATCATTTAAAATCATTTTTACACCAAAACAATGCAAAAAACTCAAAACAGAAAATTTCAGCATTGCATGTTTTTAAACAAACGATTTTTGATTAAATATTTAATGCATCTAAAGCACTAAAATAAGTATGTTTAGGCTCTAATGCCACTGATGGAATATCACATGGCATGTATATGAAGATCACACAGCGGAAAAATAAAAATATAGATCATTCATGCCATGCAATAAACGACATAGAATCGAAACATGCAATTTTAGGATTTTTGAAAAACTTACAACCTTAGATGCCTTTCAAAACTTGATTTTGATGATGAACAGCAACTAAGATGGATTTATTCGCCTTAGATCTTGATCACCAATGCCAAAAGGAATAGCCTTTACACCACTCCTCGCTATTCTCACACACACACTTGCAAGGAAGGCTTAAAACCGAGAGTGCTAGCTCTATGTATGTGTATTCGGCAATGGGTATTGAACTAAAGACACAATACCTGATCTTGTTCTTCCTAAGGTTCACCAATGGCTGCCCAAAATCCAAAAGAAGAAGGAAGAATCCTTTCCCCTTGAGAGTGGCGGCTTAGAGAGAGAAAAAACCTAACTTGGAAAAATTATTTCATTAATTTATACCACTAGGTTTAGGAAATCTATAGGATGCCAAAATCCCCTTTAATTAGGTAGTATATTCAGCCTCCATCACTTCATAATTAAGTGATTCAAATTAATTTAAATTCCTTTTAGGTTTTAAATTTAAATTAATTTAAATGGCATAAGACATTTAATCAAAAACTACCACTTAATTAGGATATGTGCATGTGCCGAAATTCACATTGATTTTATCTTTGAATTTCGGTCACTCTCTCTCCTATTTAAGTGTTTTATTTTGATTCAAATGCTATTAGGCTTTAATACTCAATTAACTTAATTAATACAAGATAATTTATTAATTGAAAGTAATCCTTGTGGGCTGAATTTCTCTCTCTAATGGACCAAGGTCCATTTAGCAATTTTAATACCCATTACATACATTAATTTGAATTTAATTAAAAGCTCAAATTAAATCCCAATACTTTAATTAAATATTTTAAGCCCCATGCTTTATGTGCGATCTTATAGGTCCATTTAATATTGGCAATGAATTAATAAATTAATCCAAAGGCTATATATACTCTCTAGCAAGATATTATAACATTCCAAATTAAATGAAAATGCAAATGGAATTCAGTGACCTAATGCAATTTTGCATAGTCCTTTACCCATAAATATCAGAATTAATATAAGGCATGGAAGTAGTCATCCTTATATATATTAATTCCTTTCTTGATATTCCAGTCACACTAAACTCTCAGATAAATAATGATTACTCATTATTTCATCTCGGTATGGCCATACACTTCTCAGTTCACTGATCAAGTGGCCGATGATATTTTTCTCTCTAATTGAGAGGGGTAATCCCTTTACTTTTCTCATGCTCTCTAACATGAATCAATGCATACCTAAGCATACCCATACTTGTCACTCTGTTATGAGCACTTTAGGTGTATGTCAAAGTACACAGTAATTCATAAAGAGTTTCATAGAGATTTTAGGTCTAAGAAATCCGATACAAAACTTGCATGTGAGAAACATTTATGACTTGTACCATGTAGTGTTCTCATGAATGGATCAAATCCAGATACCATGTTCAAAACATGTATTTGTGATCTCTGATTGACATTCTTGTCCTTATGATCTGTAAGACAGAACTCATCTTATCAGAGAGAGCCTACTAGTCTTAATTCATTTGTTATTCCTATAACAATGACTGACTAGGGATATTTAGAATGAAGTCTCATTTGTTTCAAGGTCTTACAACCATTATCCTCACACATGATAACTTAAACTGAAACAACATTCTTGGATAGTTCTATCAATTGATATGCATAGGAATACAATAGATAAAACAAATGCCTCATTTATTAACTAAAGTATTTTATAACAATGCATTAGGGCTAGGGCTTACACTAATAGTAACATCATATTCTAATCAAATAGAATATATGTGTATTTCTGATACATTTTCTGATATGTTCTAACATTTACTAGAAATGTTGCATGTTCTAATCTGATATCTATTTAAACTAGATAAGTTAAATTTTCTATTTAAGTTCTATTGTTTGTTTTGAATTTATTTATTAATATCTGATCGCATGTTAGTTAATATTTTGCCTATTTGACTATCTAATGTTTTCTTTAAAAATTCAAAATTATCCTTTTTTATTTGTCGTTCATAAAATCTAGTAAGGGCAATATTGGTATTTAATTTTATTCTTTCCTACGTAAAGATCGATTTCTTCTCTTTATACATAGTGTATTTCAAAGGTTTAATGGAAATTATTTTCATTTCAATTTGAAAGAGATTGTTAGCTATCACTTTGGGAAGGAAAAACTTTTAAGTGTTATGTCTATTCAAATTGCTTTTCATTTAATGCAAGAGAAACTTTTCATTTAATCCCTATTTCTCTCTATTTCAGAAATCGATACATCTCCTCTTACTCTTCCCTCTATTTTCCCTTTCATTTTAATCTTTCCTTGGAAACCCTAACACCAAAATCCCTTTGAAGAATTCACCCAAAATGGCAAGAGTATAGACAATAGCTAAATGTAACCTTAAAATAGTGATTTCATAAAAATTGTTAAAAAAAATAACCCACTGCAACCAATTTTAAGAGATAAAAAACTATCAAGATGAAATTAGTAATCATTCCTCCAAAAACAATCAATTAGGATGCCATCATAGTGTTCTCTCCAAATTTAGTAAATTGGATTAAAAAGCAAGGATGGAAACTATTCATTACTTATACCGACAATTCATTCTATCCAAACTTAGTGCATGTGTTTTATAAGTCTATCAACAATGTCAAAAAAGATAACTTTACTGTAGTACTTGGCAACAGAAAGCTCGATGTCACCATTGATCTCTTTGCCAATGTATTCTTTATCCCTTCTGTAGGTACTCGAGTAGATAGAAAATTAAGAACGCCTATCATAAAAAATTCAATAGGGAAAAATTTCAAAGAGAGACAATAGACATGGTTAATCTGCCTAAGGATCCACCATCTACATGCATGATTATAATATTTAGGGCTTTACATAAGTATATTTTGTGACTATTTTATCCCTAGGATAGGGACTGTAACTTTTTTGGCCTCTATAGATGATTGCATCATCTGGCATTTTTTGCATAATAAGCTAATTAATTTGCCTTACTTATTGTTAAAAGTCATGTCTAAGATAAAATCAAAGATAAAAATGCCTTATGCCTTGCTATTGAACAAATTGTTTTAGTATTGGGTTGGATTTAAGGAGTGAAGTTGAGCAAAAATTGCAAAAAACTCACTATATTTCGAGAAAATGTTTTAAGGAATCTGCAACTAGGAATAAAGTGTTAGGAAAAAGAAAAGTTGGAACACTAGTCAAGCTAGCCACCTCTAAAAAATCCACTATTTCAGTTATGTTGCCTACACAAATAGATTTTGGTAGTACTCCTAAACCTGTGTCATCTAGATTTACTATTGCAAACCTATAAGAGATTTTGAAGATCTTTGCTCTTGAAGTTGCTTGCTATTTGATTAAAAATGTGTCCGTAATAATCAAAGAAGCATCTTCTAATCCCATCCTTTCTAAAAGTAAGAGGCAAACTGAAGAAATTTCTAAAGAATAGTTTGTGGATAGTTCTGCAGAATTGGGTTTTGGATCCTCGGTTAAGGGTAGAGATTGTTGAGTTTGAACATATAAATGCAAAAGTAGAAAATGATGAAGATAATTTTGAAGACCAAAATGCAGTCCAATCTGTTAAAGAAGAAGAGGATAGTTCAATCGACTCTCAAGAACCAGGAAGCCTAATTTTCACTAATATTGCAGAGCCAGAGAAGATGGCTTCTATCTCTAAAGTTATTACATCACTGCATATAGACCAACCTATAAGTGAAAATTAGTAAGCAGCATCAAACTCTCTAGTGCATTTGAGTACAGATAAGGTTCCAAACTTGCCAACTCTAAAATAGCCTCATCCAGCATAAGATTTATCCTTTGTAGCACCAGTACACAATGAGCCTTTTAATCCGATTGATGATTAGCATGTATCTGAGGAAAGAACTACCTCTTTGTGTTTAGATGAGGATGATGATCCTCCTGTTAGTGTAAGCCCTAGCCCCAATGTATTGTAATAAAGCACTTTGAATTAATAAAATGAGGCATTTGTTTTATCCTTTGTATTCCTGTGCATATTAATTGATAAAACTATCCAAGAGTGTTGTTTCGGTTTAAGTTATCATGTGTGAGGCACATGGTTGTAAGACCTTGAAACAAATGAGACATCATTCTAAATATCCCTAGTCAGTCATTGTTATGGGAATAACAATGAATTAAGACTAGTATGCTCTCTCTGAAATTATGAGTTCTGTCTTACGGATCATTAGGACAAGAGTGTCAATCAGAGATCATAGATACATGTTAAAGAACATGGTATCTGGATACGATCCGCTCATGAGAACACTACATGGTACAAGTTATAAGTGTTTCTCATATGCAAGTTTTGTATCGGAGTTCTTAGACCTGAAATCTCTATGAAACTCTTTATGAATTACTGTGTACTTTGACATACACCTAAAGTGCTCGTAACAGAGTGACACGTACGGGTATGATTGGGTATGCATTAATTCATGTTAGAGAGCATGAGAGAAGTGAAGGGATTACCCCTCTCAATAAGAGAAAAAAATATCATCGGCCACTTGATCAGTGAACTGAGAAGTGTATGGCCATACCGAGATGAAATAATGAGTAATCATTATTTATCTGAGAGTTCAGTGTCACTGGAATATCAAGAAAGGAATTAATATATATAAGGATGACTAGTTCCATGCCTTATATTAATTCTGATATTTATGGGTAAGGGACTATACAAAATTGCATTAGGTCACTAAATGCCATATGCATTTTCATTTAATTTGGAATGCTATAATATCTTGCTAGAGAATATATATAGCTTTTGAATTAATTTATTAATTCATTGCCAACATTAAATGGACCTATAGGATCGCACACAAAGCATTGGGCTTAAAATACTTAAATTAAGTATTGGGCATTAATTTGGGCTTTTAATTAAAGTCAAATTAATGTATGTAATGGGTTATAAAATTGCTATTGGGCTTTGGTCCATGAGAGAGAGAAATTCAGCCCACAAGGTTTAATTTTAATTAATTAATTATGTTACATTAATTAAGTTAATTGAGTATTAAAGCCTAAAGGAATTTAAATTAAATTAATCACTTATATAATTGATGAAGTGGCCGAAATTCTAAGAGGGAAATCAAGGAATTTCGGCACATGTTTATTATTTATATTAAGTGTTTTCATTTAATTAAATGTCTTATGTTTTATTTCAAATTTGAATTTAAATTCAAAAGAGTTTAATTCAAAATATATTACTTATCTTTAGGAAGTGAAAGAGTTTGAATTAATTATCTTAGGAAGCCATCTTTGCGAGTGTGTGTGTGAGAATAGAGGGAGTGGCGTTAAAGGCTGTTCCTTGGCATTGGTGATCGAGACCTAAGGCAGATAAAGTCACCTTAGTTGCTGGGCATCATCAAATTCAATTTTCAAAAGGCATCATAAGTTGTAAGTTATACAACCCTAAAATTGCATGTTTCGTTTTTGCTTTGGAATTGTATGGTATGTATGATAAAAATTTTTGTTTTTTCGCTGTGCTATCATCACATTCATACCATGTCATATTCCATCAGTGGTATCAGAGCCTAAACATGCTTATTTTAGTGCTTTAGATGCATGAAAAAATTAATTAAAATCGTCATTATGAAAACATGCAAATCTGAAATTTTCTGTTTTGAGTTTTTTGCATTGTTTTGGTGAAAAAACGATTTTAATTGATTAGATAGGTATTATAATTAATATGACATGTTAATATACTGTCCTAAGATGTTATTAGGGCTGGTAATGGTCGGATTTAATTATTTATACCTGATGGTACATGTTAATTATGAAACTAGGTGCTTGTTGGCATGTAAATTGCTATTTTAACAACTAGTTTTCAAAATTAAATGTAAAAACGTTTTTGGCATGTTTGTAAGTGATTTTTAAAGATTAAATATCAGGTCTGGACATATTTTAAATTTGGTTTTAATTCTGGTCTATGACAATTTA
This sequence comes from Excoecaria agallocha, assembly GCA_037975025.1. Taxonomy (NCBI): domain Eukaryota; kingdom Viridiplantae; phylum Streptophyta; class Magnoliopsida; order Malpighiales; family Euphorbiaceae; genus Excoecaria; species Excoecaria agallocha. The sequence goes on along the minus strand of CM075811.1, from coordinate 53,771,695 downwards.
ATTGATTAATTTTAAAATCACTTAAAACTATGACTAGTTTGTGTTTGTTACATGTTTAATCAAGATTGTTTGTTTTGCTTTGATTAAAATGGTACAAATACATTTAGATCAGATTGGTACAGAATATTAAATCAATATTTATGGACTTATTTAGATTATTAAATGACTCATAAAATTGATTTAAATGTTTGTGCATTTTATGGCATTACATAAGCATTAAACAACTAGTTTTTGTTGTTTGTTTGTTTTTGCATGAATGTCGTGTACCATATATGTGTTCTTCATGATTTTATATTTTTAATTCATGTTAGCACATATTATATGCATTTTTAATGTTTATGGGCTGTATGACATAAAATTAAAAATGGCAAAATTGGAAATTATACTAGAGTTGATTTATAGCACAAATCTAACTAGTTAGTGTTTTGGGCTTTTAAGAGAACTTATTCAATAAGAGGATTTAGTCCATTGGACTTTGGCCCAGGCCTGTCATGGGGTCTTCTCTTAAAGGTTAAAGTACACAATTTCCATTAATGGGCTTGACTAAATTAATTAAAATTAGACTTTGTTTTATCCATGAATGCTATGTATATTTATTTGCTAATTTGGTGTGATGAATGGATATGCATGGTGCATTCATGGGCCTTGGGTTTTGTAATTAAATATGGCCTGCGAGCCATTATACTTTTTTGTAAAAGTTTTTCATTTATTTCTTAGAATAGAATATACTTGAAGACTTTGTAAATCAAGACGAAGCCCACCGGAGTGGAGAAGCCCAACTCGAAGATTCTTATGTAATAGTATAGAATCTTAGTTATAGGTTTTTGGGCCCATGTTTGTCATGCTTTACTTTATGCAATTATTTATATATGCATGCTATATATGGATGACAAAGCGTATGCCATGTAAGCCGTAATAAAATGAATCCCTAAAATAGTAAGTCACAAAGTTGCCTTCCTAATTCGAAACATGTCAAGGCATCGATCATCGGTCAAGTAGACTAGGAGTCCTAGATGCGCCCGATTATCTTTGTGAGGCATGGGTTGTGAATGTAGGTTGGACTTATCATGGAAAGGGATGCCCGGACCTAGGCAACTAATAAATGGGTTGTGCTATAACATCTTAAGATGTTAGCCCATTTGATCCAAGAGTCATGTACGAGACATGATTGGAGTTTTCCTACCTAAGTAACTTAACTTGTTAGGTGTACAACCTCAGCTTGACTAATAAGTTGTTGTGAAAAGTGGATCTTGGACCATATTAAATCACTAACGCGAATTATTTAAAGGGATATTAATTCGGTTTGTGGGATCATAAATAAGACCTCATTTAATCTTGCTAAATTTTATTGTAGATTGAAAATGGCATCTTCAAACAACAATTTCTCATTGCGATCGGTCCTTGAAAAGGACAAATTGAATGGCACCAATTTCATAGACTGGTCTCGAAACTTAAGAATAGTTCTTAAGCAAGAGAAGAAGTTGTATGTTTTGGATGCACCCTTGCCTGAAGAACCAGGAAGGAACGCCTCTGCGGTTCAAAAGGAAACTTTTGAGACCAAGAAGAGCGACTCCAATGATGTGACCTGTCTGATGCTGGCCACTATGGTGCCTGAATTGCAAAAGCAATTTATGGACCAAGAGGCCTATGTGATCATGGTGCACCTCAAGGAGATGTACCAAGAGCAAGCTCGTCACGAGAGGTTCGTGACAACAAAGGCTTTAATTTCTTGCAAGATGGCTGAGGGTACTCCTGTTAGTACCTATGTACTCAAGATGAAAGGGTATCTTGATACTCTTGAGAAGCTTGAGGTACTAGTGCCAAAGGAATTGGCCACTGACTTGATCTTAGGATCATTGCCTGCTGTTTATGATCCATTTATGATGAATTATAACGTGCATGCAATGAACAAGTCAGTCACTGAGCTTCATGGGATGCTTAAGAATGCTGAAGAGAACATTCAAAAGACCAATCCCGTATTAATGGTTCAAAAGGGAATTAAGAAGGGACCCGCTAAGGGAAAGGGAAAGGGAAAACCCAAGTCAGTTGGGAGTGCACCTCAAGCCCAATCCAAGCCCAAGGCACCAAAACTCAAAGAGAGTGAGAGCACTTGCTTCCATTGCAACAAGATAGGGCATTGGAGGAAGAATTGCACTCTCTTCAAGGAAGAACAAAAGAAGAATGGAGCTAAGGCGTCCAGTTCTGGTATTTTTGTTGTTGAAATTAACCTTTCTATTTCTACCACTTGGGTATTGGATACCGATTGTGGTTCTCACATTTGTTCAAATGTGCAGGGGCTAAGAAATAGGCGGTTACTTGGGAAGAATGAAGTGGACCTCCGTGTGGGGAATGGAGCACGAGTTGCTGCCATGGAGATAGGCGACTATCACCTCACTTTACCTTCCGGACTTTGTATTGTTTTGAATAATTGTTATTATGTGCCTGCTATGAGCAGAAACATTATTTCAGTTTCATGTTTGGATAATGATGAATTTGATTTTGTTATTAAAAATGGCAATGCTTATATTTCATCGCCAAGGCATTTTTTTATGGCAATGCCATGTTGCAAAATGGCCTTTATATCCTTGATTTACAAAACAAAAAGTCAATATAGAACATTAATACAAAGAGGGTTAAATCAAACGAATTGAACCCTACTTACTTCTGGCATTGTCGTTTAGGACATGCAAACGAAAAACGCATTTCAAGACTCCACAAAACTGGAGTGCTTGGGTCATTCGACTTAGAGTCTTATGATACATGCGAGCCATGTTTGCATGGAAAAATGACAAAAAGTCCTTTTAATAAAAAAGGTGAGAGGACTAATGGCTTATTGGAACTAATACATACCGATGTATGTGGACCTTTAAGTACACATGCTAGAGGTGGTTTTAGCTACTTCGTGACATTCACAGATGACTTCAGTAGATATGGCTATGTCTATCTAATGAAGTACAAGTCTGAAACTTTTTAGAAATTCAAAGAGTTTAAGAATGAAGTAGAAAACCAACTTGGCAAAAGTATAAAAGCCATTCGATCAGATCGAGGTGGCGAATACTTAAGCCAAGAGTTTGACAGTCATCTAAAGGAGTGTGGTATTATTTCACAGCTCACTCCTCCTGGAACACCTCAATGGAATGGTGTGTCCGAAAGGAGAAATCGAACTCTGTTGGATATGGTTTGATCTATGATGAGTTAAGATAATCTTCCTATCTCTTTTTGGGGTTATGCATTAGAAACTGCTGCGTTTCTATTGAACCGTACTCCAACTAAAGCAGTTGAGAAGACACCATACGAGGTATGGACTAGGAAAGAACCCAATATGTCTTTTCTCAGGATTTGGGGCTGTGAAGCACATGTTAAGAAATTAACATCTGACAAACTAGAGTCCAAATCCAGTGTCTGCTTGTTTGTGGGGTATCCTAAAGAAACAAAGGGATACTACTTTTACTCACAAGCCGAGAACAAAGTATTTGTTGCTCGCAAGGCTGTTTTCTTGGAAAAGGAGTTCCTTCTCAAGAAAGACAGTGGGAGTAAAGTAGAACTCGGAGAAATTCAAGCACCACAAACTCCTATAGAGGATGGTTTGGAAATGGGATCAAGTTCACAACCAGTTGTGGAACAAGAACCCATTACACAAGAACCTAGAAGGTTCGGTAGGGTACGTCAGGAGATTGAGAGATATGGATTTCTAATCACTGACAGTGACACTATTGAGTTAGTAGATCGTGAGGATCCTAATACCTACCGAGAAGCTATTGAGAGCCCAGACTCGGAAAATTGGCTTGAAGCCATGAAATTCGAGATGCAATCAATGTACGATAATCAGGTTTGGACCTTGGTTGATCCACCGGAAGGTGCTAAGGTAATTGAATGCAAGTGGATATTCAAACTCAAAGCTGATAAGACCTACAAAGGTAGACTACTAGCAAAAGGTTTTCGATAAACTCATGGTGTAGACTATGACGAGACCTTTTCGCCTGTAGTCATGCTCAAATCCATTAGGATCTTGCTTGCCATAGCTGCATATCATGATTAAGAGATATGGCAAATGGATGTCAAAACTGCTTTCCTTAACGGAAATTTACTTGAGGATGTGTATATGACAAGCCTGAAGGTTTTATCAATCCCAAGAAGGTTTGCAAGCTTCAAAAATCCATTTATGGATTAAAGCAAGCATCCCGAAGTTGGAATCTTCATTTTGATGAGGCAGTCAAAGAATTTGACTTCATCAAGAACGAAGATGAGCCTTGTGTGTACAAGAAGGTTAGTGGGAGCATAGTAGTATTTCTGGTCCTATATGTGGACGACATCCTTCTCATTGGGAATGACATTCCAACATTGCAAAAGGTTAAGCAATGGTTGGGAAAATGTTTCTCAATGAAAGACTTAGGTGAAGCCGAGACAATACTTGGTATTCGAATCTATAGAGATAGATCGAATCGGCTCTTGGGACTAAGTCAAGAAAAGTACATAGACAAAGTACTAAAGCGTTTTAGTATGGGAGACTCAAAGAAAGGGTACATACCTTTGGCTTTGGGAGTTCCTTTGACTAAAGAACAGTGCCCTAAAACCAAAGAGGAAAGGGACAACATGAGTAGAATCCCATATGCATCTGCTATTGGATCTATCATGTACGCTATGTTATGTACTAGATTGGATGTTGCTCATGCACTGAGTATAACCAGTAGGTTTCAGCAAGACCCTGGTGAGAAGCACTAGTCTGCTGTAAAAGGGATTCTGAAGTACCTACGAAGGACTAAGGATCACTTCTTAGTGTATGGTGGTCAAAAAGAGCTCGTCATACAAGGTTATGCCGATGCTGTTTTTCAGACCAGTACTCAGGATTCTAGATCGCAATCTGGGTTTGTTTTTGTTTTGAACGGTGGTGCTGTCAACTGGAGAAGCTCGAAGCAAGAAACCGTTGCCGACTCAACTACAGAATCTGAGTATATTGCAGCAAGTGAGGCTGCAAAAGAGGCTGTTTGGATTAAAAATTTCATTTATGGATTAGGAGTGGTCCCAAGCATCCTAGATCCATTAGAAAATTTTTGTGACAACAACGGGGCCATAGCACAGGCCAAGGAGCCCCGGTCACACCAGAAATCCAAACACATACTCAGGAGGTACCACCTGATTAGGGAAATCATTGATCGTGGGGACTTCAAGGTTAGCAAGATAGCAAGTGAAGACAATGTAGCAGATCCTTTGACGAAACAATTGCGTCCAAATCTGCACGAAGCTCATTTAAGAGCGTTCGGTCTTAGGGCTATGCCCAATTGGGACTAGTGCTAGTGGGAGATTGTTAGTGTAAGCCCTAGCCACAATGCATTGTAATAAAGCACTTTGAATTAATAAAATGAGGCATTTGTTTTATCCTTTGTATTCCTGTGCATATCAATTGATAAAACTATCCAAGAGTGTTGTTTCGGTTTAAGTTATCATGTGTGAGGCACATGGTTGTAAGACCTTAAAACAAATGAGACATCATTATAAATATCCCTAGTCAGTCATTGTTATGGGAATAACAATGAATTAATACTAGTATGCTCTCTCTGAAATTATGAGTTCTGTCTTACGGATCATTAGGACAAGAGTGTCAATCAGAGATCATAGATACATGTTAAAGAACATGGTATCTGGATATGATCCGCTCATGAGAACACTACATGGTACAAGTCATAAGTGTTTCTCATATGCAAGTTTTGTATCGGAGTTCTTAGACCTGAAATCTCTATGAAACTCTTTATGAATTATTGTGTACTTTGACATACACCTAACGTGCTCGTAACAGAGTGACAAGTACGGGTATGATTGGGTATGCATTAATTCATGTTAGAGAGCATGAGAGAAGTGAAGGGATTACCCCTCTCAATAAGAGAAAAAAATATCATCGGCCACTTGATCAGTGAACTGAGAAGTGTATGGCCATATCGAGATGAAATAATGAGTAATCATTATTTATCTGAGAGTTCAGTGTCACTGGAATATCAAGAAAGGAATTAATATATATAAGGATGACTAGTTCCATGCCTTATATTAATTCTGATATTTATGGGTAAGGGACTATACAAAATTGCATTAGGTCACTAAATGCCATATGCATTTTCATTTAATTTGGAATGCTATAATATCTTACTAGAGAATATATATAGCCTTTGAATTAATTTATTAATTCATTGCCAACATTAAATGGACCTATAGGATCGCACACAAAGCATTGGGTTTAAAATACTTAAATTAAGTATTGGGCATTAATTTGGGCTTTTAATTAAAGTCAAATTAATGTATGTAATGGGTTATAAAATTGCTATTGGGCTTTGGTCCATGAGGGAGAGAAATTCAGCCCACAAGGTTTAATTTCAATTAATTAATTATGTTACATTAATTAAGTTAATTGAGTATTAAAGCCTAAAGGAATTTAAATTAAATTAAATCACTTATATAATTGATGAAGTGGCCGAAATTCCAAGAGGGAAATCAAGGAATTTCGGCACATGTTTATTATTTATATTAAGTGTTTTCATTTAATTAAATGTCTTATGTTTTATTTCAAATTTGAATTTAAATTCAAAAGAGTTTAATTCAAAATATATTACTTATCTTTAGGAAGTGAAAGAGTTAGAATTAATTATCTTATGATAGTTGAATTTAGATCAATGACTTGCCAAAGGATAAGCATATATATTAAAAGAAATAAAACCCTAAAGAGAAGGAGAGAAGTTGGGGTGAAAAAAAAAAAGAAAAACCCTAGCCACCTTGCTTTTGGCGTGAAATCATTCTCTCCCTCAAAAAATTCTCTCTTGGCCGAAATACACAAGGAGAAGGATTCTTCCTTGCTTTCTTGTGTTCTTAGGCATTAATAGCACCTAAAAGAAGTACAAGATCAAGTCTTGTAGCTTCAAACAATTGCTATTACACAATACTTAAAAGAGAGCTAGCGATCTCTATTTGAAGCTATCTTTGCGAGTGTGTGTGTGAGAATAGAGGGAGTGGCGTTAAAGGCTGTTCCTTGGCATTGGTGATCGAGACCTAAGGCAGATAAAGTCACCTTAGTTGCTGGGCATCATCAAATTCAATTTTCAAAAGGCATCATAAGTTGTAAGTTATACAACCCTAAAATTGCATGTTTCGTTTTTGCTTTGGAATTGTATGGTATGTATGATAAAAATTTTTGTTTTTTCACTGTGCTATCATCACATTCATACCATGTCATATTTCATCAACTCCTACAGATCATTTATTGTCTTTTGACCATGTTATGGAAGGAGAACATTTTGACCATATTGTGGAATGAGAACACGTTAGTGATGATAAAAAAAAGCTAATATTGATATCAACCTTGCATTAGCATAGCTCAATGAGAAATTGGCACATTACTATAGGCACTTACAATCAACTCACCTTCAAATAGCCACTCTCCTTAAAAAGAAAGCAGTATTTACATCCGCCCCTCCTCCTTTTAACCCTTAAAAAGCATTTTCTATGGTTTTTAAACAATATTATCTTATAGTTTTTGTTAAATGATTTTTGTAACACCTTGAAAGTCATATCAGACATGCATAACATGTTCTGGAGCATGAACAACAACCCTAGGATAGTTTTTGGGGTCATCACAGTAGAATAGTATAGAAAAATTTAAAGGTCCATAAATATTAAACATGTTTAAGCTAGGAAAATCCGAGGATGGGTGACCAGGCGAGCAATTTGATTTAGCCTTAGAATTAAAAAAATAATATTAAATGAAATCTAGTGGTATAAATTAAGCAAAAATTGGGCTCGAATAGACTCTTAAAATAGACAGTGAAGATTTTACTCGGTTAAGTAGAAATGGTTGATTGAAAGTTTCACCGGGTTATAAAATATTCCACAAACCTCCAAAAAATTTTTCAATTGCCTAGATCTATTAAAAATAGTTTATGTTAGTATCAAAAAGTGAAAAATAATTTTTCTAGAAATTTTGAATTTTTGGATTTTTGATTGGTTGATTTTTTCTCCAAAGCTAGAACTATACCGAAACGATCTTGGAATGAGCTAAAATTTTCAATACACTCTCCTGCATATGTTAATACATGCAGGGAAAACTTTTAGAGCATTATGATGAGTGGAACACTAGCTTTCAAAAATGGTAAAAAATCAAGTTTAATTTAATTAGCCGAGTTAAAAGGCATTTTTTGTAAGGATCCAAAATAGGTTTTAGTAGAATTCAAGGGCATTATCATGTTAATAATGTTTAATCAACCTTAATTATATGAGTTATTAAAAGTTAAGAACTTGTAGATTAATGGTCTTCTATGATAGAGAGTTAGAGAGTCTATTAGCATTGTATGGTATATAAGTGCACATATTTGGAATAAAATATAGTTAAAGGATCAATTGGAACATAAGTGTGATTAATTGGTAATTTTATGATGTGTTGTGTATGTGAATTATAAGGTGTAAGTTTATAAGGGTATAATTAAAAGGAGAAAATTAGTTTGTGGGCTAAATTAAAAGAGGATAGAAATCTTGGGGCTAATGTTAAAAGAAGGATTATATAGGGTTAATTTTATAAAATAAAGTAATTGAGAGGATTGAATTGTGAAATAAAGAAGTGAGTGAGGATAGACTTTTGACATGCAAATAATTGGAGGAGCTAAAGGAGATCTTACTACCCACTTTACACTTTGGCACCTTGCATGTAGGAGAGAGAAGTTCTTTTTTTGAGAATATATAAGGTGGCTTGGTCAGCCACACCAAGGTAAAAACCATATTTTTTATTGTTTACTCTCTCATATATGTTTGTTCTTTCTCTCTTTAAAGTTCATAAAATCTCTCCTCTCTTTTCTTGTAAAATCCAGTCTCTACACTCAAGGATTCTTATTTTTTAAATCAAAATGCCTATGAGGAAAGCTTAGAAAATGGTGTCTTCAAGAAGTAAGCAAGTTAGTAGATGGAGAAGAATAGATATAGAGAGGAAAAGAGGAGTTGAAGAAGAATGAAGGTTACAACGATAGGTTTGGGAACTTCATCTATTTTGCATGTTGCTATTTATTTTAGATTTATTATGTAATGAATGTCTTTGAAGATGGTGATATTTTTCATAGTCATGAGAATTGAATTTTAGCTTTGTATGTGGGTTTTCCTAGGCTTATTTGAATTAAAAATATGTATAACTTTATTTGAAGCTTGTTTAAAGTGATCTTAAGTTAATTTGATAGATATAAAGATGTATAAACATATATGCGAGGAAAATTTTCATAATGCTAAATTTATATGCAAGCTAATTTCAAAATTCGGGGTTTAGGTTTACTTGACATAATAGTACTATTTTGTCAATATCTTGAGTTTTAGGATAGCAATTTGAATGATTTTAGCTGGTACTTCCTCCTAATATTTTGATTTATAATTTTGTAAAAAACCTACCTTTTAATTGCCTCTAATTGTCCTTAATATTAACTTGATCTTATGGTGAATTGTTGTTTACTATCAAAGAATAGAATGTAGTATTTGAGGCATAGATCATGGTAAAGGGCTCAAAATGCTATGATATAAAATTTTAGGTAAACCAGGCACATAGGAACACAACTTTAACGAAGAAAAGTTAGTCTAATTCTGCACCCATTTTCTTCAATGAATTTTCTAAGTGGTAACAAAAATTGGTTTTGTTTTATACATAACTCATGGTTTTCCTTGAATATGTTGAGTTATAGATAAGATATTAAGGTGATTTTTGATGTTTTATAAACTATAAATAGAGGGGAATAAGTTTATGTAAGCCACTTAGCCTAAAAATGATGTTAAAAGGGTTAAAAATTTGCAATCAAGATGAAACTAAAAGTCTACCTCTATGCAAAATGCATGTCATGGTCAGTAGAAAATTGGTATTGACTGTGAGGTCAACCTAAAATTAAAAGTGCACTTATGTCATGGTCAGCATCTATTAGGTACTGACTGTGACCCTTTCCTAAGAGTCCCAAATTGATAGTAAAGTTTATCTAAACCTTTTTTAATATAATTTGAGCATTTCTTATCATAGAAACAATATAAAAATAGGGATATATACATTAATTTTATGATTATATCATGCTTAAATGTTAATATGTCAAATGTATGACTGTATGAAAGTATGTGTGTTTAATTAAGTGTAAATTGCAAATAATAATGTGCATATGTAATGTTTACACTCGATTAAATTGATGATGTAATTATGTACAAAGGTGCATGGAAAATGGACATGGAGAATAGTAAATGTATGTTTATGAAATAATAACATGCTTAAAGTATGCTCTAAGCACTTATAGTTTTTATAAGAATATCTTGGGGAATATGATAGTATAAAGCTTGTGCAAAAATGAAATTATAAGCATGTTCAAATGAGACACTAAGCATGTGATATTTATGGAAAAGCTTGAAATATAGATGCGCTGGCATGCACCTTTTGAATAAAGAAACTCATAGTAATATGATGATAAAGGTTGCTTTTTATGTTTATGTTGAGATACATGTCTTAAATCGATTATAAGTAGTATAACAATACTCATGCATGTACATAATAGCATGCTTACAGAAGTTTATGCATGAATATATATATATATATATATATATATATATATATATATATATATATATATATATATATATATATATATATATATGATACTATACTGATAGATACACATGAATACCTATATGTAGATAATGGATAAGAAAAGACAAAGTAAAGAGATTTATTTGCCTGCGTTATGTCTAAGGTATAGATAGATAGGCGTACCTATAAGAATACCTTACATCTGTGATAGTTTTGACCCCATTTGGGTCATCAAAATAGTTTTAACCCCATTTGGGTCGTAATCGACCCCGTTTGGGTGACTAAATAGATATGGTCCTGTTTGGATCATAAATAACCCTATTTGGGTTGTAGCCGATCCCATTCGGGTTTGCTTGACCTGATCAAAAAGTTTGATGCCTTCGGGTGACCTAGTACTTCCGGATGCCACTATATAACCCATTATCCACATCTTTAGAAAAATACTAGCCTAATTTGAAGTTAAGAAGAGCATCATATCAAATAAAGGATGGAAGTCATGACAAATTCTTTTCTTGATTTACATGTTATTGTTATATGAAACTTATATATTGCATATGGAAAGCATGATATAAAAAGGAGGTTCCATATTATATATGTACATTCACAGCACATAACATCACATGAATATACTAGAATTATAATCTATATGCATAGTGAACTTGCGCATCATTGATGCCTAGTTAATAAATATAATTGGTGAATATGTCCTCTATAGTTATATGTAACTAGCTTAATATTGTGAAGGGCTTTGTATGAATCTTTGTATATAAAAGTTATGAAATTCTTGTTGCAAGTTCATGTCATTTCCTGTTAATATGTTTCTTATAATTATTTGTCTCTTGCCTTAAATGATCTTTATAGTCACATGCTTCAGAGATTATTTTACATATATATATATATACATGTCATTTTAAAATACATCAATGTATAGTATATGAGAAAAACAAGTCATTGAATGAAGAGTATTTTGTGATTACATGTATAAAATCCTTGAAAAGACATCAAAGTGTTTCTGTACCTAGAAATGCAAGATATATTATGAATTTGTACGTATGGCATATTTTGTTAGTAAAAACACATAAGTTATGTATTAAACATTGTGTAAATGATAAAATAAATATGTGGGACTTAGTATATGTTAATATAAACAAATTATGAACCCATGTTAATGATATAATAGTTTGATTGCGATAATAATTATTCAAGCGGGTGAAAACATATCTAATACATGGAATATGTTATGCATAGGTGTAATATATAGTTTATTAATTTAAAGATCTACGATTTTAAATGTCTATTCATGAACATAGATTGATATAAGTATATAAGAATCAAGAAAGTAAACTGGATGTATAAGATTTTCAGTATCAAAAAGGAATATTTTTATGAGCAAAAACTCAAAAAACAAGTGATCTATAGGTAACTGATAATGGATAGTAAAGTATAATAAAAGATAATATAGACTTGGAGATTTATGCGAATATGGCTTAAATGATTAAGTTACATGCTTAAAGATATGCTTGTATGCATGCTTACATTTTGATGACCTTTAAAAGAGGTTGTCCACATGTCTTATGTTCCCCACTAAGCTTTATAGCTTAACATGGGTGTTTTATCTGTGTAGGTTACAAGAAAGGATTTTCTTTTTAGGGATAATATTTATAGCAAAAGGGCCAACATAAGAGAGAGATTGAAAGTCATATATGTTGAGAGTGTAATCTATTGTTGAGTTCATTTTTATTAAAAGATCTTTATTTATAAGGATGTAATGTATACATGTTTAATAAATGTAAATCTTGAATTGTTCAAAAGGTCTTTTGAGTATGTAGTGAAGTTTTAATAGTATAGTACATATGTATTGGTTTTATGATTTATTCAATATCTCTAAGGCACATGGACAGAGTATTGAAAAAAAAATTTTTACGAGCATAAAAACATAGCAAAGTAAGTTTATTGATACCGAATATAATGATTACAACTAAGTATAAGATAAAGGTGTTACATTTTTTTATTGTTTCAAGTGTATAATTGTCATAAAAATTAGGTTAGAACAGATTGGAGCTAGAAATTGAGCAAGGGATTTAGTGAAAGAATTAATTAGGCCAAAATGGGTTAATTAAGTAAAATTAGGCCTATTTGGTTAGATCAAAGTGGTTGCACTTGATTTGGTCCAATTAGGATGAGTATAAATAGGAAAAAATTAGAAAATATATAGAGAAATTAGCAAATTTCTCCATTATTCCAGCCATCCTTCAAGGCTTCCATTCTTTCATTTTTCTTCATATCTCCCTTAGGTAATTCTATCAAATCTTTCATTCTAAAAAAATTATGAGTCTTAATTTCATTCCTAGCCACTTCTGAAGTCTATTTTGAATGGAAAAAGTAAAAAAAAATCATGTAAAGAAAGAAGGAGGAATTATAGAAATAAAGGAAGGAGAATTCGGCCAAGTTGAGTTTCAAGGAAAAATAAGTAGAGCAAGATAGGAATAAGGAAAAAAGGATGATTCAATTCATTTTAAGGTGAGTAGACTCATTCTTACACTTTAGTTCAATTAATTTCCTTGAATTTTGTGAAAGTTTACAATATGTAATAATATGAGTTTGAGTAGAAAAGTGAGATAATTTAAGATAACATGATAGAATGATAAATTAACATGATATGAGTATGAATTAGTGAAGAAATCAATTTAGGAATGAGAGAACTCATGTGGGTTGAATTATGTATAATACCATAATGTGGGATATCTTGATAATTGATGACATATTTGGTAGACAATACATAATATAATGTCTAAAGAATGCAACACAATTGATTAGAATAAAAAATAATAAGTAAACATAATAGTGTATAATTAAACATAATGATGTCCTTAAAGATAACTTAGGAATTATAATGTAAATTGAATATGTAATATCATATAAATGTATTTTATGACCTTGGGAACATATACAATATGTAAATGAAGGAAGAATCACATTAAATTTATAAAAACATATTAAAGCCAAATTGTATATGTGATGATAATGTTATGCTTTCGCTACTTTTATATAATATTGTATGTATATAAGATGAATGTGTAACTGTTAAGCATGTTTGGGCAATATAATGGCATGTAGTATTTGTGACATAATGTAATTAGTAAACAAAAAAATGATATAAGAAGATGAACTTAAAGAATAATGTGAAATAATTTAAGACAACATTACAAAATGATGTCTTAACATGTAATAAACATGAAATGAGAAGGAAATCAAGCATAATGTTGGTGATTATATTGTGGCTGAATTATGTATTATGTATAGCATAATAGGATAATGTGGTGGTAATTGGCATATTAAGTATAAATTAAGTAATAATATATATAATGGTTGATTTGAGCAAAAAATAATGTATGAACCTAAGTGTTAGTAAGTGAACATAAGAGTATACATATAAGTAACAAAGAAATATTAAGGTAGAATGGGTACAAGTTAGCACTTATATATATATATATATATATATATATATATATATATATATGAGTAATTTGATCTTAGAAACACATATGGCATGAAATAAAAAAAGAAAACATATGCTATGTTTAATATCACATTGAGGTCGAATGGTGTACTTGTTGATAATACAATATTTTATCATGTTTAGATATTATTTACTATGTACATTATGGATTCACATGTAGTATTGATGAATGCATGAGAAATGTATAAGTTAGATATAACACATAATGATAATACCATAAAGATTGGTGTAAAAATACAACATGATGTGAAACATTATAAAAGAATGTGATTAACAATTTCAAAAAGAGCAAAATTATAATTACACTAGTAAATAAGGGCCTAGTGGTAAATTATGCATAAAAGATATCATTAAGGTGATAGAATAAGAAATAATGTAAAGAGTGTAGCTAATACTTTTGGAAGGGCAAAATAATAATTATGCAAAAAGATAAGGACCACATAGTAATTTATGCATAAAAGTTATCATAAGTGTGGTTAAATAAGACATAAGAGGAAGAACATGATGAATATGTTTAAAAAGGGGTAAAAATATAACTATACGATAAGCTAATGGTTAAACAGTAATTTGGCATCAAAAGGTGGTTAGAAAGATTAAAATAGCCAAATAGGATAAAAGGGATAAAATCATAAATAATGAAAAGTGTAGGGACCAAAATGAAATTTATCACCTTATGGGTAAACATGAGGACCAAAATGGAGATTTTTCGTTTAAGAGAAAGTAGAGGTTAAAGGAAGTAAAAAGGGATCAAAATGGAAGTCAAATAAGGTCAAACATGGCACATAAAAATTTTAGGGACCTAACCATAATTTTCATTCAAGTGGGAATTATGTAGTATGTAATAAGAATAATAAGTATAAATAGGTTTGAGTAGTGAATTTAGATAATAAAAGAAGTAAAATTAAATTAACAAAAAGTAGGATTAAGGGTAAAAAGGTAATTTAGTAAATTAAAAAAATAAAATCTTTCACTTAAGGTGAAATAAAAGTCGAAGGAAGTAATGAGAGTTAAAATTTAGATCAAACCAGGTTAATTTAGATAATAAAAGGTTTAGGACTAAACTATAATATGCCATCATATGAAAAGATACAGGGACTAAACTATAAATTATGAGTTTAGAATGGAATCAAAATGAAAAAAACCTAAAAGAATAACACTAGAGTAAATTTGATATAATAAAGGGGTAAAAAGGGAAAACCTCGGTGACTAAACAGCAATTTACCATCACATAAGGGAAGACAAGAACATAATGGAAAATTGTAAGTAATATTGGTACAAAATTTAAAAATGAGCAATGGGGCACAATTTAAAGGAAATTAATATAAAATGGTGAAAAGGAAAAATTTAGGGACCAATTGGAAATTTTTCATTCAAGGAAGAGTTATATGGAATTTAAATGAGAAAATAAGTAGAAAAAGAATTAAATGACAATTTAAGGCATTAAAAGAATAAAGTTCTTAAATATTGATTAAAAATAACATTAAGCATAAAATGACAATTCTATTTATAATAGTTTATTAGATGAAATTTTATGTAATGTAACCATCACTAGGCAATGACAGTGCATGGGTTGTTTGACTAGGCGCAAAAACAAGCATTTTGGGAACTTGAGGAAAGAAGTGTGGAATGGTACGTACATGTGTACATGTATTGCCTTTGTGGACATGGAATTTAGTCATTCTATTTTATGTACTAGGCTTTTGATTTATCGGCATGTTATATATGACATTGATTTATGGATGTTAATTAGTAAGGAACAACTATATTAAAATATGTGTGAATGAAATTTTATGAATGTGTTGTAACAATGAGTTGTGGTTGAATTTTAAAAGTGTTCTGAATGCTTTAAAGTACTGGAGGTGGAGGTTGCTATTTGGGAGTGTGAATTTGATCATTTGCAGGTATGGGTAGCATGAAATATAAGCCATTATGCTACCGAAATTTACACCAAGCAAATAGTAAGCTCACGACACTAAAATGAAATTAAAGTCCAAGGATTAAATTGCGGCTATAAATCAACAACAAAATAGGTTAATTAAATTATTGACCAGTGACCATGTAAACAGATGGAAACTAGAAACGAAAGTAGGGAAATTACTACAAAAATCAAATTGATTAATAATGAAAGAATAAATATGATGAATATAATTGGCAATTGAAATTTAAACTTAAGGAGTTATTGTTAATAAATTAGTCATTATTGAATTAAATTGTAGGATAATTAACTTAAGTAACTAGAAAATGTCATCAATAGAAACTTATAATGTATGGATTTATGAATGAACATAGGGTGTTACATTAACTGATATCAGAGCAGGTTTAGGCGATCCTAAGATCGGAATATTTGTGCCCTGGCTTATCCTCCTTTCCAGTCAGCCTCTTCTCCAGGCATTTCTCTCTCTCTTTTTTCTTTTTCTTTCATTTTGATTTCATTTGCAGTCATTTTTATTTTTATTTTTATTATTTTGGCACCTAGATTACCTGAATATTTCCACTACATCGACCCAGCTCTGAATAAACTGTACAAATTGTTGGATGATCCGAAAACCTGGGAGAACCCTATTTTAGCACTTTATTCCAATTTGAGCTTTTTGAGGATGGTGAGGTTGAACAAAAACCTAATTTTATCCGATGTTCAATACTAAGATCTAAGGTTCCATGTTTTTAGGTTCACTAATCAGGAGTTATGCCCCTTAGTAGAGGAATTTGTTGAGATTTTCGATGTGAGGCTTGCACTTAGCACCCTTTCTTATTTGCCCTAGTGTTTTCTTGACTACCTAAGGGAGGTGACAAAAGCTTTGGGCATTCTTCCTTCTAAGGCCACCGATTTAGTAAACCTCAAGGAAGGACCTTTTTATTGGAGTGGCTAATGAATGTTTTGGATGATTTTTTCGATGTTCCCATATTCTAGACTAGTGTTATTATACTATAATGCTTCACCCAGTATTTGTCATCAACTTCAGATGGCCTAACTAGAGATTATGGGTTGTTTGGTATCATAGATGGTATGATTAGTGGGCTGTTACCATTTTTTTTATTATAGTAGAGATGATTCTTGGCCTGGATACCATTCATGCTGATCCCACTGCTCACCTTATCGGTAGTCCCTTATTGCTCCAGGTATGTCATTATTTTAAAGGTAGTACACCTTTTATGGATTTTCACACTAGCTTTTCTTATTAGAAAATATGTCCTTTCTTATTTTCACATATTTCTTTTGCCTTATTTTTGCTTAAGATGAATCCAACTCACCCTAATGGCTCTTTTCTTTTTTTTTTTTAGATCTGGTTGTAGGAAAAGTTAAGGTTGCTGACATAGCCTCCTCTAGAGCTATGGAAACTTATCCTTTAAGGCATTATCTCCTTAGATAGAAGTTGTATGACTTTTATTCTTCTCAAAATGAGCTATCTGGATGGCTACTGTGGTAGATAGCAACATCAACTTCAGGTGTCCTTGGTTGCCCATACATTCAGTGACTAGAGTTGGACTTTATAGGTACATTCCCCTGTGTGGGTTGTGTCGAGTCACTTTTTACATTATTGCTCGCTATGCTCACCAGTATAAGGAATGGCAGGATATTGTTAGGTGTCTATTGGCATTTCGTGATGGCATTCTTTCTACTACCTTTGTATCATGTTAGCATCAATGGATTTAGGCTTGACTTCTTGTGCAGAATGTCATACCCAAGATTAGTGCTTGTGACTTTACTACTTCCACCAAATATAAGCAGTGGGTCATTAGTCTAGTGATACAAATGCGACTTTTCTATATAATTTTATTACACATTATCATTATTTTACATTAATTCAAAATACAACTTATCTAATCTCGAAATTAAATCCTAAAAGAACCAAAACTCCTATCACCAATCAGCCCTCTCGGATTTTTTTGATTGATTATTTTTTCTCAGCCCTAATTTTTGCTCAAAATGCCTTTTTTTTATTTTCACTCTGACGGGGTGCCTAATTTTAGTAAGACAACCATTTTTTTCAAATTTTGACCTGCAGGGCTTTTATTCTCTTCTTTTTCTCTTTGAGTCTTAACCATGGAACCTTTTTAGTCTATAAATATTAATCAGTTCCCTAAACTCATTGCCATTAATGTCAGTTAAAATCACAGTTCCCTTAAATAAAAACGTTTTCAACACAAAAGGTCCCTTTCGGGTGGGTCTGAACTTGCCTTAAATGTCTGGAATTTCTAGCCTAGTTTGTTTGAATACTAGATCCCCCTTCTTCAAAGGATTCTTCATAACCTTATTCCTAAATGAGTGAGCCAACCTCTTCTGGTTTTGATAGTACGCTCGCATCCAAACCCCATCTAACATGTTAAGCTGGAGCAACCTTTTTCTAGCCCACTCTATCTCTGGCAACTCATGTCATGCCCCAGTTTTGACCTTAGTAGAAATGCATGTGATTTGATGACATTATTGCTAATTAATTTTTAATTAACTAGCTATGTGATGTTGGAGGTCTATGGGATATAATTAAAAAGGGATAAGAGTTGGGGATTTATTTGTTATTAAAGCAAAGTATTGGGGGAAAATAGGTATTTGGTTGTTGGAAGATTTATTTTGGGACCATATGTTGGTTTAAAAAAACATAAAAAAGGGAAGATCTGGTTGGAGTTGGGAGAGAGATCGGAGGAGGCGCTCCTACCAGTCAGTGACGCTGTCGTCGATGGCTTTAGCTTTCACTTCACCGCTGCCTTGTCCTTCACTTTCCCTTATCCTTGCCATGCTTTCATCCCCTCTCTTCAATGATCGACAGTGGCATTAGGTGTCACAGTTGGCATCGATGCCTCTTTTAGGAAGAGCCAACTTCTTCAGTGCTTACCGGTCCTCCTAACTTATCAGCAGCACGAAGATCAGCCATGGTGGAGCGGGATATTTCAGCCCTGATCTTGATGAATGGTGGCCTTATTGGGGTATATGAACGTCATCTGGAAGGTTTTGATGGCTCTAGTTACTAGCAAGCAACTTTAGTATATCTCCGATGAGGCTCCGATGAAGCTCCGGTGATCGATCCAGTGAGCAACAGTAATAGGTAAATTGAAGCAAAATTTTTGAATCTAAATAGGTAAGGGATACTGAAATTATTTCTTCAATATTTATGTAAGTAAATTCTAAAATTATTAGACATTGATTATGGTATAGATTTAAATGTCAATTCTGTGTGAGCATTGACAAAAGTATGGGAACCTTTCTTACCTTATGTGTGTCCTCTATGATGGGATTAAAGATTTTAAAGCCAAAATAACAGACAATTAGCTCATTCAACCTCTTGTAAGGGACGTCTTGAAGTTTATTGTTTTAATAAGATGATTCAAGGCTAAAGGAATTACAAAATTAAATAGATTCTTGAATAGAAGAAAGTACATATAGTTAACATAAAGAATTCGTAGGATTGTTTTATTAGCACATTGATATATTTTGTTATCAAAACTGAGTTTAACTTATTGTAAAGCCATATAGGACTTTTTGTTAGTGTAAGCCCTAGCCCCAATACATTGTTATAAAGCATTTAACTTAATAAATGAGGCATTTGTTTTATCTATTGTATTCCTGTGCATATCAATTGATAGAAATATCCAAGAATGTTATTTCAGTTTAAGTTATCATGTGTGAGGCACATGGTTGTAAGACCTTGAAACAATAGAGACTTCATTCTTAATAACCCTAGTCAGTCATTGTTATGGGAATAACAAATGAATTAAGGCTAGTATGCTCTCTCTGATAAGTTGAGTTTTGTCTTACGGATCATAAGGACAAGAGTGTCAATCAGAGATCATAGATACATGTTTAGAACATGGTATCTGGATTCGATCCGTTCATGATAACACTACATGATACAAGTCATAAGTGTTTCTCATGTGCAAGTTTTGCATCGGAGTTCTTAGACCTAAAATCTCTATGAAACTCTTTATGAATTACTGTATACTTTGACATACACCTAACGTACTCGTAACAGGGTGACAAGTATGGGTATGCATTGATTTATGTTAGAGAGCATGAGAGAAGTGAAGGGATTACCCCTTTCAATAAGAGAGAAAATATCATCGACCACTTGATCAGTGAACTGAGAAGTGTATGGCCATACCGAGATGAAATAATGAGTAATCATTATTTATCTGAGAGTTCAGTGTCACTGGAATATTAAGAAAGGAATTAATATATATAAGGATGACTAATTTCATGCCTTATATTAATTCTGATATTTAAGGGTAGGGGACTATGTAAAATTGCATTAGGTCACTAAATACCATTTGCATTTTCATTTAATTTGGAATGATATAATATCTTGCTAGAGAATATAAATAACCTTTGAATCAATTTATTAATTCATTACCAATATTAAATGGACTTATAGGATCGAACATAAAACATTGGACTTAAAATATTTAAATAGAGTATTGGGCATTAATTTGGGCTTTTAATTAAAGTCAAATTAATATATGTAATAGATATTAAAATTACTAAATGGACCTTGGTCCATGAGAGAGAAATTCGGCCCACAAGGATTAATTTCAATTAATTAATTATATTGGATTAATTAAGTTAATTGAGCATTAAAGCCTAATAGCATTTAAATCAAAATAAAACACTTAAATAGGAGAGAGATTGGCTGAAATTCAAAGATAAAATAATTGAGAATTTCGGCACATGTGTATATCCTAATTAAGTGATAGTTTTTTATTAAATGCCTTATGCCATTTTAAATTAATTTGAATTTAAAATTTAATAGAATTTGAACTAATTTAAATCAATTGATTAGGAAGTGATGGAGGTTGAATATAAGACCTAAGTCTAAGGGATTTCGGCAACCATAAAGCTTTCCTAATCTAGTGATATAAATAAGTTAATTCTATTTGACCTAGTTTAATTTTCTCTCTCTAAGCTATCACTCTTAAGGGGAAAGAACTCTTCCTTCTTCTCTTGGATTTTGGGCAGCCTTTGAGCAACCTTAGGAAGAACAAGATCAGGTCTTGTGTCTTTAGTTTAATACCCATTGCCATATACACAAAGATTATAGCTAGCACTCTAAGTTTTAAGCCTACCTTGCAATTGTATGTGTGAACATAGAGAGGAGTGGCGTAAAGGCTCTTTCTTTGGCATTGGTGATCAAGATCTAAAGCATATAAGTTCATCCTATTTGCTGTTCATCATCAAAATCAAGATTTAAAGTGCATCTAATATTGTAAGTTTTAAAACCCTAAAATTGCATGTTTTCGATACTTGTTACGGATTGCATGGTATGTATGATCAATATTTTTACTTTTTTGCTGTGTGATCATCATGTATATGCCATGTTATATTCCATCAGTGGTATCAGAGCCTAAATATTCTTATTTTAGTACTTTAGATGCATTAAATATTTATTCAAAAATCGTTTGTTTAAAAACATGCAATGCTGAAATTTTCTGTTTTGAGTTTTTTACATTGTTTTGGTGTAAAAATGATTTTAAATGATTAGATAGGTATTATAATTATTATGATATATTAATATACTGTCCTAAGATGTTCTTAGAGCTATTCATGGTCGGATTTAATTATAAATACCTAATGGTACATGTTAATCTTGAAACTAGGTGCTAGTTTGCATGATATGTGTTTATTTAACAACTAGTTCTCAAAATTAAATGTATAAACATGTTTGACATGTTAGTAAGTGATTTTTAAAGATTAATAATAGGTCTGGACATATTTTAAAATTTATTTTAATTCTAGTCCATGACAATTTAATTGATTAATTTTAAAATCACTTAAAACTATGACTAGTTTGTGTTTGTTGCATATTTAATCAACATTGTTTGTTTTGATTTGATTAAAATGGCAAAAACACATTTAGATCAGATCTGAACAAAACCTTAACTCAATGTTTATGACCTTATTTAAATTATTAAATGGTTCATAAAATCGTTTTAAGTGTTTGTGCATTTTTGTGGCATTATATGAGCATTAAACAACTAGTTTAATTATTGTTTGTTTGTTTTAGTATGAATGCAGTGTATGATATATGTTCTTCATGATTTTATGTTTTAATCCATGTTGGTACATGTTATATGTATTTTTAATGTTTATGGGCTGTATGACATAAAATTAAAAATGGCAAAATTGAAAATTATACTAGAGTTGATTTATGGCACAAATCTAACTAGTCAGTGTTTTGGGCTTTAGTCCACTGGGCTTCGGCCCAGGCCCATCATGGGGTCTTCTCTTAAAAGTTCAAGTACACAATTTTCATCAATGGACTTGGCCAAATTAATTAAAATTGGACTTTGTTTTATCCACGAATGTTATGTATATTTATTTGCTTGTTTCATGTGATGAATGGATATGCATTGTGCATTCATGGGCCTTGGGTTTTTCTAATTAAATATGGCTTACGAGCCATTATGTATTATTATAAAAGTTTCATTTATTTCTTAGTATAAAATTTATTTGAAGACTTTGTAAATCAAGACGAAGCCCACCGGAGTGGAGAAGCCCAACTCAAAGATTCTTATGTAATAGTATAGAATCTTAGTTGTAAGTTTTGGGGCCTATGTTTGTCACGTTTTACTTTATGCAATTATATATATATACATGCTATGAATGGATGACAAAGAGTATGCCATGTAAGCCATAATAAAATGAATACCTAAAATAGTAAGTCTCAAAGTTGCCTTCCTAATTCGAAACATGTCAAGGCATCGATCATCGGTCACGTAGACTAGGAATCCTAGATGCGCCCAATTATCTTTATGAGGCATGGGTTGTGAATGTAGGTTGGACTTAATATGGAAAGGGATGCCCGGACCTAGGCAACTAATAAATGGGTTAGTGCTATAACATCTTAAGATGTTAGCCCATTTGATCCAAGAATCATGTACGAGACATTATTGGAGTTTTCCTACCTAAGTAACTTAACTTGTTAGGTGTACAAGCTCAGCTTGACTAATAAGTAGTTGTGAAAAGTGAATCTTGGCCCATATTAAATCACTAACATAAATTATTTAAAAGGATATTAATTCAGTTTGTGGGATTATAAATAAGACCTCATTTAATCTTGCTAAGTTTTTATTGTAGATTGAAAATGGCTTCTTCAAACAACAACTTTTCATTGTGATCAGTCCTAAAAAAGGACAAACTGAATGGCACCAATTTCATAGACTGGTCTCAAAACTTGAGAATTGTTCTTAAGTAAGAGAAGAAGTCGTATGTTTTGGATGCACCCTTGCTCGAAGAACCTACTAGGAAAGCCTCTGCAGTTTAAAAGAAAACTTTTGAGACCAAGAAGAGCAACTCCAATGATGTGACCTATCTGATGCTGGCCACTATGGTGCCTGACTTGCAAAAGCAATTCATGGACCAAGAGGCTTATGCGATCATAGTGCACCTTAAGGAGATGTTCCAAGAGCAAGCTCGTCACGAGAGATTCATGACAACAAAGGCCTTAATTTCTTGTAAGATGACTGTGGGTACTCCTGTTAGTACCCATGTACTCAAGATGAAAGGGTATTTTGATACTCTTGAGAAGCTTGAGGTACAAGTCCCGAAGGAATTGGCCACTGACTTGATCTTAGGTTCATTGACTGATGATTATGATCCATTTGTTATGAATTATAACATGCATGCAATGAACAAGACAGTCACCGACCTTCATGGGATGCTTAAGAATGTTGAAGAGAACATTCAAAAGACTAATCCTGTACTTATGGTTCAAAGGGAAAGGGAAAGGGAAGGGCAAAACCCAAGAATAACCTGGCTCGAATCAAGTCAAATGGGAGTGCACCTCAGGCCTAACCCAAGCCCAAGGTATAAAAGCTCAAGGAGAGCGAGAGCACATGCTTCCACTGCAACTAGATAGGGCATTGAAGGAAGAATTGCGCTCTCTTCAAGAAAGAACAAAAGAAGAATGGAGCCAAGGCATCCAATTCTGGTATTTTTATTGTTGAAATTAACCTTTCTATTTCTACCACTTGGGTATTGGATACCGGTTGTGGTTCTCACATTTGTTCAAATGTGCTGGGGCTGAGAAATAGGCGGTTACTTAGGAAGAATGAAGTGGACCTCTGTGTGGGGAATGGAGCACGAGTTGCTACCAAGGAGATAGGTGACTATCAACTCACTTTACCTTTCGAACTTTGTTTAGATTTGAAAAATTGTTATTATGTGCCTGCTATGAGCAGAAACATTATTTCAGTTTCTTGTTTGGATTTGGATGGATTTTATTTTGTTATTGATAATGGCAATGTTCATATTCGTCGCCAAGGCATTTCATATGCCAATGCCATGTTGCAAAATGGCCTTTATATCCTTAATCTACAAAACAAAGAGTCCATATATAACATTGATACAAAGAGGGTTAAATCAAACGAATTGAACCCTACTTACATCTGGCATTGTCGTTTAGGACATGCAAACGAAAAATGCATTTCAAGACTCCACAAATCTAGAGTGCATAGGTCATTCGACTCGAAATCTTATGACACATGCGAGCCATATTTGCATGGTAAAATGACATAAAGTCCTTTTAACAAGAAAGGTGAGAGAACTAATGACTTATTGAAGCTAATACATACGATGTATGTGGACCATTAAGTACACAAGCTAGAGGTGGATTTAGCTACTTCTTGACATTCACAGATGACTTCAGTAGATATGGCTACGTCTATCTAATGAAGTACAAGTCTGAAACTTATGAAGAATTCAAAGAGTTTAAGAACGAAGTAGAAAAATAACTTGCCAAAAGTATAAAAGCCATTCGATCAGATCGAGGTGGTGAATACTTAAGCAAAGAGTTTGACAGTCATCTGAAGGAGTGTGGCATTATTTCACAGCTCACTCCTCCTGGAACACCACAATGGAATGGTGTATCCAAAAGGAGAAATCGAACTCTGTTGGATATGGTTCGATTAATGATAAGTCAAGCAAATCTTCCTGTCTCTTTTTGGGGTTATGTATTAGAAACTGTTGCATTTCTACTAAATCGTACTCCAACTAAAGCAGTTGAGAAGACACCATATGAAGTATGGACTGGGAAAGAACCCAATATGTCATTTCTTAGGATTTGGGACTGTGAAGCACATGTTAAGAAATTAACATCTGATAAACTAGAGTCCAAATCCACTATCTGCTTGTTTGTGGGTTATCTTAAAGAAACAAAGGGATACTACTTTTACTCACAAACCGAGAACAAAGTATTTATTGCTCGCAAGGCTGTTTTCTTGGAAAAGGAGTTCCTTCTCAAGAAAGACAGTGGGAGTAAAGTAGAACTTGGAGAAATTCAAGCGCCATAAACTCCTATAGAGGATGAGTTGGAAATGGGATCAAGTTCACAACCAGTTGTGGAACAAGAACCCATTACACAAGAACCTAGAAGGTCCAGTAGGGTATGTCGGGAGATTGAGAGATACAGATTTCTAATCACCGATAGTGACACTATTGAGTTAGTAGATCATAAGGATCCTACAACCTATCAAGAAGCTATTGAGAGCCCAGACTCAGAAAATTGGCTTGAAGCCATGAAATTTGAGATGCAATCAATGTATGATAACTAGGTTTGGACCTTGGTTGATCCACTGAAAGGTGCTAAGGTAATTGAATGCAAGTGGCTATTTAAACTCAAAGCTTATAAGACCTATAAAGGTAGACTAGTAGCAAAAGGTTTTCGACAAACTCATGGTGTAGACTATGATGAGACCTTTTTGGCTGTAGTCATGCTCAAGTCCATTAGGATCTTGTTTGCCATAGCTGCATATCATGACTATGAGATATGCAAATGGATGTCAAAACTGCTTTCCTCAATGGAAATCTACTTGAGGATGTTTATATGACACAACCTAAGGGTTTTGTCAATCCCAAGCATCCTAAAAATGTTTGCAATCTTCAAAAATCCATTTATGGATTAAAGCAAGCATCCCAAAGTTGGAATCTTCATTTTGATGAGGCAGTCAAAGGATTTAACTTCATCAAGAATGAAGATGAGCCTTGTGTGTACAAGAAGGTTAGTGGGAGCATAATAGTATTTCTGGTCCTCTATGTGGACTACATCCTTCTCATTGGGAATGAGATTCCAACATTGCAAAAGGTTAAGCAATGGTTGGGGAAGTGTTTCTCAATGAAAGACTTAGGTGAAGCCGAGACAATACTTGGTATTCGGATCTATAAAGATAGATCAAATTAGCTTTTGGGACTAAGTCAAGAAAAGTACATAGACAAAGTACTAAAGCATTTTAGCATGGGAGACTCAAAGAAAGGGCACATACCTTTGGCTTTGGGAGTTCCTTTAACTAAAGAACAGTGCCCTAAAACCAAAGAGGAAAGGGACAACATGAGTAGAATCCCATATGTATTTGCTATTGGATCTATCATGTTCCCTATGTTATGTACTAGGTTAGATGTTGCTCATGCACTGAGTATAACCAGTAGGTTTCAGCAAGACCCTGGTGAGAAGTACTGGTCTGTTATAAAAGGAATTCTAAAGTACTTGCGAAAGACTAAGGATCATTTTTTGGTGTATGGTGGTCAAGAAGAGCTCGTCAAACATGGTTATGTTGATGCTGCTTTTCAGACCAGAACACAGGATTTACGATCGTAATCAGGGTTTGTTTTTGTTTTGAACGGTGGTGCTGTTAGCTGGAGAAGCTCAAAGCAAGAGATCGTTGCCGACTCAACTATGAAATCTAAGTATATTGTAGCAAGCGAGGCTGCAAAAAAGGCTGTTTGGATTAGAAATTTCATTTCTAGATTAGGAGTGGTCCCAAGCATCCTAGATCCATTAGAAATTTTTTGTGACAACAACGGGGCCATCGCATAGGCCAAGGAGCCCCGGTCACACCAGAAATCCAAACACATACTCAGGAGGTATCACCTGATCAGAGAGATCATTGATCGTGGGGACGTTAAGGTTAGCAAGATAGCAAGTGAAGATAATGTAGCAGATCCTTTAATGAAACAATTGCGTCCAAATCTGCACGAAGCTCATTTGAGAGCATTAGGTCTTAGGGCTATGCCCAATTAGGAATAGTGCTAGTGAGAGATTGTTAGTGTAAGCCCTAGCCCCAATACATTGTTATAATGCATTTAATTTAATAAATAAGGCATTTATTTTATCTATTGTATTCCTATGCATATCAATTGATAGAAATATCCAAAAATGTTATTTTAGTTTAAGTTATCATGTGTGAGGCACATGGTTGTAAGACCTTGAAACAATAAAGACTTCATTCTGAATATCCCTACTCAGTCATTGTTATAGGAATAACAAATGAATTAAGGCTAGTATGCTCTCTTTGATAAGTTGAGTTCTGTCTTACGGATCATAAAGACAAGAGTGTCAATCAAAGATCATAGATACATGTTTAGAACATGGTATCTAGATTCGATCCATTCATGAGAACACTACATGGTACAAGTCATAAGTGTTTCTCATGTGCAAGTTTTGCATCGAAGTTCTTAGACCTAAAATCTCTATGAAACTCTTTATGAATTACTGTATACTTTGACATACACCTAATGTACTCATAACAGGGTGACAAGTATGGGTATGCTTGGTTATGCATTGATTCATGTTAGAGAGCATGAGAGAAGTGAAGGGATTACCCCTCTCAATAAGAGAGAAAATATCATCGGCCACTTGATCAATGAACCGAGAAGTGTATGGCCATACCGAGATGAAATAATGAGTAATCATTATTTATCTGAGAGTTTAGTGTCACTAGAATATCAAGAAAGGAATTAATATATATAAGGACGACTAATTCCATGCCTTATATTAATTCTTATATTTAAGGGTAAGGGACTATGCAAAATTGCATTAGGTCACTAAATACCATTTGCATTTTCATTTAATTTGGAATGCTATAATATCTTGATAGAGAATATATATAGCGTTTGGATTATTTTATTAATTCATTGCCAATATTAAATGGATCTATAGGATCGTACATAAAGCATTAGGCTTAAAATATTTAAATAGAGTATTAGGCATTAATTTGGGCTTTTAATTAAAGTCAAATTAATGTATGTAATGGGCATTAAAATTGTTAAATGGACCTTGGTCCATAAGAGAGAAATTTGGCCCACAAGAAATAATTTCAATTAAGTAATTATCTTGGATTAATTAATTTAATTGAGTATTAAAGCCTAATAGCATTTAAATCAAAATAAAGCACTTAAATAGGAGAGAGATTGGCTGAAATTCAAAGATAAAATAATTGAGAATTTCGGCACATGTGTATATCCTAATTAAATGATAGTTTTTGATTAAATGTCTTATGCCATTTTAAATTAATTTGAATTTAAAATTTAATAGAATTTGAACTAATTTAAATCAATTGATTAGGAAGTGATGGAGGCTGAATATAAGACCTAATTCTAAGGGATTTCGGCAACCATAAAGCTTTCCTAATCTAGTGATATAAATGAGTTAATTCTATTTGACCTAGTTTAATTTTTCTCTCTCTAAGCTGCCACACTCAAGGGGAAAGGACTCTTCCTTCTTCTCTTGGATTTTGGGCAGCCTTTTAGCAACCTTAGGAAGAACAAAATCAGGTCTTGTGTCTTTAGTTTAATACCCATTTCCATATACACAAAGATTAAAGCTAGCACTCTAAGTTTTAAGCCTACCTTGCAATTGTGTGTGTGAACATAGAAAGGAGTGGCGTAAAGGCTCTTTTTTTGGCATTGGTGATCAAGATCTGAAGCATATAAGTTCATCCTATTTGCTGGTTATCATCAAAATCAAGATTTAAAGTGCTTCTAAGATTGTAAGTTTTAAAACCCTAAAATTGCATTTTTTCGATTCTTGTTATGGATTGCATGGTATGTATGATCAATATTTTTATTTTTTCGCTGCGTGATCATCATGTATATGCAATTTTATATTCCATCACTTTTCTGTGTAAAACTTGATATGTATGTATGGGAATTAAGCTAGTATTAACTTTACAATAGCTCCTGTAATTTGGATAAATATTAGTGGTTGTTATGGTATTTGATTTATTGTAGTCTATATAAAATAATTAAATTCACTCAAATGCTAAAGTTTAAATGATATAACAATAGGATGAGGTTTTGCTAGAATTTGAAATACCATGTAATTTCAATCATATTAATTAGTAGGTTGAAATTACAATGCCTCCACTATTGTGCATATTGCATGGGTATAAAAATGGATAATTTTCCTATATATATTTAATGAAGGAGCTAGAAACTTTCAGATTAATAAAACCTATAGGGATTAAAGAATGTAGTTCTATTGAAAGTGAAATTATGAAAAAATAATAATAATAAGTTTGATTATAGAGGAACTTGGATACAACAAGGCTTATGTTGATCATATTATTAGACAATGTGTTATTACATACCATGCACAAAACTAAGGATAGTAAAGAGATAATTTAGAATTTTAAGGTATATGCTTACTAGCATATATTATATAGTTCAATGTAAGGTATTCGCCTTATTGAAGTAAATTGTTTTTGCTTAATGTTATACACTCATGTTTCCTTATGAAATTATACAAATGCTAAGAAGTAAACCTATCAACAATAAAAATTGAATTACAATGTTATAGGTGAAGATAGGGATGTGAAATATTACATTGTATGCTTAATTATGAAACTATAAGAGTTTGGTTACACTACAAAGCATGATAGAGTTTAATGATTAACCTTTATGTAAAAGAACATGTTTGCTTACTTGCTTGTGATTTACATCTTATTATGTGAAAGCATATGCCTATAAGTATTTCTGTTGATGATTGAGATGGATTATTCTTACATATAATCATTTGGGTATAAAATGTTATAAAAAAATTTACAAGTAAGATGATTGATATATATATGATCATGCTAAAATATTAACTAGTTATTTATGATCTAATTGACTACAAAAATGAATTAAGGAATTGAAATATAAAATAAGTGAAAGTATCAATTATATGCGTATTAATTTTAGCAAGTCATCCCTTAAGTATAAATAATTATAGTATGAACATTATGTGATGACACCATCGAGTAATTATTCAAGAATGTAAATAACTTTATTGGTTATGACATGTTCATCGTATATGCCTAGGTATTATCTTTATATGATTTGTATTGATATGCCTAACTATTAAGGTATATGAAGGCAAGTCAAGGAAGAATTTCAAAGGTATGTTCTTGTGAACTAATTATGAATTTAAGTGAAGTATAATGCAATTGAATGATGTGCCCATAATTCGATGAGTAATATATTATAGTGTTTAAGCAAGCAATAGCAGTATATGTGCATGATTATAAGTATATGGTAATATGTATTTATGAATGTTTCTATGTGTAGTTTCCCTACTTATGAGTATGGACTTAAATATATAAAGATGTTATCATATTTATAAATGGTTTATACTTGAGTAAAAATCTGATGTTAGGTTCAAATCACATGATTATACCTATGAGCATATACATTCATGAAACCAGATAATAATAATAATAATAATAATAATAATAATAATAATAATAATAATAATAATAATAATAATAATAATAATATTATTATTATTATTATTATTATTATTATTATTATTATTATTATTATATGACAAGTATTCAGTCATGTGTTGATGATAAATAAGAATTCTCTTGGTTAAACATGTTGATACTATGATGGCCAATAAAAAGGCACAGAAGGTGAATGTTTTATGTCTTTAAAGTTTATATGGTGACATTTTTCTGAGTAAAATGTGACAATATAAAAACAAGTATGACTTTTATTTACAAGAATGTGATAATAATGTGATGCCTAGACAGGCTAAAGTATAAGTAGCGTACATGCATTAAAGTATAATTGTTTAAAAGTTATTGATTTAATACATGATTGACTTCAAGTGTAGAAACTGTTTTACAAATTTATATGCGCTTAGCATACCAAGCAATTAAAAGAAATAGGTATGTCGAATTAGTTATTAAGCCTTGTTAATTCATTAAATATATATATATATAATGATATGATTAATAGCAATGTCCTATTAAATTGTAATATGAAATGTAATAATGCCCTTAGTGTTTAGTGGGTGATCCAGCTCTGGGATAGTATGGCTAGCCATAGGGGCACTTACCTCACAGTGTTCTATTACTATACTGCTACTGTACTTAGAATGTGAGATTATACTATTAGCCAACTCATTTATTGAGATGCTAGGAAGTAGCCACATACCCCCTAGTGGTATGGACACTCCCTCTTACTGGAGTTGCCGCATACCCCCTAGTGGAATGGACACTCCCACTTTATTATTATTATTATTATTATTATTATTATTATTATTATTATTATTATTATATGACAAGTATTCAGTCATGTGTTGATGATAAATAAGAATTCTCTTGGTTAAACATGTTGATACTATGATGGCCAATAAAAAGGCACAGAAGGTGAATGTTTTATGTCTTTAAAGTTTATATGGTGACATTCTTCTGAGTAAAATGTGACAATATAAAAACAAGTATGACTTTTATTTACAAGAATGTGATAATAATGTGATGCCTAGACAGGCTAAAGTATAAGTAGAGATGAGCTTGTTTACAATTATAGAAGACTTATGGTTGTAGTTGCTTATGATTAAAACATAGTTTTATGAAATGGATAACAATAATGGTACATATTATTGGTTCGAATTTCGAAGATGAAATTCTTTAAGAGGGAGAGAATTATAATGCCCCAGCTTTAACCCTAGTAGAAATACGTGTGATTTGATGACATTATTGCTAATTAATTGTTAATTAATTAGCTATGTGATGTTGGAGGTATATGGGATATAATTAAAAAAGGATAAGAGTTGGGGATTTATTTGTTATTAAAGAAAAGTATTGGGGCCAAAAGAGGTATTTGGTTTTTGGAAGATTTATTTTGGGATCATATATTGGTTTTAAAAAAATAAAAAAAGGAAGCTCGGGTTGGAGTTGGGGGAGAGATCGGAGGAGGCATTCCTACTAGTCAGTGATGTCGTCATCGGTGGCTTCGGCTTCCACTTCATCGTTGCCTTCCCGTGCATCGGCACTTTCTCTCTACCGTCAGTAGCACCAGTCTCCTTCTTCTATTCACTTTCCTCTATCCTTGTCGTGCTTCATCCCCTCTCTCCGATGATCGACAACGGCATCAAGTGTCACGGTTGGCACTGATGCCTCTTTTAGGAAAAGGCGGCCTCTTCGGTGCTTACCGCTCCTCCTCATTCATCAGCAGCAAAAAGATCAGCCATTGTGGAGGGGGATGTTTCAGCCCTAATTTCGACGAATAGTGGCCTTATTGGGGTGCGTAAATGTCACCTGGAAGGTACTGGTGGCTCTAGTTACCAGCAGGTAGCTCCAGTGCATCTCCAACAAGGCTCCGATGAAACTCCGATGATCGATTCGATAAGCAGCAGTAACAGGTAAATTGAAGCAAAATTTTTGACTTTAAATAGGTAAGGGATACTGAAATTATTTCTTCAATATTTATGTAAGTAAATTTTAAAATTATTAGACAGTGATTATGGTATAGAGTTAAATGTCTATTCTGTGTGACTATTGACAAAAGTATGGGAACCTTTCTTACCTTGTGAGTATCCTCTATGATGGGATTAAAGATTTTAAAGCCAAAGTAGCAGATAATTAGCTCATTCAACCTCTTGTAAGGGATGTTTTGAAGTTTATTATTATAATAAGTTGATTCAAGGCTAAAAGAATTACAAAATTAAATAAATTCTTAAATTGAAGAAAGTATAGATAGTTAATATAAAGAATTTGTAGGATTGTTTTATTAACATATTGATCTATTTTGTTATCAACACCGAGTTTAACTTATTGTAAGGCCATATACGACTTTTCTGTGTAAAACCTAATATGTATGTATGGGAATTAAGCTAGTATTGACTTTACAACAGCTCCTATAATTTGGATAAGTATTGGTGGTTATTATAGTATTTGATTTATTGTAGTCTATAAGAATAATTAAATTCACTCAAATGCTAAAGTTTAAATGATATAACAATAAGATGAGGTTTTGATGGAATTTGAAATGCCATGTAATTTCAATCATATTAATGAGTAAGTTGAAATTACAATGCCTCCACTATTGTGCATATTGCATAGGTATAAAAATGGATAATTTTCCCATATATATTTAATGAAGGAGCTAGAAGCTTTCATATT
Source organism: Excoecaria agallocha (assembly GCA_037975025.1). NCBI lineage: Eukaryota > Viridiplantae > Streptophyta > Magnoliopsida > Malpighiales > Euphorbiaceae > Excoecaria > Excoecaria agallocha. The sequence goes on along the minus strand of CM075811.1, from coordinate 53,738,456 downwards.
AATAAAACCTATAGGGATTAAAGAATGTAGTTTTATTAAAGGTACAATTATGAAAAACTAATAATAATAAGGTTGATTATAGAGGAACTTTGACACAACAAGGCTTATGTTGATCATATTGTTAGACGGTGTTTTATTTCATACCATGCACAGAACTAAGGATATTAAAGAGATAATTTAGAATTTTAAGGTATATGCTTACTAGCATATATTATATAGTTCATTGTAAGGTATTTGCCTTAATTAAGTAAATTGTTTTTCCTTAATGTTATACACTCATGTTTCCTTATGAAATTATACAAATGCTAGGAAGTAAACCTATCAACAATAAAAATTGAATTACAATGTTATAGGTGCATATAGAGAGATGAAATATTGCATTGTATGCTTAATTATGAAACTATAGGAGTTTGGTTACACTGCAAAGCATGATAGAGTTTAATGATTAACCTTTATGTAAAATAACACATTTGCTTACTCGCTTGTGATTTACATCTTATTATGTGAAAGCATATGCCTATAAGTATTTGTGTTGATGATTGAGATGGATTATTCTTACATATACTCATTTGGGTATAAAATGTTATAAAAAAATTTACAAGTAAGATGATTGATATATATATGATCATGCTAAAATATTAACTAGTTATTTATGATCTAACTGACTACAAAAGTGAATTAAGGAATTGAAATATAAAATAAGTGAAAGTATCAATTATATACATATTAATTTTAGCAAGTCATCCCCTGATTATAAATAATTATAGTATGAACATTATGTGATGACACCATCGAGTAATTATTCGAGAATGTAAATAACTTAATTGGTTATGACATGTTGATCGCATATGTATAGATATTATCTTTATATGATTATGTATTGATACACCAAACTATTAAGGTATATGAAGGCAAGTCAAGGAAGAATTTCAAAGGTATGTTCTTGTGAACTAATTATGAATTTAAGTGAAGTATAATGCAATTGAATGATGTGCCCATAATTCGATGAGTAATATATTATAGTGTTTAAGCAAGCAAGAGCAGTATATGTGTATGATTATAAGTATATGGTAATATGTACTTATGAATGTTTCTATGTATAGTTTCCTTGCTTATGAGTGTGGACTTGATTATATAAAGATGTTGTCATATTTATAAATGGTTTATACTTCAGTAAATACCTGATGTTAGGTTCAAGTCACATGATTATACCTATGAGCATATACATTCGTGAAACCAATATTATTATTATTATTATTATTATTATTATTATTATTATTATTATTATTATTATTATTATTATTATTATATGACAAGTATTCAGTCATGTATTGATGATAAAAAAGAATTCACTTGGTTAAACATGTTGATACTATGATGGCCAATAAAAAGGTACATAAGGTGAATGTTTTATGCCTTTAAAGTTTATATGGTGACATTCTTCCAAGTAAAATGTGACAATATAAAAACAAGTATGACTTTTATTTACAAGAATGTGATAATAATGTGATGCCTAGATTAGGCTAAATTATAAGTAGCGTACATGCATTAAAGTATAATTGTTTAAAATTTATTGATTGAATACATGATTAACTTCAAGTGCAGAAATTGTTTTACAAATTTATATGTGCGTAGCATACCAAGCATTTGAAAGAAATAGATATGCCAAATTAGTTATTGCGCCTTGTTAATTCATTGAATATATATATATATATATATATATATATATATATATATATATATATTATGATATGATTAATAGCAATGTCCTATTAAATTGTAATATGAAATGTAATAATGCCCTTAGTGTTTAGTGGGTGATCTAGTTCTGGGATAGTATGGCTAGCCATAGGGGTACTTACCTCACGGTGTTCTGTTACTGTACTGCTACTGTACTGGAAAAGTTAGATTATATTGTTAGCTGGCTCATTTATTAAGATGCTAAGAAGTAGTCGCATACCCCTTAGTGGTATAGACACTCCCACTTATTGGAGTAACCGCATACCCCCTAGTGGTATGGACACTCCTACTTACTGGAGTAGTCACTTACCCCCTAATGGTATGGACACTCTCACTTACTGGTTTTTCTCGTCCGCATATCCGGTTCATGATTTCCAACTTGTGTCAACTAGGGGCAACTAATTAAATGGAATAAGGAAATAAAATTTGATGCAAGCATTTTAACAAATACTAGCAAATGGTTTACAGAATTTATACGATGATTAAATCGAATTGTGTGTAATCATGATTATTGTGATTGGTTGGTATTTTATTCGAGTATTGTTATTCTAAATTAATTATTCATTATATAACCTGATATAACTTTGTATAATTGGAGATATGTATATTATATATGTATGTGATTTTTTGAGATGCATTATTCATGTCTAACTAGAATTAATTATTTATGCAAGCTAAAGGGCCAATTTTTGAACTTGATATTTAAACTAGATTAGGCAAAATTGTACGAATAATTAAGAATCTTATGAAAATAATAAGAGGGGTATGATAAATTAGCTATGTATATTATTAAATACCTTCATGTTTACTGTTGGTGAATGTAAATTGGTAATAAAGTGTATGTGAAGACTTTGCTAATATAGAAATGCAATAAAATGTCATGATAAATTTCAAAAGTTAAGAATTACATGGTTCTGATTCCCTATAGGGGATACGTAGAAAGCTTGAGAATTGATATCTCAAGTCCGAACCAATATATATTAATGTGATTATATGCATGAATATTGTATAATGGGAGACATAATGTGATGTATTAAGTAAAACTTATTTGATTCGATTATACTCAGACCATAAATTTGTTGTCACATCCTTATCCAGTTCGTTGATCTGACCGGGTATAGGGTGTTATAACTCAGCCTCTAGAACCATGCTTAAGGACTAATATTCATTCTCTACAAGTAACACAGCCTTTGTACCATAAATCAAAGAAAAAAGAGTGGTCCATGTTAAAGTTTTAGCTATAGTGCTATATCCCCACAGTACAAAAGATAGCTTATCAACCCAATCTTTGTAAGTTTAAACAATTTTAACTAAAATCCTTTTTATATTCTTGTTAGCTACTTTAAGTGCCTCGTTCGCTTGAGGTCGATAAGGTAAAGACCTATGATGTTGAACCCTATACTTTCTGAGCATCTGCTTGGTCTTGGCTTGGAACTGGATCCCATTATCTGAACTTAGTTTTGAAGTATGGTTTGTCAGAACTGGAGATCAACACGAGCTTTATGCTTACCCCCTTTGGATTATCCCATGTTGATCTAAGGTAGCTAAGGCATTCGTTAGTTGGTTCTCATCCCTAAGTACGTGTCCAAAGGTACATAGCTCAAATTGATGTCTCAAGGCTTTCAGGCATTTAATGTAAGGCATTAGCCATCCTTCTTTTAAAGACCATTCAGCCTTCACTTGATAACTACAAAAAATGAGTCTCCGAATACCTCTGCAAATTTTTCCCCTATAACTAACAAAGCTTTTAACCTAAAGATGCAGGCTTCATATTCTACTTCATTATTCATGGCTTTGTACTTTAACTTCTTAGCTAAGGGTAGATTTTATCCCTTTATGGTCACTAAGATTACTTCTACTCTAGTACTTTATTGTTTATAGCCCTATCGAAGTACATCTGTCAATTATGTACTATTATGGCCATGACATCCTCATCAAAGAACTCATAAATAACTTCTTCCCCTTCTAATTGTTGATTAGCTAGGAATTTTACTATAGCTCTTCCTTTAATGGTTTTCCTAATGACGTACTCAATTTCAAACTCCTATAAGAGGATTAGCCACCTACCCATCTTCCTTATGAGTGAAGGCATTTCCTATAGGTATCTAAGAGGGTTCTGCTTAGCCATTGTTTGCACTCTATAAGAATGGAAGTACTGCTTTAGCTTCTTCGAAGCCTATATGAATATTAGAAAAATATTCTCCACTTTCACATACTTAGCTTAGTATGGCTGGAATTTCTTGCTAAGGTAGTACACAATATATTCAATCCTAAAGCCATCCTCTTGAGCCATTATAGCTCATACTGAACTATCCTCTATGGTTAAGTACAAGATCAAGGGCTTACCTACCTATGGTGTTCTCAATACTGGTAGATGAAAAAGGTATTCTCAAATGGTGTTGAATGCCTTCTGACAATCTTTATTCCAAACCACTAGCTAATCATTTCTAAATAGCTTGAAAATTGGTTCGCAAATTGAGGTCAACTTGGCTATGAATCTGCTAATGTATTAAAGCTTACCTAGAAATACCCTAACCTTCTTCTCCTTCTAAGGCATAGGCATTTCCTTAATGGCCTTTACCTTATTAGGATCCATCTTTATCTCCCTTTGACTCCCTACATATCCCAGCAGTTTAACTGAGGTGCCTCGAATATACACTTTTTCGGGTTAAGGCATAGGTTATACTTATCAATCCTTTGAAATAACTTCTCCAAAGCTTCAAAATGGCCTTCTAGGGTAACTAACTTAATCATCATTTCATCTACATACACTTCCACCTCCTTATGGATTAAGTCATCTAAAATTCTAGTTGCCATCCTTTGATAAGTGGCACTTGCATTCTTATATCCAAAAGGCATGACCCGATAGGAATAAGTATCCCATTTGATGATGAAAGTTGTCTTGATCCCATCTATAATTTTGTTCGAGATCTTATTGTATCCCCATATACCCATCAACAAAATAATAAATAGTACAAGCAACTACACTATATATGTGAGGCCAGGGAAAGTCATCCTTAAGGAAAACTTTGTTCAAATCCCTATAGTCCACACAGACCCTAACTTTTCCATCTTTATTAGCTACTAGGACTATGTTGTCTAACCATGTTAGGAATTAAACTTCTACCAAGATTTGGTCTCTATCTATTTCTTCACCTCCTTTTTGACCATCTTAGCCTACTTTGGTCTAAGTCTCCTAAGATTTTGCTTGATTTTGGGTAGGTTGGAATGGTATACTTAACTATCTCTCGATCAATCCTTGATATGTCCTCATAGGTCTGGTAAAAACTCTTTCGTATTTTTCAATATTCTTTCAAATTTTTTCCTCTTTTCAGGAGTTATGTCTAATGCTAATAAGATTTCTTTTGAAATTTCTATTGTTTCTAGATTAAATAAACGTGTATTAGTTGAATTAATGTCAAATATAAATGATTCGTGATTAGGATTATGCATATTAAAATTAGAATAAGCATCACGCAAGTAAGTAAAATTTTTCATCTTGTTAATATAATCAAAAGAAAAGTCATTATTCTCATAAAAAAGTTTAGGAACATAGACTATGTCTATAATGGTATAATCCTCTTTAATCTTTGAAGCCAATGCAGATGCCTCTCTAGCTTTAAGGTTTGGCTCTGGTAGAGCTTCAGCTTACATTTTCTCTTTACCCTTTTTCTGAATAGTAAGCAACTTCTCGGTTATAATCTCTTTAGGCAATTCCCTATCTCATGCTGAGTGATGTAGAAGGATCTCTCCATCCTAGAAGCCCTTTACTGGCTTGATAATTCCTTGCTCCCAATTGAAAACATCATTAAATAGCTCAAAATCAGGCACAATCATATCTTTCACTAGTTAAGGCTCATTTTCTCTATAATAAAGACACACCCCTAAGATAAGTATAAAACTTTTGGAGATGTGAGGGACTTTACCTACTACCATTTTTCCCTTACTCTTCTTCTCTAGACCAATATAACCTAACCCTTTCCTATCTTTCAACCCTTTGGTAGTAATAACATCCTGAGACCTTTGAGAATTCTTTTCCAAACCAGTTTTAGGTAAGAAATACATCTTCTTCAACATATTAATCAATTATAGGCTATCAATTAAACCATCTCTATTCTCATCATCACCAATTATAGAGACATGAAATCTACTAAATGGATGCTTAACTATTTTGAGTACATATACTTGGTTCTCCTTTGCAGCTTTAATGGTGATCACCTAACCATCGTGTCTTAACCATTTGATGCAGTGTAGAAAGAACTCCCCATAACTTGTAGAATGTAAGGCCTCAATATACACCCTAAAAGAAATTTAGTACCTTTAGGGTACATTAAAAGGTGATACAAAGAGATAAGTATTTAAAGAGTAGAAAATGACCTAGAGGGAATTAACTTAAAAGTCAAGGTATTATGGTAATTTCATTTTAAAACATGCACATGCACAATAGAAAAGACATGATGGAGGGATTTAAATGAAAAGGAGGAAATTTTTGGGGAGCATATGAGAAATTAAAAAGAATGAGCGAGTAAGAAACAATTTATCTACGGGCTCATAATTTGACTAATAGGATGAAGGCACATAGTTATCTCTAGAATTGTCAAGAAAAAGGAAAAGATATCATGGAAAGTATAAAAGGGAAAGGTGCCCAACCATTTTGGGGTTCCAAAATATAGAAATTTAGTTCTCTTTCTATCAAACTCCTCTTTAAGTTTTATGTTCAGGGTTATTTAAAGGATAAGAGAAAGAATTTAGGGTTAAGCACTTAGAGGTAAAGTATTCTTCTCTTTCTATTCTTTCTTTTAATTTGGATGTTGAAGCTTGAAATGATATAGAGAGTAAACATTTAATTTTGGAATCCAATATGCATAGAAGAAGAAGAATCCAATAAGAGAAAGAAAAAGGAAGTAGATAGGAAGATAAGGAAATTAGCCAAAACAAGGTATGGGAACATTTAAACTTATGTATAGGTGTATTTATTTTTGTAAAATATATTTAGATGATGCTTTAGAGGTTTTATTAAGATAGAAATATGGCTATAATGTTTAAAGGGACAAAAGAATTGAATTTGGGAAGTTATCTTCAAAATAGGAAACATTTGTCATCGGTATCATTAGACCTAGTCACACTATGTTGACTATAAAATGAGTTATAGAGCTAAAAATTGTATTATTCAAGTTGTTAAAGAAACTAGACTTATAGACCTTAATTTCATATGAATAAGTCAAAAACTGAATCCTTTTGCATGATAGTGAAAATTGAGCTTGAATTTTGATTGTGTCTGTTACCCTATTATTGGGAGAAGTCTATATTTTTTATTGAATATCTAAAGATTTATAAGTCTAAATAGAGTGATTTTTAATTTTTTGGAAACTATAAAGTAGAGGAATAACTTTGTAGAAGACCACTTTGCCAAAAGATGACGTTTTGCTGGTTTAAAATGATGCGCAAGTCAGACTTAACAATCTATCTTCAGTGTTTTTAGACCTCATGGGTAGTACGTACCTTTTTATTAATGACCATGAGATAGTTCAAAATTAGTCCAAAACCAAGATATCACCTATGTCATGGTCAGCACTTATTATGTGATGATCGTGACCCTTCCCTATCTCTTCCTAAACTTGATAATAGGTTCCAAATTGATACCAAAGCCTACCTAAACCTCCCTAAACACTTCTAGAGCATTATAAGCATAAAACTAAAGATGATTTGTGACGTTAAACATGTAAAAGGAATGTTAAAACATTAGAATAAAGTTATAGAATGAACAATAATACTAAGGAATATGAAGGTTTAAAGTTGTGTATGAACGAACATAAATGCAAAAATGAATATGTGTGAAATATACTATGTTAATTAGATAATGCACATCCATTTATATGTATATATGTATGTTTATATCATTGAAGATACATAATGACAAAGAAGTTATACATGAATAAGAGTATGAATGTTAATACAAAAATTTGAAAATGACTTGATTATGTAAATGTCTTAATGAAATGATACATTAATGTGCTTATAGTTAAATGATTGATTCTAATACATGGAAATAAAGGTACTAGACTATATAGGTATATTGAAATGAATGAATATGCATATGATTTCTTATTCCTAAACATGTTAATACAAATAAATTACAGATGTTTGTATATATGAAACATGAAAGAGAGAAATAAAGAAGTAAAAGTAAAGAGTTATAGTTACCTGTGTCTATGTTTAGGTTGTGGATAGGTCCATCATAGCTGCCCTATGATTCGATCCCATTTGGATCCCTATGATTCGATCCCGTTTGGATCCCTATGATTCGACATCGAGTAGGTTCCTATATTTTGACCCCATTTATGTTTATAGTTTGATACCTCCAGGTATCCTTTTATACCTTTAAGTACTATAGTATAGTACAGTATCATCCGTTATCCACATTCTTAAAAAGGTGCAGGCTTGTTACAAGAGATAAGAAAAGCATTATGATAGAAATGTTATAATAGTTGTATAGCTAATGATAATTACATAATTGATTGAAGGTACCTTTAAAACACATAACTATATAGTATTATAGTATCACATGTAAGGAATCATTATTTCAAATACATAATACTTTTTGCACTTAAAACCAGAAATTGTATGTGTGTATGAACACTTGTGAGTATTTAATGGTTTGGTATTAACTATGCTATGAATACATGTTGTTTATATTTATAATGTTGCATGCTTGATATTGAATAATTGATATGTGAATTATGCCTAATTTAAGATTATAGCACTTATTAAATAGATAAGCTTTTAAAAATATAAACTTACAACTTAAATATATAAGTTAGGTTAAGTCATAGGAAAGATACAAACTACCATCTTAACATATCAATATACTAGAAATAGCATGTAAGAGATCAAAGAATAACATGACAATGATAATGAAATTACGGCTAATAGTAAATACATATAAAATAGCAATAGTAGAATAATATAGATGTTTGTATGTTATGAAAACATGTTAGTTAGAATAAATGCATATAGAACTAATTGACTAAACTTAATCACTAAGAACAACTAATAAAATTAAATTATAATAAAACTAATTAGGAATATTAACAAAGGCCGAGTAAATTAAATGGATATACCTATACCAATAAAAGTTACATGAGTGAACACAAAGGCAATAAGAACTCAAATGAGCTAGTAAATTTGTAATAAATGATAAAATGGAATATGAGCACTACTTATGACAATGCTAATGAAATTTGTGAATATAATCAATAAGTATATAGATTAGCCTATATAATTTTATGCACTTAAACAATTGCTTTGCTAGGCAGTTTAATAGATTAAATGAGCAATTGTTAAATGGATAAAAATATTAATAATAAAAGTATAATGATTGTGCATGTCAAAGTAAATGGCATAATGCTCTGCAATATTATAAGAACATCATTTGTTGTTATTATCTTATTATATGTTAAATTATATACTCATATGCATGTATGTTTATTGATGACTTTTGTAAGAGGTTATCTCCATGATTTTACTTTGTTTCCCACTAAGCTAGTAAGCTTAGCATGGGTGTTTATTCGTGTAGGTACAAAAAGCTAGGATTCGTTCGGAAAGGAAAAGATCTGCTATCATAAAGCCAACGCTAGAGATAGGAAGGGATAAAGTATGAAGTTTTATTTTATTTTTGTCCTTGTAATTATCAATTGTATTAAGTAAGGCATAATGTAAAGAATAATGTAGTTGACAATGTAACGTATCTAATAGTTCTTTCTACATTGTTTTTCACTATATATTGATGTATACATATGTATAAAGAGTATGAACCAACATGACAATAGCTTAAATAGTTTATCATACGTAAAAGAGTATATAAGATGACAGGTAACAGGTAGATCTAAGGTAGTTCTTACATGGAACCATGGCCATCCCAGTAACATAGAGAAATTAATAGGGATGGGCAACACCACAAACTCAGCTTCAGTCTCAACTGACCTTATCTTCACCATAGCCTTGAAAGTCCCTATAACTTATCTCTTCAAGTTGTCATAAGTAGAGATATTCAAGTTGGACTTATTCAACATGCTCTCATTTAAACCAAAAGTAGGGATTGTAATTAATGGACACACGTTGATTGAAGACCCATCATCTACAATCACACAAACCTGTGCATTTGCCATTCACTTAAGCTCTGATATAGAGAGGATGGTTATGGTTTTTACCTTTAGTGAGTAGATCTACATTTGAATACACTACATTTTCTCTAGTTCCTCCTTTAACTGGATTTAACAGTTTAGATGTTGAAATGGTAGTAGCAATGGTAGACTCACACAATGCTTTCATTAGCTTCTTCCTATATGATAGAGATTGCCTCAACAAATACCATATAGAAATCTTAGCATGGGTCTTTTTCAACTATTTAATTATATGATTCTCCTCAACCTTCTTATATACAGGCGTATCGGTAGGAGCTGGCTGCTTCTTAACTTTAGGCACCACCTTTTCACTCTTGGTGACTCTTCCCTCATTTCTCCTTCACTCTTACTAGCCAAGCTTCAAATATCAATGGGCACCATTGCCCCTTTATCCTCACACTCGATGGGGGAATCCCAACAATCAAACATAAAAATTAATCAATTTTCTTTAACTAGCTCTGTTACTTTAGGGGTGGAATAAGTAACTTTTATGTACTCATTCCCAAAATGGTTCTTTATCACATACCACTCAGGCAAGTTAGACCCAATCATAAATACAAGAGGCCACATGACATTGTACCCTTATTTCTTCTTCTTCTCTCTTTTTTAGGATCTAAAATCTATTTGTTGTCTATCGAATTCAGAATTTTTTTCCTCAAGGTGTGGTAATAATTTATAAGATGCCCTATGTATTCATGGTAGGCACAATATTGATCCTTTTGTGGTGGGGACCCCTTACTCTGGTTAGGCCTCGATGGCAATAGCTGTAACTTTTGTTGTTTGCTTAATCGGATTAACACCCAAGATAAAAATTTTCTAAGGTTAGAGTAGTACCTTTTGTTGGCCTCTATAGAAGATATTTTATCCATCTTTCCACTTCTGTTCGCTTCATTACTGCTTCTAGCCACCTTATTATTGCTAAAGTTTCTTTTTGCACCCTTATTATTTGCCCTCTTAGCCAAATACTCACCTTCAACCTCCATAATGATGTCCTTCAGGGACTCCCAATCCTTTAATCCCTTTATCTTCAAGCCATCCCTTAGGTAAGGGCTTGCATTTCTAATAAAGAGCCTAATCTAATCAGTCATATCGAGCTTTGGTTCCTCCACCTTGTTAGGTACTCATGAAAGGATTCATCTTACTTTTATTGGAGCAATTTGAGGTCTTTCAGAGTTACATCTATCCTAATACTATAGTCATACTACTTGATGAACTTCTCTATCAGTAAATCCCAATCCTCCTTACTACACCTATCTAGCCCATAATACAATCCATTGTTAGGGTTGTTAAGCATAAATAAAAGAACTCCACATTCTACTAAGGTCAAGGTGGCCCCCTTTATAATTAAGGTATACTACTTTACATGTTTAGAAAGGTCAGAAGTACCATCAAATTTGGGTAGATCTAGCATCTTAAACCTTTAAGGAAGTGGTTCATCCCTATCTAAATCCCTATCCCCAAGGTTCATTCCTCTTTCGGTAGACAACACTCATGCCATGGCCTTTATTGCCTCCTCCATCTTCTTGAAGGCAACATCTTTAGTACTAGGGACTTTATTCCTCACTACCACCATAGGTGATCTTCTTTTTCCTCCTCTTTTTCGATATAATCATTAATAGGATCATAACTCCTCTCTTCTCTCTGATCCACTGATGGCACTCAAGGTACTCAATCATTTATCATGGTAACTTCCCAATATAGGTTGGCTTTACTACCTTACAAACAGATGTTCCCAATCGAGCTCTAAAATTTGGTGTTGAAAAAGCAACCAAACTACTAATCATGGCCAATATCCTCTCCTTAAATTCCTAGAAGTTTTTATTTGATCTCCTATCTAGTTTATCTCATGCCAGTATAGGCTTTAAAGCATAAGCAACTAACCTATCCCTCAAAGACATCCTTCTTATTGCCTTGTTTGTATTTTTCTCAATCTTGATTAGTGGTATCTCATCATCCATCTTTGATGTTATCTCTTGACATCTTTCTAAAAGCTCAGTTGAACTAAACTTTGAGCTGATCTCTTACCCTAACTCTGAACTTGGTTTGAAGTTTAACCCTGATAGCTTGTTCACCACCTAAATAAATCTATGATGGCTACAAAAGTCAAGTGTTAGAGATAATATATGATCATGTTACATACATGATGCATGGATGTGCTTGTTAAACATTAATCACAATCATAATACAAGCAAAACAAAGCCTCCAAACTTATTACTCCCATACAGAAGGCCTTGCAGTCTCATTCTTAGGTGGGTTTAGCCCATAGGTCAATAGGGAACCCTAACGGACATGTATGATGCATGGTGAAAAATTGACAGCATAACCTATCAAAATAAAAAAAAGGTAATTTGAAATGAAAAATGCATGAATGAAAAGTTAAAATAAGTTATATGGTATTTTTGAAAAATGAAATATAAAAGGGAAAATTGTGTAATCTCCTCTATAAATTATTGGGACTTATGAGATGGGCTTTTAATAATAAGCCATTTAATATGAAATATTCTCAATACTTTGCTTTTAAATTGATTCTAATATGCCTTGTAGCATTACCTCTTATCCGAAAAGCTTGTGATTTGATAGAAACATTTACACTAATGGCTCCTTTACACTCACTCTATAGACTCTATTCTTTTCACTGGCATTTGTCATTGTTCGAACCATACTTTGTCTAAGCATACATGGGTATAAATTAAAGTGAACAAATTAATTTTAGGACATATTGGATCATACCTAAACATAACCATTTGGTTGAATGGTGGTTTGTTTGGTAAGCATATTCGGCCATTAATGGAGAATAAAGGAGATGAAGTTATTTCAGGGGACAAAAGTAAGGAAAAAGAAGCTTGAGAGGATAGAACAAGAATAAAAGGTTAGTGGATACATACTACACTCTATTTCATTTAGTTTTTGAAATTTAGTATAAACAATGACATTATGTAACTGTAGAAAATTGAAGTAAAATGGGAAATAATGTAAAATCACAATGTAAAATGATATTTTAACATGAAATAAATAAGAAATAAGAAAGAAATCAAATTTAGAATGAGAGTTTATTTGGTGGCCAAGTTGTACATAATGTAGTATAATGGGATAAATTAAATTTAATTAAAAATTTAAGAATAAAAGGAATAATATTAAGCGAAATGAACATAAATAGAATGATTTGAGCTTGAACAAATATAAGGAAAAAAGATTTACCATGTGTACATAATGATGTATTATTATGTAAATATGCAAACTTAAGTAGAAATGTGAAATAATTCAAGATAATATGTTATAGTAATGAATTAAAGTGATAAGATCATGAATTAATAAAGAAAACAAGGTGGAAGTAAGAAAACCTATGTTGGCTGAATTTGATATCTAAAAATAACCTAAGTTAAGTTGATAATTTATGGTGTATTAAGTAGGAAATCCATAATATGATAGATAAGAAAGGTGATGGAAGTGATTAAAAGTGAAAATAATAAGTAGACTTAATGTTACATAATAGTACATAATGATGGAATTTATGGTAACTTAGGAATGGTAAGGCAAATTAATTATGTATTACTATATCAATGCTTAATATGACTGTAGAATCATAAATGGTATGCAAATGAAGAAAGAATCACATGGTAGGCATGCGAACCTAACATGGCTGAATGGTGAACATAGTAGCAATGTCACTTTATCATTAATAAATGATAATATACATATACATGGTGAATATGTGATGGCAAGCATGAATGGACGTTTAACATCATGTATAATTTATGGCATAATGTGTTTAGCCTAAAAAACTAGTGAAAATATGGTGTAAATCAATATCCTAGTGGTAATCCAGGATTATAGATATAATGGCTAACCATAAGGATTTATACTGCGATATAATTATGAGATGTAATTTGACACTATATTTGGATTATCGGCACACATATGGATTAGGGGAAGCTTGGTCACGTTAAGTGATCTGGTTCAAGGGATGTAGGGTTACGATAAGTAATTTGGTCCCATGAGTAACTAATCCCAGAGATGCAGGATTACAGTAAGTAATCCGATCCTATGATTTCTTCAGTAGCATTGGAGTCTTTATCCCACATATCTGGTTTGAGAATTTTCTCTAGGCGCTATTAGGGGTAACATTGAAATTTTATATAAAATTTAAGGATTAAAGGGTAAATTGTGCAAAAGAGATGTTTAAAATGTGATTAAATAAATAAAAAGATGAAAATGGAGTTAATTAGGCCAAAAAAGGAAAAAATGTAATTACACGAGTAAGATCAGGGTAAATGTGTAATTTGGCACTAAATATGTGAATGAAAGAATTAAATTAGCTAAATGGATAAAAAAGGAAATTTCATAATTATGATAAAGTTTAGGGATTAAAATATAATTTTCCACTTCATAAGCAAACATATGGATTAAAATGTAGATTTACTATTTAAGTTGAAATAAAAGTCAAAGGAAGCAAAAAGAGTCAAGAAAGGGAGTCAATAAAGGAATTCAAACAAGGTCAAACATGACGAAAATAAGGATTAGGTACCAAGTTGCAATTTGCTAACCCATCGTAAAGTACAGAGGCCAAAATGCGAATTTTGCATTTCGTGTGGAGTAAAAGACAAAAAAAAACAAAAAAGAATGAAATTAAGGTCGAACCAAGTCAAGAAAGTTAAAATAAAAAGTTTAAGGATCAATACGTAATTTAACATTTCATGGATACACATAAGGATTAGAATTTACATTTATCACTTAAGACAAAATAGAAAACCAAGGAAATAAAAAGAACTAAGATTGGAATTAAATACTACAAGAAAATATTGAAATAGCAACGGAAAAATAGCAATGAAAAAATTTTAGTTGCTAATTTAGCAACAGAAATCAAATTCCGTTGCTAATTAAATTTCGTTGCTATTTTTGATTAAAGTTTTTAGATTTATCAACGAAAATAAATTTGGTTATCTTCTGTCACTAAAAAAGGATGAAATTTTTAGCGCCAAAATATAGCAATGCAAATTAGCAACAAAATGCTTATACCATTTCTAAATAAGGCGCCAGCAAATGGCAAAAAACTTTTGAAAAAAAAAATAGCAACGAAAAGAAAATTTTGTTGCTAATTTGGCTATGAAATGTCATTTTTGTTGTTATTTTAGCAACAAAAAATAATTTCGTTGTTAAATAACCAACCTTAAATCAAAATAGCAATGAAATTTGTATTCGGTTGCTAAAATAGTAATGAAATATATTTCGGTTGCCAAAATAGCAACGAAATTTATTTTGTTGCTAAAATAGCAACCAAAATATCAACCAAAATATCATTCCGTTGCTATTTTAGCAACCCAAATATAATTTTGTTGTTATTTTAATTCTTGCCCTAGGTATAAATAGTTCATTTTTGCCTTTTGTTTTTTTTTTTTTGCAGCCGAAAATTTTTCACTTTTATTCATTTTTTTTGTGAACCTCAATCTCTCCTTCGCCCTCGCACTCGTACTCTTCCTCTCCTTTCCCTCTCCGATGCTGATGCTTCTCCTCTCCCACTCTTTTCGTCCTCCGCATATACGATGGTCAATCTATCTATCTTCATAATAAGATGATCGACTCTGAGTTTAGGCAAGATCACTCTCTTGCAATAAAAATGGGAACGAGAGAAGCCATGTCTTGCTGTTCACCCATAATTTATTTAAGAGACGTCCCATTCTCAAATCAAAGGCTCCTGCTGTTAAATGGTTCAAAGAGTGATAATTTATTTTAATTTTTTTTTGGAATTACATGCTAATTTTGTTTATATTTGGGTGTAATTATTGTTTTCGATTGTGCTTGTTAAATCAAGTCATCTCGTTGAATGCAGTTTGGTACACGTTGCTGCTGGAGATCTGTTGAGAGCTGAAATTGCTTTTGGAAGTGAAAATGGGAAGAGGGCTAAGGAACACATGGATAAAAGGGCAGCCGGTTCCGAATGAAATTACTGTCATGGTAGGGGATGATGCTTTATTTCTTCATTTCCTCTCTCTCTCTCTCTCTGTTTATTGTTTCATTTTTAAGAAACATTAGCCTTAAGCATTATTAATTGCTAATTTTTAATGGTGTAGATGGTGAATGGAATTAGTAACATGATTGCTTGATTCAGAGTTGGATGTGAATTTGACTCCAAATGCCATTGCTTTGGTTTTTGTTTAGAGATCTGAGACAATGATGTTCGGTTATGACTGACTTTTTTTCTCTTAGCAAAACTATCACTCTTGCAATTGCTTATAATAACTTGTATTAATTGTGTAAAAAAGGGTTTTGTCACTATAATGAAATGAATAATTTGTTCATAAGTTGTTCTATAAATTTTCCTGTATATGTTGATGTTATGCAGAAAAATAGCAACATCAGCAGGGCATGCATTATTTCCGTTGTTGAAAATTATGAATTCTACTCGGGAATTTATTTTTGCCATTGATATGAGAACTATTACGGTCTAAATGTACTTTTGATGAACTTTAGTTCTTTTGATATTTACTATTAATATAAAAATTTATGTAGCTTTTACTGTTTTGTATTATATATAGATTAGTGTTATTTGTATATGTTTCTATGCATTGTTTTCAATTTATTTATGGTCAGTTTGAGTGACTTAAATGCATGGTGCTGATGACCTTGGCAACTAAAACTTTTCCCCACCAAAAGGAAAGCCAATTGAACAATCAACAATTGAATTTCTAGGAGAACAAGGAAATCTCTACCCTGGAAAAGTCACTGTGGCGGCATTAAGCCCACATGCAAATATTGCATTGGTCAGATTATTTGTATAGATTGGTTTTCTATAGCTAACTTTCATTTATTGTACTTTCTTTATAGAATTTCTATTTTACAGGCCATTGAATTAGATCCTGCATTTTTCAAAAACATTGGGCAAATTGTTCTTCTTCGTGGTGCATTTTCAGTAAATAGAATTGTGAACCCGGCAGCAGAGGCAAATGTAAGTTAACAAACCAATGTACTAAGGTTTTGATGTTTGCTTTAGGATTTCTTATTTATTTGTTGTGATGTTGTGTAATAACTTAACCAATTTTCACTTTATTTTCATTTTCATTTTCAATTTCAATTTCAATTCTATCGGGTATGCTTGTTGCATTTTTTTCAAGCCTTTTCAAGACATCAGGCTGTGATGACAGAAAAAGATTGGCCGGTAGTCTTCTATGATTGATTAATTAATTGCTCTATGACATTGCAACTATATATACTTCAAAATTGATCATTTAGTTAGTTTTTAGTTGAACTGATTTCCACAAAAATTAAATTTTGTATATATATATATATAGTACAAAGATGTTGATGATATTTGTGCACTTACTATTGATAGAGTTCTAGTCGTATTAAGATCTTTGAATCGCTGCATGGGATAACTTTTTTTCTTTTGGTATTGCTAGATTCTAAAGATACTATAAATCTCGACTCTATAAATCTTGACTCTCTAACTCTGGACTCTATCGAAGTGCAGATAGAGACAACTGGTACTCCAGTTTTGTTCTTTTTAATTATAAAATTTTTGGCTATGAAAGTTTATTTAAATCTAGTTTGATATAATCCCTTCACGGGATAAACTTGCTGTAGTAGTTATTTGTGCATGGATTTCTACTTTTAATGGGACAAAATTTTGCCATATATATATATATATATATATATATATATATCTTTTTTAATCTCATGCTTACTCTTTTTAGTTGATTTATTCAGCTCACCATAAGGAGTATAGTTTGTTCCTGAAAGATATCAATTCAATCTTTAGTGTGGAGGAAGCGAGTTGAGTGAGCTGTTTCTAGTTGACTCAGTGAGTTTTTAGAATTTGGTGGTGGTCGAAAATGGTAGGCCTGGAACTCTTATTAATTTTTTTCTAGTAAAGATGTGTTAAATCCGTGGCTAAGTTTATTATGATATTGAGTTTTTTTTTTCTTATTTTTTTGTGAATGTTGTTTGATAATCTGGATGGAAAGTGATTTGTGTTCAATTTCTATATTTAGGAGTCTATTTGTTTATCACACATGAGCTTTACTTTCTCATCCATCATTTTAATTTTTTGGCATGCTTAATAATATTTCAAGTTCCAGTTGCCAGATTGAGGTGGTATGCCATTCATAATTCCTTTCTTTAGAATCTCCTATTATTTGCTTTTTATAACTAATGATAGTCTGGTGGTATTATTCAATTTATTTCCACATTCAGACTAATGATAGTCTGGTGACATCAAGGAGATGTGGGATACCATTGCTAGCAGTGATTCTGAGGTGTGCTTTTCCCTTTCTCGAATTGGTGAATCGATAAGCTTTGCTTGTCTCATTTATGTTTCTGTGATATGTAATTATGCAATTGTTCTCTAATGAATTTAATGAGGGATTCTATTAAGGATTTACTGGGACTGTTATTGATTCATGGATTCTTACTTGAGCCTATGGGACTTCTAGACATAGTAAATCAAGCATAACAGTATGGTAATTTTGTAATTTTACACAATAATTATCTGCTTTACTTGTCTGTTTTTCTTCCTCTCTATATAGAACTTTTGGATCTGTATTTTGTTTTTGAACTATAGATCAATAGATTGGCAAGCTTGGAAGAAAGTTTTAATCAGTTTTTATTTATGTATAAGATATTCTTTTAAACTAGGATTATAATTAGTGTCAAACTTGATAACTGTTGCAAATACTTGATTTTATAGTGAGGCTATACAATTCTTTCTTGATCAGTATGCTCACCCTTAATTTTTTTTCTTTTCCCTTCCAATTCTTGTAGGCTATTAAACTGCAGGGGGGTGTGTGTGTGTATGTACTTCAGTTTATGATTTATGCCTGTGTTAGGGGTGAATGGTACCAGATTTAGGTGCCAATCTTTCGATTTTTGCTCTTGTTGAGATTCCTGGTAGAAGGTATGTTCTTTTGCCTTAATGCAAAGTGAAGCTATTGAATATAAATAGCTTTTCTATTGTCAATGCTTCAATGAATCACATTTCTTTTCTTTTGTAAAATTGATGCCCCCTCTCTGCCTCTTTTTTTTATTTCTGGAATTTGAGCATTGGCCTTTTCATTGTTGTAACCATATACCTCCTACTATAGTTCCTCAGTTCTGATTTTGACAAGAAATTTGGCAGGTAAACTCACATCAGATATATCTGTTGAACCGTCACTTGGGTTAGAAAATCACACCACTAGTTTCAGTCCAATTTTCCACTCCGAAGCATGGGCAGACATTGGCTTTCTCTCAAGCATGGAAGATATTGACAACATTTTCAGTGACTATAAGCTTGATAATATTTTTAATGGGCCCAGTGCCTTCTATGGGGTAATTTTCTTCCCTTGCACTGGTCATGGTAGAGGTTAGTTTGTAGTTTTCCCTGGGACATATTTGTTTTGGGATTATCTGACAGTGGCAATCTAACAACACTTTATACTGATGTTCAGGTGTTTGATGGACATGTAGGAAAATATGCTGCTGACTTTGTGTGATTCCATTTGCCTAAATTCATTGTTAAACATGCATGTAGACTTCCCAAGAGGTATATAGCTCTAGCCTTTACATTTTAGTACTAGTTAGAAAATAGGTGCAGGCTTGTGTTGCTTTGCCTTTTCATTTTCTTTGATTTTGTAGCTACAAATGTTTTGTTTCTTATTAGCATCTATGTGGTTGCCATCTCAGGAAGTACATTTTCAATGGTAATCTTGAACAAAATAGCTTGAGTTAACTTTTACACTTGAAAATGGGTGCAAACTTTTTAATAGTTTGTGAAACCAGTGTACTAAAAAACATTTACCCAAGAATTAAAGTGCAGTATTTTGGTCTCGAGTCTTACAGGTAATTAATCAGTTATTATGGTGTGTAAGGTTCTCGATTCTTATGTTTAGATATTTTTACTTGCACTTTATTCCCATAGTGGACATGAAACCTGCAAGTGAAGAGCACTTAGTATTTGGTGATGTTCCTTCTTTAAGTGCTTTAGCAGAATCTCAGTTCAGCTAGGCTGATTGGCAGTGGAAGAGGAAATTTCTATTAGCAGTCCATTCTATTGCCAGTAAAAAATGTTGGCATTGAAAAACTAAAAGTAATTTTGTGTAAGAAATTAAAAATATTTTAGTGATGGAATAGCGATGAAAATTTCATTGTAATTTTTTTATAATACTGGCTGAATTTACCAATGGAAAAATTGGTTGCAAGTTTGACCAATTTACCGAATCTTACCTAGGTTGGATTTTGCAACGAAATTAAAATTGTGTTGCTAAATTTAGCAACGAAAAATATTTTCGTTGCTAAAAATAGCAACTATCAAACATGCAACCGATTTTTTTGTTGCTAATCAAAAAGCAATAATTTTTGTTGCTATTTCAAAATTTTCTTGTAGTGAAATAAGGTAAAATGTGATAAAAAGAAAGTCTAAGGACTAAATCAAAATTTTACATTTAAGTAGGAAACATTTGAGAATTAATAAGAAAAAATAAGTATAAAAGAATTAAATAGTAAAATGTAGATAATGAGAAGGTCAAATTGATTGAAACTAGCAAAAAGTAACATAAAAAGGTAGGACGGTAATTTTTCGTCATATAAAGACATGCTGAAAACTAGAATATAAATTGAGTAAAAATGAAATAAAAGATACGAAAATGGTAAATAAAGGTAAAATGATAATTTACCCTACATAAAGAAATGTTGAAAATTAAATTATAAATTAAAGAGTAAAAATGAAATAAAATGTACGATAGAGTAAATAAGGGTAAATTGATCAATAGATAATAAAGCTCAAACAGAAAGAGGTAAAATGGAAAGTTTGAATAGATTTAGTATATGAAGCGTAAATCATAATTAGTCAAAAAGTTGAGAAAATAAGGATGAGACTGTAGTTTGGCGAAGAAAGTAAATTCAAGGATTAGAAAGAGAAGAAATGAGATTTTTTAACGAGTAACATCAAAGAAGAGAAATAAAGGGTAAAGTAGTAATTAAAGGAAAAGAGATAACAAAAGATCAATTGAGTTAGAAAAGGAACTTAACTATTAATTTAGGAAATAAAGAACTTAGATGTTATACTGTGAAAATAAATAAGATTTAAATATTATGCTGATTGAAATAAGGACCTAAATGAAAATATCACGAAAGATGAAAAAATTTAAGAGCAATTAAGGAATTAAGTACAATAAAGTACCATCTAGTCAGTAAGAAATGAAATTTATAATAATATTGAAACAGAATTACATAAATAGTACACTCTGTGAGGATTAAATTTATAATTATGATGAGAACAACATAAAGGTCAAATAAAGAGGAATAACTATAATAATTAAATTAAGTGACAATCAAGGACTTAGGACCAACAAATAACTAAGTAAAAAGGCAAGGCATAAGAGTAATTAACGTTAAAACCATAAGTGACTAAGGTCAGATAGTAAATAGGTTGAAAACAATAATAAAAACATAAAGTTAAGAAAGGCTAAATGGTGATTAGAAAGCATTTGTACATGTAAGTAGACAGATAAAATAATAATGATAATATAAAATAAAAATAGAAATAAAATAGGTTTATTTAACTAAAATTTTATATAGTTGTATCCACCACTAGATAACAATGTTGCTCAGTGCATGATTTGTTAAATGTGCTCAAAGACTGGTATCTAAGAACTCAAAGAAGGCAAAATAAAATGACATGTACATGTGGCACATTTTTGGACATGAAGATTAGATAGCTCATATATTATATTTTAAATAACTGATTTGTAGTAATTAATGTTGCACTTTGATTGCAAATAAATTGTGAATATATATATATATATATATATATATATATATATATATATATATATATATATATATATATATATATATATATATATATATATATATATATATACACACAAAATTATGTATGTATGGAATTATGTGATGGTGTTCAATTGATGTTTGTCTTAGAAGTGCTATGAATGTAAATGAATATATATATATATATATATATATACAAAATTAAGTATGTATGTATGGAATTATGTGATGGTGTTCAATTGATGTTTGTCTTAGAAGTGCTATGAATGTAAATGAAGTTTTGGAGGGGAAGGTTGCTTTTGGGAGTGTTATTTTACCAATTTGCAGGCTTTGATAGCATATTTTAAAAGCCCTTATATTGCCTAAATCTATATTTAATGAGTAGTAACCATGAGACGTCGTTAGAAATAGTATACAATATATAGAAAATATTAATGAACGTAGGGTGTTACAACTTTTGTCTCAGGTGGATACAAAAATTAAGCCTATACAAAATGGAAACAAAAATCATGTTTGCCAAGCTAAATAAC
Source organism: Excoecaria agallocha (assembly GCA_037975025.1). Classification (NCBI taxonomy): domain Eukaryota; kingdom Viridiplantae; phylum Streptophyta; class Magnoliopsida; order Malpighiales; family Euphorbiaceae; genus Excoecaria; species Excoecaria agallocha. The sequence goes on along the minus strand of CM075811.1, from coordinate 53,716,243 downwards.
TTATAGCTAAAATTCTTATAAGATTGTAGCAATTCAATCATTCAAATAACTATACATTATATAATAACTCAGTAGTAGATAGCATATATCTAATTGAAATGGCCTAAATGATTTTGCATCCCATCCCTCTATATGCAACGGTGCAAGTTGCCTATTTGTTGTAATAGACCCTAAAAATAATGCAAGTGTGGCTCATTCTTTCATATAATGGAGGCTCATTCTTTCATACAATGGACTCCTTTTGCATCTATTTCAACAAAAATTCTTTCTTTTCCATCCATGTTCCAAATATACTTCATGGTAATCTTTCCCGCTTTTGGTATCATTTTCCATTCTTATCTAAAAAAATATAAAACAAACTACACGCCAAATAATAAAATGCAACAAAGTAATAGAATTTGATGTCGAAAATTGAACCAAGAATTTTCAGTGGAACCATGCAATTCATACCTATCATCTCAATGCATCCATTATCTTAATTCAAATTGTTGGGGTTCTTGATAAGTTTAACCATTAATCTGAAAAGACAAAGTGTTGTATTGTTTAGCTCTTTATTGGGGTTGAGGTTGAGTGTATGAGAAAGAAGAATCTTGATTATTATTTCTCACCATCCTGAACATTTTTTATCCTGCAAAAAAAGAAAAAAAAATGTTAATATACAAAGCAATGCATAAAACATACAGTTATAGTATGAAATTCGCCTTTGTGTAAGTAATACATCCAATCATGTATATATGCAATGGATTGAAACTCATAAAAAAAAAATAGAATAAAAGTGTAAAATCCATGAATGTCCATGAAGATAAAAGCATAAAATTACTCATCTTCAATAACATCAATAACCCAATCAACATGTCCAACATCATTTAAACATGGGATAAAGTTCCAATTTGCTCCTAATATTTTATTAAAGGTGTTGATTTGCCCTTAACATTTATTTTGGAACTAATTTGCCGTTGACGTTTTGATATTGGATACTAAAATGCCGCTCCATATTGCCTGAATTTTTCAATTTTATATTTTTACCCTACTTCAATTTCATCAGAACTTATTTTTCCTTAAATTACATCCAAAGCCTATAAGAATTACTCTAAAATTCTTCTACCAAAGCTCTAATAGTACTCTAATACCAATCAAAATGAGTCTGCTCTATATTAAAAATTTTCTAATTGTCCTAAGTGGAATTATAGAGTTACGATCAAGATATTTAGAAAATAATTTTAAAAATCCTGAAAAGATATAATTTCATTTAGGATACTTAGGAAATTCCTAAAATAAAGCAGGCTAACTTCGACTGATACCAGAGGTTCGATGTAAGTATTTTTGTGTAATTTCATAGGTTTTGAACATAATTTAAAAGAAAAGAAAAGTTTTGGGAAAGAAATAAATTAAATTGGGTAAAAATATAAAATTGAGAAATAAAGCGAACATGGAGGGGTATTGAAGTAGCTAAAATCAAAACTTCTAACAAATCAGCTCTCCTAACAAAATGTTGGGGGCAAATCAGAATCTTTTCCCTTTAAATAATGATTAGTAAAATCCAACATACTACTATCTTTATCAATTATCTCTTCCCACATATTATTATGTTATGTTCATTTAAAATACTACTATTTTATTTGTCCTTTAAACGGCTATTTTATTATGTTATGTTCATTTAAGTTTAAGTGCTAAAATGGAAAACATTTAATTTTAGAGACTGGTTTCTCAAACTATTACAAGTAAGATTTCTTGTAAGACTTGCATTTTTGTGTCATATTAATATCATATCACACAAAGGGGAACTCATGAAAAAGTTAGATTTCTTTCTCCAACAATGAATTTCATTTTGAGTCCTTATAATTCACATGAATTTTTTTATTAAAAAAGGAAATGAACTAGTTTATTAAATAGTTTTTATAATAATTTTAAATTATACATTTTAATTGTCTGTTTGGATATAAAATTTAATTATTTATAATTATTTTATTTGTTCAAATATTTTCAATAAATAAAATATCAAATACATGGTTTGATAAAAATATTTTAATATTTAAATGTTTGTATCTATTGTAATTAAAAATTAAATTTCCCTAAATAAAAATTTCGTTATATTGAGAAATTTTTATTATTGAGAACAATATTTTATAATTTTAAACATTAGATTATAAAATACATTACATGATAAAATAATATTCAGTAATTAAAAATAATATATAAACATATTATATATTTTTTAAAATTACTTCCACAAGGCAAGCTGCCTAAAATCTTAAGTGACAAGTCAGAGGCCTTGACTCTCTTCAGCGCATGCCTTCAATGGACAAATTCCATTTACTTACAAAAGTCAGAGGGCATGGATCCTCTTCAATGCATGCCTCCAGTGAACGAGATCCATTTTCTTACAAAAAATGAGGACATTTTTTTAAATAATGTATTTTTAAAAAATATTTATAAAAATAAAATGTATTAGAAAATATTTACAGAATTGGGTACAGTACAAAATCGTTGCGTCAGATAGCAATTTCAGACGTGAGATCCACATAAAAATTCTAATTTTTTCTTCTGAAACTTCTACAGACTGCAACGGTTTCAGAGTTTGCAGCGATTTCAAACTCTAAAATCGTTACAGTTTGTATCGATTTCAGAAGAAAATTTTTTATCATTTTTATTATTAAATTAATAGATAATAATAAAAATAAATAATAGTTGCCACTTGTAGTCCAATTGGTATGTACCATTTTTGACTTTGGAGGATGTTGTGGGTTCAAATCTAGGGATGCTCACGGGACAGGGGCGGGATTGGGGATTGCACCCCTACTCACTACCCCCGGTGGTGGGGATTTCCCGTGTCCGCCCTCGATTTAATAACGAGGAGGGGCGGGGATCCCCGTCCTCCAAAAAAATAAATTTTAAATTTTAAAATATAATATTTTATAAATAATTAAAATTAAAATATAACATTTAATTAATAAAAATTTTAAAATCAATTGTAATTTAAATTAATATAAATTTTAACCATTGATAAATTTGAAATTAAGTATAATTTAAAATTTAATAATTATAAAATTAAGTTATAATTTTTCCAATAACTATGTGGACTTGGGATTTTTTTTTTCTTTTTAAGGATGATATTGCCTTTTGTGTGGTGACCATATATTGCATATTTTTTAAATTCAAATAATAACTTTTGATTTTTTTAAAACTGGGTTGATAATATTTATTATTTTAATAGTTATTATCCTGCTATAAATGGATTGATCTTATTTATTATTTTAAATATTTATTTTATTAAATTTACCTAGAATAAATTTATTAAAGAAAAAAGATTGATCATAATTATTATTTTAAATATTTATTTTTAATGTTTATTTTAGTAAATTTACCTAGAATAAATTTATTAGAGGAAAGAAAAAAATATACTAGGATATAGGATTTGAAGGTATAACCTCTTTATATTTTTAATTTACTTTTGCATTGGGATAGTATATAATTTGATATTTGTTTTTAATATTTAATAATATCTAAAATCTACTAAAATGAATAAATAAAAATTGGTGGTGGGATTTGAACCCACAACCCCTTATATATTCAAAAAAAGTGCATACCGATTGAATTATAAGTGGCAATTGTTATTTATTTTCATTATTATTTATTAATTTAATAATAAAAATGACAAAAAATTTTCTTCCGAAATCGCTACAGACTGCGACAGTTTTTCTGAAACCGCTGCAATCTGTAGCAGTTTCAAAAGAAAAATTCAAAATTTTTCTGTAGATCACACGTCTCAAACTGCTATATGATGCAACGATTTTATACTACATCCCAATTCCCTAAATATTTTCTGATACATCTTATTTTTATAAATATTTTTTAAAAGCACATTAAATTCAATATTTTTATAAGTGACAATTGTTATTTATTTTCATTATTATTTATTAATTTAATAATAAAAATGACAAATTTTTTTTTCCGAAATCGCTACAAACTACAGCAATTTCTCTAAAACTGCTGCAATCTGTAGCAATTTCAAAAGAAAAATTCAAAATTTTTCTGTAGATCACACGTCTCAAACCGCTATCTGATGCAATAATTTTATATTACATTTTAATTTTTTAAATATTTTCTGATACATCTTATTTTTGTAAATATTTTTTAAAAGCACATTAAAAAAGTGAGTGTCCCTCTCTCCAATATTTTTACCCCATTGTGGATCTTAATTAAGAAATGCAGCTCTAAAAGCATATTGAAAAAAATAAAAAGGAAATAGCCGTTAGAAAAATATTTGAATTGAAATAAGCAAAGACCAGATGTTAAGATTCAACAATAATAATAATAATTATTATTATTAAAAGAGAATGTGTTTTTTTAAGCAATAACTCATTTATTATTAAACATGTCTTTTTATTTTTATTGAAAAAAAAAAGGAAATAGCCGTTAGAAAAATATTTGAATTGAAATAAGCAAAGACCAGATGTTAAGATTCAACAATAATAATAATACTAATTATTATTATTAAAAGAGAATGTGTTTTTTTAAGCAATAACTCATTTATTATTAAACATGTCTTTTTATTTGTTTATTTAAAAAATAAGGGACACAAGTTTTTCAAGTAATGAGAAATAATAGCAGTTCTCGTCAGTCATTGTCAGTCGGGGGACAGTCAAGATTCATCCAACGGCTCTCCCTTCTCTCTAACGGCTCCATTAATTTCTTCTTTTTATTCCTAGATCTGCCCGCTCTCTCACTCAAAAATTTGAAATTCTCTCTCTCTCTCTTAAACCTATTAATAACAAAAAGTTTAAATCTTTTGAAAATGTTTTATTAGAAAACGTACCCCACATATATCTCTCCCTGTCATCTATTGCCCATCTGCTAAATTCAAATTCCGTTGCTTAAGCAACAATGGGTGGGTGTTTAAGTAGGAAAAAAGAGTGTTCTTGTTTGAATGCACCAGTTCCACAGAAGTTGTTTGATTCTTCAACTGATGAAGAGAAATTGAAGAAGGTAATTGAGGAAGAGAAGGTAGTAGCAGAAGAAGAAAGCTTAGTGAAGAAAGAGATTTTCGTTATAAAACACAGAAAGAGTCATGATAGAGAGAGACTTGCTGTTTCTCCTCCTCAAAAAGAAGAAGAAAACAAGGTACCTGCTACTGGTTCTGGTTCTGCTACTATTAGTAGTAGCCAAATGGACAGTAGTAATGTGGTGGTAAGGACATCAAGCTGCACAAAAGAAGAGGTGGATGCTATTCTTATACAGTGTGGAAGGCTTAGCAGGAGCAATTCCTCTGGAACTGCCAGAAAGCCTGCTTTTTCCGGTAGGAAATATGCGGGTTCCAAGAGAAGTTATGATTTAGACCAAGAACAAGATCTTGATCAGGTTGCCGATGCTAATTACGATGGAACAAAGAAAGGGAATGATGGTGAAGAAGATGAAGAGAGAACAACAAGGCAGCATCGCCAACGCCATCGCCATAACCAATCTTCTTCTGTTTCACAAGGAAGAAGGAGGACACCCAGTAGCGAAAGAGACCAACGATCTTGCAGCAGAGAAAGAGGAACTAGTAGTAGCAGCAACAGTGGAAGAAGGGTGAGTCGGTCGCCTGGTAGAAGATCAGAAACTACCCCAACACCAAATTCTAATTCTAATTCTAATGCTATTAATAATAGGCCTGGTAAGCTGGTCTCAGTTCCAGCTACTGTTTCTTCCTTGACAATGGAGAAAAGCAACAATGGCGCAGAGTCTCAAGCAGCCGTCAAAAGGATTTCTGTGATGAGAAATGTAGGAGAAACAGGTCCAAGAACTGCTGCATCTCCCCGTTCTCAATCCCCAGCAAGAACCAATGCTAGGGGTGGCTGTTCTGCTGAGAATAATCAGCAACCATCGCTTAGTCGCAGCTCTTCAAGGAAAGCTGAGCAATCTCCTTATAGGAGAAACCCTTTGAGTGAAATTGACCCAAATTCCCTGGTGTACGCACAAGCAACTGGAAACATCAAAATTAAAAAATCCAAAAACAGAGAAACTGAAGCACATGTAGCGGTGAAGGAAGTCCTAAATCAGGTATGTCTCATTTTAAATAAAGAATCAATCTTATTTTGTCACCTATATATGCCTTTTCCATACGTATTATAGAGTACTGGCCGTTCCTGATTTAGAAGCTTATGTTCAAATGCAGAAGCCAAATGCTGAGGTGAACATGGTTATTGGTCAAGGGCCAAATAATAAGATTGTGAAAGAGCAAACTGTAATTGTAGAAGAAGCAAAAACAGAGACACTTACAAGAAGTAGGTCAGCCAGGAGATCTCGAGATCTGGACCTCAATCCTGGAACTTTGTTGAATCCCAATCCATCATATACTGCGTTACTGCTAGAAGACATACAGAATTTTCATCAAAAGAACACAAACACAAATACCTCTTCATTCTCAGTTCCGGCATGTGTTGCTAAGGCCTGTTCCATTCTTGAAGCAGTTGCTGATCTTAACTCCACAAGCAGCCCCAATGTTTCTTGTAACGCAGGTGGTGGTAAGAACCTAACAGACCCTTTTGTAGAATCTGAAGTTGGAGTAAGTGATGATCTAATGGAACCAAGTTTGCACAAGTATGTAACAGTAAGGAGGGGCGGCAATGGAGAAGATATGGATGGACAAGAGTCCTCAGGCAGCAACAGCTTCGTAGGCAGTGGCCAACAGCATTGGGGATATTCTACCTCTTCATGGGAACCTAATTCAGCTGATTCGACAGATCGCTGGACTTCAAGATCAAACACTAGAGAGGATAGTGAGAAGAGTCCATTGGGATTTCAAAAGCATGCATTGTCAGAATCGGGACTCGATATGGAAGAAGCCCGAAAGGGATTCAGTGGGCAAAGGAGTGGAATTGGAAGAGGAAGAGTTGGTTCTACTAACACTCTGCAGTCAACTCCTACCGTTGCAGCTACACCTTCAACGTAAGGCCATCCGCTAAATTTGAGATTTTTCAGTTGTAAAATTTATTGGTTTGTGTCTTGGGTTGCCAACTTGCAACCATTTATTTGGTCTTAGTTTTCATGTTTGTCTTTCTCTGGAAAGGATATCAATTCTTGCGTCATGGTGAATTTGATTCAATTTGCTTGTGTTTTGAATTTTTAGACATCATAGTCTGTTAAAATAAAGAAACATACTGAAATCATGATACCCTGAAAAAATAATCCACCGTCAGTTTCCTGCACAGCTGTACCAAAAAATTCCAAGTTCACCTACAAATCAAGCGAAGCCGTCGCTGCTTCTCAAGGTGAGAGCTTTTTTCAATTGACTGGAGTGAGGTTCACAACTATTACTTACAACTTTCCCCTCTAATTCAAACCAGAGATAATCATACCAATTCTGTAGTTTTATTTGCTTTCATCAACTTACACTCTAAATTCGTATTATTTACATGGCTTCGTTAACAGGAAGAAACACCCTTTCTGTCTTTATGACCCTTATTGACCAAATGCTTCAATCAATTCGATAATTAACCATATAAATTGCTACTAAAGTAACAATAGCCCCTATCAGCTGCAGAGGTGAGAAGGTCTCGCCAAGGTATAAATACCTGTAGTTAGAAAATCCAAGAGCAAAAGAACGCATTATTTATCAGTATTCAACAAGGTATAATGGTTGCTACAACCATAGTTCAGTGCATTATATCAGTATCTACCCCTAGATTTTAGCAAGCTTGTTCAAATATCTCAATCAAAAGCTACTTTTTCAGAAAAGGAAAAAATCCAGCTGTCTGCTCAATTTTTCATTTTTTCCTCCTAAACTTGTTCTGATAGCAGAATCTTACCCAAAAATTGAAGCAAACATCGGGGTTAAAAAGGTGAGGGAACTGAGCTTTGTCAGGCTACCTGAAACATTTCGATGATACAAAATCAATTTCAGAAAAAAAAAATCCAATTTAACCTAAAGTATTCAGTCCAGTTAGGAGCAGCAAAACCAATTAACCTTTTGTTGCACTGTAGAAGAATACACCATAACTGATAGCACTTCCAAAAACAGAAGTGTACAGGAGTGCCAATATGTTGCCTGGAGTTAGCTGCTTGAGACCTTCACTGAACACAGGATCATGATTGAGAATCGAGAATACTGCAAGTGGGAGACCACCAATAACCATGTGCTGCAAAAAAAATAAATAAATACAAATTCATGCAAGTCTGTAACGTTCCATTCTTTTTGCTACAAGTTCAATCTAAAAACAAAATAAAGCAGTAGATATTCTACCATGTTCTTGGACACTCTCAATCTTGCATATTTTCATTACATCTAAACTATAATCATGCATGTTCTTTTATCACGCCAGTAATTCATGAGGGGTACATGTTTCACAGCACATGACAATAAAATTTTAAAAGTTAACAAATAAGAAAAGAAAAGGTAAACTACAGGTTGAAATGTACTGAGAATCAGTCCAGAACTTAACCAGCAGTTATGAACTGCCTGAAGGTTCCCCAGTTCCACAGATTCAGTTCAGTTCCATACATTAGGACTGAAGGTTCTAGTGGTTCAGGTTCCTCCTATGAAGTAACCAGCAGGTCAAAATTCTCACAAACATGCAACTTTTTCACTTGTCATTAGACCACTTGAATGCATTAGCATGATGCTGAGGATATTTAGTTAAGTCAATTTTAAAAAAACTAGGCATTAGATTTAAGAAAATTAAAAAAATGTGTAACTAGTTCGATCTGGTTTGATCGTAAGAGTGACTGAAACTAAACCCCCGAAAGGGGCAGTTAGGGTTCCTCCAAAGAAACTACCAAGTGAGTTCCAGTTCCAAACCATGCCATTTAAACACCAGAAGCACGGTAATTAATTATGGAGAATTTTTTTTTCATGGAATGAGGGATAATTTAATGGTGTCAGGTTTAACCTACCCATCCAGTTGCCATGACAGGATCAGAGTACTTTGTAACCCAGCGTACCATGACTGTGCCAACTGCCATACTCTGAGCAGCAAGAAGCATCCACCATTCTCCACTTCCCCATAAGGAAAAGTTACTTCGGTCAAAAGAGAGAGCAGGAACCTACAGAATAAACCACATCATTCATAATAGCATTTATCAAGTGAAGCAAATTGTTTTGATCTAATAGAATTAATAGAACTGAATAGAACTGAATGTCATTCACATTTGAGCCTAGATATGTGATAAGTGTGAATTATATATTATTTTTAGCATGTGATAAGTGATTTAAATATTTTTACTAGGTTTGAAACACAAAGAGCTATAATAAGTAATGGAGGCAAACATTTTGTCAACCATCAATTTAAAACCTTGCTTAGGAAATTTGAAATCAAACACAAAATAACTACCCCATACCATCCTCAAGCCAATGGGCAAATAGAGGTGTCAAATAGGGAGCTGAAATTAATTTAAAAAAAAACAGTTAGTAATTCTAGGAAGGATTGGTCTCAAAAATTAGATAAAGTTCTATGAACCTATAGAACTGCATTTAAAACCCCTATAGGCATGTTCCCGTACAGTATTGTTTTTGAAAAAACATATCATCTTCCAGTAGAATTAGAGCATAAAGCTTATTAGGTTACAAAATTTCTTAACTTTGATTTGAAAAATGCAGAAAAAAGAAGGAAATTGCAGCTCAACGAATTCGATGAAATTCGACAATGGTCATATGATAATACAGCGCTATATAAGAAAAAAACCAAACATTGGCATGATAAGCACTTGAAGGTAAAAGATTTTGTTTCTGGTATGCTAATGCTTTTATATAATAGTCGTCTTCGTTTGTTTCCAGGAAAGCTGAAATCGAAATGGCTCGGGCCATATCAAGTCATGTCAAGCAATGAATTCGGAGTAGTAACAATCAAGAATCCAAAAGACGGACGTGAATATAAGACGAACGGTCATCGGCTCAAACCGTATAACGTTGGACAACATGAGGTTGCTGAGGCACCTATTGTGCTTCAAAATTCTTAAAGCGGTTTGGATGGTCTAGCTGAAGACTCTAAACTCAGAACTTCACTCTTCTCCCTCTGTTCATTTTACAGTTTATTTTTAACTTTTGTGTATTGTGTGTATTTTTGTTAAGTTTTGATTCGTGAATTAAAGTTAAGGTTGGTTTACAAGGTTTTTGAAATTAATCTCAACTTAATGGGTTTGTAAAATTTCAGTTGTTTAATGGCATTTGGTTTTTCAACAATGTTTTCAGATTTAAAGAGAAAAAAATCAAGAAGGAAATAGAGTTGAAATAATACATGGAGTGCATAGATATTTGAAAAATGAAAACTTAGATTTATTTGGAACACTCACGTAAATATTATTCAGCTGGTACAAGTTGATGCCAGCCCAAGTGAAAAATTACCTTGTCCTTTGCCTGGTGGTGTGTGAGGCCACTGCCCTATTTAAAATCCCACGTTTCTTTTCTACTTTCCTTTCATCCTCACATCTTCATTATCACTTGCTCTTTCACATTCTCACGTCTCCCTCACCCACAACCACCTCCAAGGCCACGCACCACCACCCACCACCATCTCCGACCACCACTCTCTCTCCTTGCATATTTCTCTCTCCTCTCTCCATTTGTCTTCTCTTTTTCATCATTTTCTTCATTTTGTTAAGACATTTACATTCACACACTCACTCACATATTGTGCTACAAAATTTGTTGGGTTCTTCACTCCCAAGTAAGTACATACTCTCTTTATCTCTTTAATGTTATTTCAATGTCATTACATGCCATGATTTGTTGAGATTTTAGCTTATTGTGAGCGAAATACATCGTCGCCTCCACCTCCATCAGCATAAGTTCGTCTTCATTTGATATGGACAGCAAATTTTTGAGGAGGGGATAGCATAACTTTCAGGGAGTTAACTTCTAGACATTTTCGTTTTTATTCATGAATTAGTCTTATTTTGTGTTTTGTGTTTTGTTTTGTTTTGCTTTGGTTGTGTTTTTTTAGTGTTAGTAAGTCTGTAAAACCTATTAAAAACTTATGTAGTTTATTTTTTCATCTAGTCTGCATAAAAACTTAGTTTGCCCTAGTTTCCTTCAAAACTATGAACATGTTAAACTTGAATATTAGAATATGCATGCTTAGAATCTTTGCTTAGCAGTAGAACAAATATGTTTGATGATTCTTTAAATAGTTAAATCTTCAACTTGATAAATATTTATTAGTTTCCAAATTCTTTAAAGCACTTAGACCAGTTTTTGAATTTAGAAAAAACAATACAATGAAATAGTGAAGTAAGGAAATTTAGAGCACTACAATTTTCCTCATCACCCTTCGAAGCATATAAGCAACTCAGACAACTTAGAAAATGAATTAGGCAACAATTTTCTTGTTAAGCTTTCTAAAGACCTTTTTCCTACCCTTATGAAATTTTTATCCTTTGTAAGCCAATTGGAGCCGAAAAAAGTATGCTTAATGCGCACCATCAATGTTTTCTTATTACACTCAATTTTATACCATCTAACCTAAAAGGCCTTTATCTTACCATATGAAATTAGCCACTTTAGGACTAAATGGAGTTTTGTGAAAATTTTGATGGGTGTAAGAGTCAAGTGAGAAATTTACCTTGTATCTACCCTGATGTTATTCAAGTATATTTTTGCGCTAAAAAAAGGGGGGGAAAAGATGGAGAAAAAGAAAGCTAACATTTATGAAAAAATCTAAGTGTGGAGTAGAACAAGGAAGGAAAAATATTGGTGACTTCTTGAAAAAGGAATATGACTTGGGTATATTTTGGATTATGAAAGCTATACAAGTGTTTAAGTTATTCATGGATTGAGTTAATGGGAATATTAATCTGTTTTGTATTAAAGTGGCTATTCATTTTGATTATCTTTTATCCATTCTTTGATAACCATAATCTTAGCCTCATTACAATCCTCGAAAAACCTATGTGATTTTAAGTTTGTTTCGAGTTGTTTAACGGAAATGACCTTCGGGTTCCGATGCTAAAGGAGAGGCTTATGGTGTATCTAGAGTTTTAAGCGTGAAACCGGTTGTATGCATATGCATCCATATATTCTACATTTCAATATCTAGTTGTATTGAAGTTTTGATTTACAAAATACTTAAAATGATTTGGTCTTACACACACTCAAGGAAATTAACTTATATTGTCTTGATTAAAGTTATTATATTTAGAGATTATATTAAATGCTTTTGTTAAAATGCTAAGCTTGGGTGTAAAATGCATAATTCTTTATTCAAAGTTTGATTGTTTTGAGGGATGGATTGTTCTAACTTACTCGAGGGCGAGCAAGGTTTAAGTATGGGGTATTTAATAAGTGTGAATTATATATTGTTTTTAGTATGTTTTAAGTGGTTTTAATCAGTTAATCTGGTTTAATTTTGGTTAAATTTTAGTTAAAATGTTGATTTGTGTGTTTTGGAAGTTAATTTAAAGTTTTGGTACTTTTCAGGTATATTTTGCTAAGAAAATGACTTACTTGCAAAAAGTCAAGAAGATTTGAGCTAAAACTGTGAATTTGAAAAATTCATGCAAGAAAATAGACGTGGAGTCCAGTAAACGCATGGGTGGCCATGTATTTCATTGCTTGAAAACTTAAGTGGCTATGTATTCCTTCTTTCTCTTCTTCAAGTAGGCATGTGTTTCATTGTTGGAAAAAATGAGTGGCCAGCTGTCACTTTTGGCTGGAGAAAATCATCAAGTGGCCGTGTGATGCATAGGTTGGAAACATAAGTGGCCGTGTATCAAGTTTGCTGGAAGGAAGAAGTGAGTGGCCGTGTGACTCTTTGCAAAGAGAATTAAGTGGCCATGTATCCCAACCTAAAGGATACAGGGCAGTGCATGTTTACAAGGGAAATTTCAAGTAGCCATGTATTCTAATTTCCCATAAAGCGAAGAATTTTCCAGACTTCCCGATCAAGGAGAATTTACTTCCTACTTTGCTTTTGGAGTTTTAGAAGGACTCTACTACTGATTTTTCCTATAAAAAGGAATCTAAAGCACCAAAGATGGAGAGAATCAATCAAGAGTCAAACATTAATCAACATTAGCTTTGAATAGTTATTAGTTTTTAGTTTTTTTTACGTAGTTTACTGTTTTTGTTGTTTTTATTGCTTTCTTCAAAACTTTGTTTTAGTTTCAAACATGAATAGTGAGTAGTTTTTTTTAACTTTTGCTAAAAGTTACTTGAATCCTTAACTTTTATTGTTATAACTTAAATTTGTGCTTCAATTTAATGCAAGTTTGATTATTTCTTAGTTCTTAAACACAATCTTATCATTATTTAACTAAAGATGGATTGTTAACTTGATTAAACATTGGTTAATAATTGGTTTTTGGTTGGATCATTGATATGCATGTTCTTAGGTTAAATTATTTGGGTTAATGCATAATTATAATCTGAATAAAATATAATTTTGTGTTAATTGAAGTAAGTTAAGATTAAGAACGGTGTAACTAAGAATAGGTGAAAGTTAGATTACTTGAGAAAGAATTTAATAGACATCAAAGAGGATTAATTCAAATTTTTATGCTAAGTGTTGGATTGTTCTGAATAAGAGAATTTTAATGTTTGGAATGATAATATTGAGTAAAGTTATCTGGCTTTATTTATTTGAATTCTTCATAATCACTTGTGTTTATTTTTTGATTAAATTATAATAATATTGGTTAAAGTGGATAATTTTTTAGTAAAAGTTGTTTTTAATATTGAATTTTTACCTCAATTAATTACTTGCTTTTGTTTTATGTTCAATTATTTTGACTCTTTTAACTGTTTTATTTTATTTTTATTTTTAAAATTCTTTTTTTAGTTTTTAATCTTCAACCATCATAATTTTGGGATTTTTCTTCTTTCCTCTTCACACAAATTCTGTTTTAAAATTAAAATCATTTACACAAACACAACTTTTCCTTGGATTCGATATTTTGTGGTCATAATTATATTTTTATATATTATTAAGCCGATCTAGTACATTTGCTAGACACCGATCAACATGCATAAATCGAAAATTATTTCAGCAGCCAAATCTTAATCCAGAATTCATCTTAGGATTAGGCCAAAACTAAATTTGGTACATAAGCTATAGGCTATAATACTAGATTTACTAAGAAGGGACCATAAATTAATAATTTGAGCAAGGACTTTTTATTATTACCTCTTTGAATATATAAATATTTACTCCCTCTGTACTTATTCAAAGTCCTTAATTTCTTGGACTGGAGTGCAAGAAACTAAATAATTGTTCCATTCAAGGACACAAAAATATAAGTATTTTATTATTTAAAAAAAAGGATGAGTGTGAGCAAAATTCAAAGTCAAGAACCATATATACCTTAAATTGAAAAAAGTGAAGCCCAAGTTATTTTTCATCTAACACAGTTTCTATTTTCATATTCTTGAATTAGGAGTAGGCCTGAAACTCTTTCAAGTCTTCATGTACCTTTTACAATTGTTTTTGTAGTCCAGCTAATAACAAGAACGGACATGACACAGCAATTTTCTAGTAAAACTTGTTCTAGGAGAAGTTTGAATGGATTCTTTTAGGATATTAATCAGCATTGGCTTGACATCATTCTACGTCTGAATTTAAATCCCATGAAAAATCAGAGAAGTTGATTTCTGTGCAGCTATATAGCACATCAAGCTTAACTGAGTAACTAAAAAGCAGAGTCTCAGCAACCATTGCAGCATGAGATTGCATTGCACACTTCTCCTGCTGCTGTCTTCTGTTTCCTTCTATTCTCCCTCTCCTTTTCTGCTTTACATTCAGTTACACCTAGTGTCAACTCCTTCAATCAAAGTATGAGACACAACACCCTTTCCAATGAGACCCAACACCTTTTCCAACCAGATTTCTGCAACCTTGTAATTAGTTAAGACTCTAGCTGTGACATATGGACATACACTAGCTGATATGTGTGCTTACAGGTGTGAATTCAGGATTTTATTTTGTACTACTGTACAATAGTTGTTAATTTCCTTTTTAGATATATTTTTCAGTATATCTACACCCATTAGCTTGAGGGAATAATCAAGCTGGCTAAAATCATCTTTCTCCATCTCCATAATATTTCTCACAATGTATGGGATGCATGGAAAGGAAAAAGTAAAATCATTATGAGATTCTTATCCCAATTCCTAGTCCACAGGTACATGGGAACTTGCATCTAAAAAAGGTTTCATTTCCATCTATATTAAAGTGAACCAAATTCAAAAATGAGAAAAACAAAGTACTCCTTGTAGATCAAACAACAAAATGGAGATCCATTCCTGGATCTGTTTTCCAGTTGCATTTCCAGCAAAAATGAAACAGGTCTTGTCCGCAAGTTCTTACATTGAGAAGAAATCTCAAGAACTCGCATGAACAGGATAATGTTTTCAGATTTCCAGACACTTGTATTGTTACTTGGAATTTGTTTTCTTTCACAAGAGTGGAAAAGATGCAAAAACACTTCATTCAGGAGGATAGAAACTCAGAATATCCAACCTATCACAAAGACCTCATCTATGCAGCTATGATGATATCAACTGCGTCAAATATATGTCAATTGCAATCAACAAGGGATTTCTAAACTAAGCTCTAAGAATTTTCTCCCTTCACTTCCGGACAGATAAAACTTTTACCCCAATCAGGGAAACATCCACTGAAAAGCAATAATTTCCTCAATGGAATTAAAAACACTAGCTAATTTGCAAGCATGTCTAAATATCATTATTTTAAAATTAATCAACTATGCAAGTGATCACCTCAAGAAGTAAAAGACCAATAACTCCAAGCACAAGACCTCCAGCTCCAATCAACCCAATGGATTCTCCAAATAACAAGGCTGCGAGTACAGCCACAGTTAAAGGCTGTGAGTCAATTATGACCTGCAGTAAGAAAAAGCTATTATTCACTTTTAAAATTTAAAAAGTGATAGTTGCTCCACTACAAATATAAATACATAGTAGTCATTCCATCTACTACCTGTACATGCTATTATGGAAACTAAAGAATGTAAAGTTGCGATATGTTACAACAACAATTAGAAAAGTAATTACAGTAAATGCCACAAGGGTTTAATTATTTGAGAAAGAAAACATACACTGCCCAGACCTGCAGACGTTCTTTGCAATCCTTCAGCAAGAAATCCCTGTTTCACCAATATCATAGACCTAGTAAGAAAAAAGATAAGAATAACATATTTTGGTATGTAGACAGCTATAAAGATAAACCACATTAATTTATGTGCTCCTCTTCCGCACTAACCCAAACATTGATATCAGGAGTTCATACACAACAATGTGAACTCAACATTATCTACTCCACATCTTATTCATAACCGCATTAAATAAAAGCATTAAAATTTAAAGAAGTATAGAAACCTGAAAACAAGAAGCATCTACAAGGCCGAAGAGAGTGATGGAGAGCCAAGCAGTGAGTCCAGAAGGCAGAGGTCTGCCTTTATACGCAGCAAATGCAACCAATAGGAAGCCAGCAGGAATAAGCCTAAACGCAGCCACGAAGAAAGGTCCAGTGAGAGGCAAAACCTCCTTCATTGCAACCATTGCCGTTCCCCAAAAGAGGAAAGGGGACACCAAAACTCCATTCTCCACCAACATTTCCACTAAATTTTTCTCCCATCCTTCTTCTGCCACCGCCGTGCCACTGGTTTCAGAAGAGGAAATAAGACATTCCACGTCCAAGCCTGTCCCCACACAATCAATGTCATTTCCATTAGACTCTGATGATGTTTCCAATTCCACATTTCTACTTCTAGGAGGGCAGTTGCTAAAGATATCGCCTCTTCTTCTTCTGCAAGTGGTTGGGGATTTAAGATGGGCACTGTAGAGTGGAGGAGAGAAATGGAATAGAGAGAAATTGATGGAAAGATTATTGGGTAGAGAAGAAATTGAATTGCAGGGGCTTAAACAACGAGCAGATAATAGCTTCATTTTTTTTTTTCAGGTATGCTTCTCTATCGTTGCAGCATCAACACTTGCTGCTGCACCATCGATCATAAATAGAATGGTAAATATCAAAGTCAAATAGTGGCTACCAAGAGGTACACGTAAGCCCCGAGACTGAAAAATAACCCACCATAAAAAGTAGGGGCGTGCTTCATTCATGTAAAACCCCAGCCGGTAGGTGTATGCATCGGGCTGAACCCGATCCGAATAATTTAAAATTCAAAATTTTTATATTTTTTTCGTTCGATTTTATTTTATATAAATATCGGGCATCTATCCGATTAATCCTTTTTTTAGGACCTCAATTCGAATAATTCGATTTTTTTTTAATTTATATATTTAAATTAAAATTCTAAATTAATATAAATAAATAATATTAAATGTATTAAAAATACAACAAACTAACAATTTTTAAATTACATTAAATATATATTAATTAATATTATAGAGAAATTAGATTTTTTATTTATATATTTAAAAAATCGAATTGTTTGGTCGGGTCGAATTTTCATCCGATCCGATCTAAAATATACATAATATTAAAAATCGAACCGATCCTATTAACTCCATCAGAATTGATCGGTTCGGATTGGTCGGGTCACTTTTTGCACATCCCTACCACCCGGTCACAATAGCACGAAATCCAAAATTTTAAAAAAAATTCTAATCCACTTGAAATAAATATATGAAATTAGGAATCTGATTTTAATAACCCAGAATTTTTTTGAATATAATTATTTAAGTTTCGATAAAACCAAAATTATATATTTTTTATAAATGGAAAATTAATATATAACAAATTGCAATACCTTTCAAACTTTAAACTAATTCAAAATAACATTCTAGACATCAAAAATAATTAATAAAAATTACAATAATTTTAATTTCTATCAAAATAAACACAAATTAAATCTAATATCTTATTTTCTTCAATATAATTCCAATAATAAAAAATAATATGATAATTAATTTAATACGACTATTTGTTTTTAAAATTTTTATTTAAATAATTATAAATTAATAAACAATCAAATTAATTGAATATAGAGATGGTAAAATTGATCCAACTCCATCAAAAAAAATAATTCAAATCAAATCAAATCCAATCCAAACAAATACATATTGAATCAATCTAAAATTAATATATTTTATTTTTCAATTCAATTTAATTCAATATCTACTGAATTAATTCAAAATTGACTCATTTTATTTTTTAACCTATTAAATCTATATCCAATAAATTTCTTCCAAAATATCCAATGGGTTTGGCCATGGCATAAGTGTTTCTATTGGTATTTTATTACTCGAAATCTTCCGGAGCATCAATGTCACCATAGCCTCTCATATCCGGCGCAACCGCACGATATCCTGAGAAGTGACAGCAACGATCTGGTGGCCGCTAGGCGTACCAGAACTGGGGCAATCCTATGGATGAAGAGAATAACTGGGCCGTCTAATGGACCCATCTCTGCTATGTGCATATTGATGCCATTAACTTTGATAGTTCGATGCTCTATTGTTGCCATTAGCTCTGGTTGAGTTGTTTGGTTATTTAGGTTCTTATCTTGAATAGATATGGAGAGGCGCATGTGTTTGTTTCTTGAGAAAATGATGTGTTTCTTTCCTTTCTTTTTTGTTTATTTAAACAATTATATTTTTAAAATAATTAAACGAAAATTCGGATTATTCGGGTTAATCAAAAACTGAATAACCCAAAATTTTCATATATTTTTAATCAAACCGAGGAACCCAACCCAAATTAAAATTTTAAGAAACATGCCCACAATACTTTCAACCTTTCGAGTGCATATTTAGGCTTCGGGTCAAAAATCAAAATCCAAAATATGTTTAGATGAATGCCAGTTGATGGTGGAAATGGAAAAATCCTAAATTAAGACGCCCACTTGGTAGTTTCTAAACTGCCATCGGTGGTCCAAAGTGCTGCCTTCCATTCCTTCAATCAGGATATGAAAATATCCTATTTTGCTTGAAGATCTTATTACTACTAAGTTGTTAGAAACTAAGTTAGAAGAAAACATGATAAAGAAGAAAAGAAAGGTAATTTTTTAAAGAAAAATTTGTATGGACTTGCTTGTGAATTAGAATTGAAGTATCAAACTAGGAGAATTGAATCGGAGAATTCAGTCGAATTGTCTAAACTGTTGGGAAAAAATGATAATGTATAGAGGTAGCAAATGGACGAATTAGAAGGATTTGAATTGGATTATTAATGGATTGGGTCATTAATGGGTAAAAAAATATGGATTATTAATGAATTGGATCATTAATGGATTGGATTGATTTGGATTGATCAATGAATTTAATATAAATTATTATAAAATTTTTTATTAATTACCATAATTCACTAATTGTTTATGAGCAGAAACAAACCTAGCGTTGGATATGTTAAAACATATTAAAATCAAAAACCAAGAAGTTGAATGAAACTACCAATCTATCGCTATAAACAACATATAACTATTGTTAAACTTAGAATGAATATAAGTTGGATAACTAGTGATGCATGTACATATGAATGAATAGCAGTAAAAGAAAAAAAATTAAAATTCCTAAAAAAAATGACAGGGCCGTAGAGTTTGGGAAGCCACTGAGCGAAAACAAAAGAGGGGTTGACAATAGCAGAAGGAGAGAAAAGGCTGTTGATATTTGGCCCCAACAAGCTGGAGGAGAAAAAGGAGAACAAAATTTTGAAGTTTTTGGAGCAAGAAAACTACTATATTCTCTCCCCAAAAACCCAATCGTTTCTACGTTAAATTCTTCTTCTCCTCTGACTCTCCTCCTTCAACAACAAGAACAACAAGTGCCTCCATAATTTATTCAAATCTCAATGAGTCTTTTAAACCTGGTAAGTTCTTGAGCAGTGGAGCTCGAAAAGCTCAAAATCCTTCAAAATTTTAGATTTTTTTGAGAACTGGAAAATGGGTTGTTGTGTATTAAGGTTATGAGGCCAGAAGAGATGGATATGACTGTGAACTTGCTGGTGGAGTCATTTGCCGAATCTATGTTGCTTCTTGTTGGGTATGTCTCTTTGTTGAGATTTTTGGTGAAACAGTACTTGATTGAGAGGGGAGCAGTGATGCCTCATGCTGTTACACTTGTTGGGTTTTATAGAGGGAAAGATAATGGAGATGGAGAAGAAGAAGAAGAGGAATTGGTAGGGATCCTATTACAAAAAGAGCATTTTAGAAAAATTCGTCGGGTTCAAACCCAATTGGTTAAAAAATAAAATGGATCAATTTTGAGTTGACCCATTAGATATTGGGTTGGATTGGATTGGGTTGAAAAATAAAATGGATCGATTTTGGGTTAATCTAATGGATATTTATGTGGATTGGATTGGGTTTGGATTAATTTTTTGTATCAATTTGGATCGACCCATGGGTTTAGATCAATTTTGTTAGGTCTGATAATGTAGGAAATTATAAACTATACAAACTAGGATAATGGCTAAATCCTATTTTAAATGGAAAAATAATTCTAATTAAGAAAGATTTCCTATTGAAGAGGATATTAGAGTCCTAATTACAGAGGGACATCAAAACCTATTTGAAGGACATGAAATCCGCATTTAAGGTACCCTTTAATCACAATCATTTTTTATCAATTCATTCCATAATATCCTTATAGCTAACTTGAGTATCAGAGTTTAAATCTTAGAAAGTTCAAGACTTCTAAAACTTTTTCTTTTACATACTTACATTCAAGATGAGGATTCCTAATCTAATCCACTTGATCAAACATCTATCATAAGCAGTTTCCATAATCTCATAGATTTTGCCATCTTGCTCATTACTAAAAGATAATTTAAAAATATATCTCAATCATTCTAACTTAAAGTGGGTTTTCTTTTCAAATATGTTCATTGTTGTTATTTTTGGGTTGAAATTATAGGTGGCAAATTTGTAATGTCAAATGGATTTAATTTGGATCGGAATATAATGGATTGGGTTATAATTAAATGGGTTTTACTACAAACGAGTCAAAATTTTGTTTATCATAAATGGGTTGAGTTAGATCATAACTCGAATGGTCATTGTTAAATTGATTACAAACAGATTGGATCATAATGAGTTTAGTTATAAATGTGCCAAGTTTTATGTCATTAATTATTATCATTTTAAAATCTCTTCATTAAAACAAACAAAATACATGTATAACCTATAGAATTATATTTTTCAATATTCACATTATATAAAAAAAAATTATAAAAATACAAATAATATAAATGGGTTATAAAATGATCATATTTGAATCATATTTTTTTTTATCATTGAGTCGGATTTGTGGCAATGATTGAAATTTGCCAATATTTAATTACTAATATTGTAAAAAGGGCCTGCTTGGTTTAGCAGTTCATATTACACTATAAAAAAATTCTCAAATACAAACGAAAAATTACCATCGAAAATATTTTCATAGGCAATTACCAACGAAAAAATCTTTTTTGCAAGAAAAATTGCCTGAAAATATGTATTTTGCGACGAAACAATAAATTCGTCGCAAATAATGGAGACAAATTTTGCAGCCTAAATTTACAAACCGAAATTAGCGACGGATTTTTAAAAATCCGTCGTAAATTTAGCGCCAATATTTTGCGACTAAAATTTCACACAACATTTACCGATGGAATTCTATTGTGTAGGTAAATTACTAAAGAAATCCTCCTTCCGTAGGTAAATTACCTATGGAATCATATTTCCGTAGGAAAATTTCCTATGGAATTATGGTTTCGTAGGTAAATTACCGACGGAAAATTATTCCGTCGGTAATTTACTTACGGAAAAATAATTCCGTAGCTAATTTATCTACATAATTATTTTTCCATAAGAAAATTACCTATAAAACCAGATTTTTGTTGGTAATTTACCTACGGAAATACGATTCCGTAGGAAAATTGAAAAAATTGAAAATCTATTTTTATTCTCTAACTTTAATTTAAAACCATAAAATTATAAATTTTAGTTTAAGTCAATTAATTAATTAAATTATAAGTTAATCTAAACTAAATTCATGTAACTTTTATTTAGTGACTATATTAATAATAAATTTTTATCTAAATAATTTAACATATAAATATGTAATTATTATGAAATTTTCTTTTTTTTTTCTCTAGAAATAAGGACATAAAGTAAGTTGAAAATTTCTTTTTTTTATACACTTTGGTAATCAAAATGACTGAACAGTTACCTAAATGAAAAGTTTAAAGATTCAAAATAATAAAAAAAAATGACACATATAATAAAATAATTAAAAAAAATAAGATAGGATACGAACTAAGGCTGAGCTTAAAAATCCAAAAAATCGAAAAACTGATACGAGTTTTTAAGTTAATCAGATCGAAAAAATGATTAATGTTTATAAAGTTTAGGATTTTTTGTTTTCGATTCGGTTTCAGTCCATTGTTTGAAAAAAAACCCTCAATTTTTTTATAATAGACAATTAAATATCTTTATATGCATATTTTCGCCTTCTTGCTATGAAATTGAGAAATCAAATAGATATATGAGAGAATTAGTGGAAGATTGAAGCTGATCAAGTAAGGCCCCTCTTTAATTATTTACTTAAATCTTAATCTCTATTATTTTATTAATATTTCAATCAAAATATTTATGTCACCGTGAAGATAATTGGAATCAACTAAGTTTTTGATTTAGGTAATAACATGCTCAATTCTTGAACATGGCAATTTATACATTTTATATATTTCACATTCAGTTTCTAAAATTAACCAATTCGATTAACATAACTAATTTATTTTAGCCTATTATAGAATGTAGAATTATAAAAGAACAATAATTTTAATAATTTAATAAACATATTTGATCAATTTGTAATGCCCCAAAACTTGAGTTGACTAAGAATATGTTATTTATATGTGTGAGTAGTATTTTGGATACCAGGTTATAAAAATCAATTTATTTAGGATGTGACATGAGTGAATATTATTTAGTTTTAGTTAAAGTATGTTTTAGAAACCAATAAAATGAAATCTAAAATAAATAGGTGGTTTTGGGGTAATAATAATAATAATAATAATAATATTATTATTATTATTATTATTATTATTATTATTATTATTATTATTATTATTATTATTATTATTATTATTATTATTATGACAAATTAAGTATGTTAACATATTAATTTAAAATATGTTAATTAGAATTAATATTTATTAAAAATTTAGTTGTATATTTAAAAATAATAAAAAAAATTAATTAATAAAAATGTAAATAATAAAATTTTAGTTGTATATTTAAAAATAATAAAAAATTTAATTAATAAAAACGTAAATAATAAAATTTTAGTTGTATATTTAAAAATAATAAAAAATTTAAATAAAATCAAGAAAATTAAAAATTAAACTTTATGGAGGGAAATACAAATTAACCTTTAAAATATAAGTTAAAAGAGGGAATCAAAAAATTGAAGTTAAAGAGTTTGTAGTTTTTTAAAATATTAAAAAATAAATAATTTGATTAGGTTTAAGATAGATCCCAATTTCAATCCCTACTTTCTCTCTTTCTTCTTCCGCCACTTCAACATTTTTCTTAACTTTCATGCATTCATAATATTCCGATTTTGACTGCTATTTCTCTTTCTCATCTTTTCATATGGTGTTCGATCAGAGCATTTGAGTCTTTATTTTGGGATTAGACAACTAAAAATCTGTAGTTTTTAGTAGTTTAGTAGTTCAAAATAAATTCCAACATATTAAATAAATTCCCAGCGTAATTCATTTAACTATATTTACAATTGATCCAACACCAATTATAACAACAATTATATTTATAACTTCAACAAATATATATTTTAACAGTAAGTAATGGTTTTAATGTTTTGGAAGATTTTGAATTTTTTATTTTTTTATATAAAAAATCTTTTTTATTGTATTCAAATAAAAAATAATTAATGTAAATGCATGAGTATATTATTTGAAAATTAAAAAAATAAATTATACTTACTCCAAAATATAACATCAAACTATATATATATATATAATTAAAAACCCAAAAAGTTCAAAAGCCCTAACCTCTCTTCTAACTCTCTCACTCTCCTTCACAAATTCTTTGCTCTCCTCCCTCAATATCGCCAGCTGCCGCTCTCCCTTACAATCTCACATCCGCCGGTCTCTCTCGCCGTCGCCATCTGCCTCCGCCATTTTGCTGCTTGTCATCTCAATCTTCACTGCTAGATCTGACTTGCAAGTGCTCTACTGATTTTTCCTATTTTATACATCCTGCTTCTTATTCTCGTCCCACTCTTCTCATATGTCATTTATTGATTTGGACAGTCACCGGACTCACTGCCGGCGCCGATCGGTTGTAGTTCCCTCTTCTCTCTTTGATTGTGAGTCACGACTTCTCTAATTTTACATGTTTAGCTTGCTATTTTTTACTATTTCATCTCTTCGATGGCTTGCATTTTCATTTCTTTTGTTATTTCTTTAGATTTGCTGGTAACTAGTACATTCTATTTCTTTTCTGAAATTTCCATTTGCTGGAGGTGACCTAGAAGGAATATAAGAGCGGTACAAAAATTAATCACTTCATCATAACACTTATTTTGTTAAATAGAATCAAATATCAATCATAAGTTCATTACATTATTCTTACTTATGTCAATATGTTATAATCATTATTTCTCATTAACTCTTAATGTATCCTCATATATAAAAGAATATACATATTTATATAGAATTAAAAAATATTTACATTTCATTATTTGTACACTATTACATATAATTTATCCTGTACACTATACAAATACAAAATGATATACCAAAACTTAGACTTTAAGCTTTACTCTTTTGTCCAGCAAATGTTATACCTATCCCCTTTACACCTGTATACCTAGATGAAAAAACACTTATACCGAGCAATGGCTTAATAGAGAGATAAACAATACAAATGACTTCTCAACGAAGTCATAGATATAAATGATACAATATACCAATATAAATATCACAATATAACATTTAATAACTTAACATACTATGACATGCATTTTACTTAATAAACATGCACTAATTAATCATGCCATATTCCACCATTCATCATTGTACTAACATCTCAAAGATTCACTAAATCATTTACACTATTAGAAATAAATCTCTTATCACTCTTAGTCATTTAGATACTCTATTAATGTCTGAATTTCCATTAATTGTTGATAACAAAAGCACTCACTAGATACTGATGAGTAGCATCAAATACTAAAGATATAAGTCTTAAATCACTATATACCAATAGTATCAAACACTAAATACCTTTCAGTGCCAACATTAGCAGTTGTAAGTACTATCCCTTATAGGTATGTCTATCTATCCATGATTATTTAAATAAGAGTGAGATCTTGAACTATCTTTGGTTTTTGTCTTATAAGGTTAGAACTCACTTTTTTAATATTTAATTAGGTGGCAACTTTATGATACCTACCTTATGGTGCCAAGTAAATGCCCTTGTAGGTTAATTGCCAACTATAAATGGAAATAAAATCCTATTTATTACAAAGTGATCAACCTTTACAAGTTAAATGGACCTTTATCCGATCTCAAGCAAAAATACATATTTTTAAAAGCAAATTGGATGCCTACGAGGTTTGGTACAGTCACAATATGTTTCATTGTTATAGGGATATGAAATTTGATAGTGCCTTTAGGATAGTACGGCTAGCCATAGGGTTATATATACCGCAGAAGATTATGAGTATATGGAGATTTATACCACGAGATATGATTATGATGCATTTGTGACAGTATAGCCAGCTTATTAAATGGCATTACTGGACATGGTCACACACCTTGGCTGTATGCTCACTCCAGTATATTGGATACCTATCCCGCTTATCCGATTCGTGGTTTCCCATTCGTGTCAACTAGGGGGAAAATTATAATTTTACATATAAATAGGGATAAAAAGGTAATTATGACATTAAATATATTATTAATGTCAATAAGTAATAAATAAGATAAAAAATGAGATTGATAAGTCAAGTAGGGGTAAAACGGTAATTATATGATAAATCATGGATAAAATGATAATTTAAAGTTAAAAGGGTGATTAATGAGGTTAAAATAGCTAAACGAACTTAAAAGGGCAAAATCGTAATTTGACAAGTAAACAAGGATAAAAGGGTAAATATTGCATAAAAGATATTATAAATGTACATAAATGAGAAATAAGATGAGAAATGAGGTTAATAAGTTAGATATGGGTAAAAAGATAATTACACGATAAATTAAGGGTATAATTGTAATTTGTTACTAAAAAGGTGAATAGAAAAGTTAGAATAGCTAAATAGACTAAAAAGGGCAAAATTATGAATAAGATAAAGTTCAGGGATCAAAATATAATTTGGCATATCAAAGAAAATTTTGAAGGACTAAATTATAATTTATATACCTGAAATAAATTTGAGGTCAAAGAAGGTCAACTAGTTAAAATTGGGATCGATTTGGTCCAAAATGAATAAAAATGTTATTACACGATAAAGTAGGGGCAAAACTGTAAATTTGATATTAATATAGTGAGTACCAAAATTTAATTTATTAAATAAGTTAAAAAGGGCAAAATCTTAAATAGTATAAATTTTAGGGACCAAATAGTAAATTACCGCTTCAAGGAATAAATATAGGGGCTAAAATAGAAGTTTGCCAATTAAACAAAATTAGAAGTAAAAAGAAGTCAAATTGGTCAAAATTGAAGTTAATTAGGATAAAAAAAGGTAAAAAAATTAAAGGAACCAAATTGTAATTTTTCATTTAATTAAAGAATTAAGTGAAATTAACTAAGGAAAAATATGTATTTAGAAAATTAAAAGCAAAGAAAAATCAAATAAGTCAAAAGTGAAAATAAATGAAGTCAAATGCAACGAATAAAAAGTTTAGGGATCAAATTGAAAATAGAAATTATATAAGATTTAACAAGGAAGGGATGAATATAAAAGTAATTAAGGAAGAATGAGCGAAATTGAGATTTAATTAAGTTAAATAAGAAGGAATAAAAGTTCCGGGACTGAATTGTAATTTGACATTTAAATAATAATTATATAGGAAGTAATAAGAAAAAAATAAGTATCTAAGGATCAAGTAGCAAGTTAAGGTAATAAAAGATTAAATTGATTTAATTGGTCAAAAGGTAAATTAATAAAGGCAAATTGGTTAATCATCTTTACCTAAAGGAATATTGGGAATTAAATTATAAATTAAAGAGTAAAATCTAAATAAAAGATATAATAAATTAGTCAAGGGTAAAATGGTCAACAGGAAAAAAGGTTCGAATTAAAATAGATCGAAAAGAGAAGTTTGAACAAATTTAGTATAAAATGGAAAGAACTGTAATTTAGTTAAAAAGTTGAGGGAAATAAGGATGAAATTGAAATTTTAATAAATAAAGTAAATATGACGTCTAAAATAAAAGAAAAAAAAATGAAATTTCACAATAAGATTGTTAAAGAAGAGAAAAATGATAGGAGTAATCAAGGAAATTGGGTACAATAAAGGACTATACAGTAAACAAAAAGGGAAATTTAAAATGACATTACAGAAAAATTATTTAAGTAGTATGTCCAATAGAGATAAATTTATAAAATTATGAAAGCACTAAAGCCAAATCTCAAATAGAGTTTAATAGAGTGAAATAAATAAAATAATTAAATTATTAGGGAAAAAGGACTAGAGAGAAAGTAAATAAAGATGCAGGGGCATAAAGGTAACTAATTGATGAGAATAAAAGTATCAAAGATCAAACAACAGAAGGAGAAAATAAAATAAAAATAACAATGTAAATAAATAATTTTGGATGAAATTTTGTGTAGTTGTATCCACCACTAGGCAATAGTTTTGCTTAGCGAGTGGTTTGTTGACTATGCGTAAGGACAGATAATTAAAGATGTAAGGAAGGAAGACCAACATGGCTTGTACATGAAGAATGAGTATGCTCTTATATGTTTGGGCGATTCATGTTTAGTATGACAGATAATGACTGAAGTTTTTATTGTGAATGCAAATAACATTATAAGCACTGGCATTCATGTATTTTTGTGTATGTATATGTGTAAATGGTGGACAAGGTTATAACTATGTAGAATATAAGGGAAATATGGGTAAACTGAGGGTGTCACAAGTCTTCTGTGATCCCCTTGGGTTTCTTAGTGGACTTATCTGTTGGCTGCAACAACATGCTTATGTCTTTTAGATTTCCTAAATTTAACAAACCTACAAAATGAATAAGGCATGAGATTAATACTTGCAAATCACACAGAGAATGCCAAATAAAGGTTGCCTTTAGTTCACATGGTAGTGTAAAGCTGCCAGGGTCCTCTAATTTCTTTGGTGATTTGTTGGTTAAGATGCCACTGTAATTCTCAAACAAATAAACTATTCCTAGCCCTTCTAACTTTTTATTGTTATAAGAAACTTCCTTTAAGCATTTAGCATATTTCAGTATATGTAATAAAGCATCAATAAAGGATAAATTCATATGCAACTTTTTCAACAAATATAAGAACTTAGCTAATTGGTCATTGTTTTTATCTATGCTAGCAATAACATGGAAAAGTAATGAGGATTCCTTTGTATTAGGCCCCTTTTTAAATGAAACCTTCTCACCTTAATTACTAGACTCGTGCACTTTAATATAAATTTTGGGTTTAGATTCACATACGTTGTAGGCTTTACCAAAATTGAAGAAGATTGGTTACATTTTTCCTCAATGCACAATTCTTTACCACTTCTTTGTGAGATGGCTTTCACTTCCTCCTTTTGGTTTTGATCAACATTCGATGGAAAAGCACCTGATGGCCTTATAGAGATAGAATTTGCTATTTGGCCAACTTGAATTTCCAAATTCCTCATGGTTATGAATTGATTTTGGCAAGATATAAAGACAACAAACATTTCTTCTACGTTCGGTTTCTTTTCTTATGATGGGGGTTGTTTAGGTTGAAAATTAAGAGGTTGGAAATGTGTTTGGTAGGCTTGAGGTGCTTGGTATAGTGCTTGGAAATGAGTGTTCACTGTTGGAGGTTATTGTTGATGATAAGTGTGGTTGTTGTTACTTTAAGCATTTGTGGGTGCATTAAATGGGGCTCTTTGTTAAGTGTTTGAGGTAAAATCTTGGTTACCATCCCTTCATGAAAAATTAGGATGGTTCCTCCAATTGGGATTATAGTGATTACTAATTGTGTCATTCCTTTTGCAATCACACAATGCATTCACCTTTCATTTACTTCCCAAGTTACCTCCTTCATAAGCATCCCATCTTGGCTAATTGCAGTAACATTTTGAACTCTCAGCCTATTAAGTCCTTTCTTAAATAGCTCCATTTGAGCTTTCAACATTACAACTTCATCTACATTATGAACTCCTTATCTCTTGGTCAATGCCTATTGAGCTTCATTCATCGTCATCTCATTAAGAAGAAAAAATTCCTTTTTAGGTATTTTATTCATGAAGCTTCCTCCAAACACTGCTTGCAACAAAGCTCTTGTAGTCAGATTACACGATGCATAAAATCTTGACATCAATTAGTGCATTGTGATCTCTTGGTATGGATAGCTTTTTAACAATCTCCTAAACCTTTAACAAGCTTCATAGAAAGATTCATCACTCAAATATTGAAAATTGTATATGTTATTCCTTCTACTAGTTGTCTTTGTGGAAAAAACCTAACTAGAAAATTTTATTGCAATTTCTCCTATAAACAGATAGATTGACTTAGAAGTATGGACAACCAATCTCTTACTTCTCTTATGAGTGTTAAGGGAAAAAGCTTCAACCATATTACATCCATTGGCATCCTTTTTATTTAGATCGTGTCACTTATCTCTAAAAGGATATCCAAATGTTGCATTGGGTCCTCAATCTCCAATCCTAAAAATTGGTTCCTTTGAACCATGGTGATTGTTGTTGGTTTCAGCTTAAAATATTATTATCGAGGTAGCAATACTGTCCTATGTTCTTCATTTCACCTTGGAGTGACATAATCTCAAATGGTCCTTGGTTTTTGACCATTTTGATTTCTCTCATGTTGTTGCCCTTCTCCTTCTTCATTCTCAAGAGGCACATCAGGATTCAGTGGATCATCCATATTTTCAGTTTGATTTTATCTCATTCTCTAATGTAAAGTCCTTTCAATTTTAGGGTTAAATAGTGCTAAATGATGTTGTAAGCATAATATATTCATGCACCAAAATCACCTGAAAAGAATAAGTAAAGAAAATCAAGTAAAAGATAAACACATAAAACTACAAATCAAATATGCAAATAAGCATGCTAGTTTCTCTGACAAAGGCGCCAAAAACTTGTTTGAATGATCAACAAGTGAATTGAATCGATAAGTAATATAGTGGAGTAATTTTAAAACCTTAAAGAATGTCAAACCTAAAGGAAAGGCCTTATGCAAAGTTACTAGATTGTTTGCAATTATGTTTTAAAAAATATCCCAGGTGTATATTGGTGTGAGCTATGCCTACCAATTTTTAACAATTAAATTAAACGTTAAGTTAACACTAATATAATTTGAACTAAAGAAGTAAAATAGTGTGAAAATGACTTGAAATTAACAATAACTAAAAGTGTTGCTTGGAAATCAAATCCTCCCCATACCTGATATAAGATTAATTTTAACATAAGGTTATATATTTCAGATGTGGACAACCCATCTAAACCCCCAGTTTCCTACTCCAGAGCTAGCTACTTGATTTCCCATTTTAGAGCCAACCAAATAGCTAGCATAAGCATGGGTCCCAAGACCTAGATACGTATCGGTTTCCCATTCCAGAGCCAACCAATCAAATACCTATTCATTTTCCTCTCTATTTTTGGATCTACAACACGTAAATCATAGATCTAACAGCCCTCATTCCAGAATTGCCATAAAAAATATAAAACATTTGTGTAAAAATAGAGCATACATGATATATATTTTAAACAAGCATAAATCCATCAACTTAACTAAGATTCACAATATAAATACTTGAATAACATCCATATCAAGATAAGCATAAGGGAAAAGAAACATCTATAAATATATTTAAGCTAATGAGTTCAAAGTCTTACATGGGTATGGGGATTCGAAGATCTTTAAATAACGAAAAGACTACTCACTAAACATAATGTAAAAAGCAAGGGAAAAGAAAGAAGAAACTCTTAACCCCAATTCAATGTTAGATCTAAATTCGATGTTGCTTCTCCTCTGCTTTTTCCAGCTGAACTTACTTGAAAACTAAACCATTATTCTGTAAACTAAGCTATATCTATGTATTTTTG
The DNA here is from genome assembly GCA_037975025.1 of Excoecaria agallocha. Lineage (NCBI taxonomy): Eukaryota > Viridiplantae > Streptophyta > Magnoliopsida > Malpighiales > Euphorbiaceae > Excoecaria > Excoecaria agallocha. The sequence goes on along the minus strand of CM075811.1, from coordinate 53,685,062 downwards.
TATTTTAAGTATAAGCTATATTTAAAATGTTAATTTTATAAGTAAAACTAAGTATAATAAGTATAAAACCCTAAAAGTCTGCAACTTAAATGAAGAACTATGTACTAAAACCTAAAGAAACTTGAAAAACTTAAAAACCTCTCTTTTGCACCAAATATAATTTAGCTTTTATACTATTTATAGAGGCATACGATGGAGACATATTTGTCTTAGCCATGTACAATTGGCCAAAAAATTACTGTAGTACTGGTACATGATAGAGATATTTTGATCTTAACCATGCACACCTTTTTGGACTGAATAGCTTCAAATTTTGCATGGCACCCAGTGGAGATAAATGGTCTTAATGGTGCTTCCTAGTGAAATGGTGCGGATTGGTGACTATGCAAAGCTCATAGTTGAGACACTTTGGTCTCTACCGTAACTCAATTTTATACATAAAAGTTAAAATTGCACCATTAAACACACAAAAACTTCACATATCTTAATATTATCTTATTTGGCCAAAAAAGAGAAATTTAAAACCTAAAACATGCAAAATGATACATAAACATGGATTAAAATACATTACAATTAACAATATATTGGAGTTATTAGAAGGCTAACTGAAAGGCTACCTTCTCATGTAAGTGTTTTCTTTTCTTATTTTAAATTTTGCTCACCAAATGTGTTTGCTTTTCTAAACTTAGGAGCAACTGTAAACATTTGGTCTTGAAGCAGTTTTGTTAGGGTTATCTAATGAGGATAAATGCTATTACAAAAGATAAGGATTCAAGAGTTTTAGAGCCTTTTATTTTTTATGACTTTTAAAATACTTTTGGAATCTTTAGGGATCATTTTGGAAAATTTTTGGTGTTTTAAACACATGATGAAAAGAACAAAGATGGATTTTTAATGTCATGATTAGGAATCTTTTCAAAATTTATAAATAGGCAAAATTGGCCAAATTATTCAAAGGATTTGATGACCCACGACCGGCCATTTGGCTTTATTGGCTGTGAGTCACTTTTGCAGGTGAATAATTTAGCCAATTAGCCAATTTTTTAAAGGGAAAATTGACTTACAACAGGCCATGAATATGGCTTGGTCGTTAGTAACCCTTTTTTAAGGGAAAAATTCAAAAATTGGCCAGTTAGTTGCCATCATTTGATGACTTTCATATATGAGTCACCATTCTTGGCCATGAGTCATCACTTTTTGGCTATAAATTGGCTGATTTTTGGCCTTTTTTGAGGCTTCAGCTTTTTGTTTCATAAATCACTTATTCTCCTCAGTTTTCTTTCATTCTTATGTCAAAATCATCAATTTTCACAAGCTTTCATCCAAAATTTGGATTTTGACTTTGATCTTTCACATCTCTTTCACAAAATCATTATTAAAATGGTCCTCAAATTCGACTTTCCACTATCTATTCGAGCATGTACATTGAAGGTAATACATAAAGTTATCTTTTAGATTTAGTTTTTAAGTAGTCAAACTCATCATATATACATTCATGAATTTTGTGGATTTGACCTCGATTGCTTTTGCATCACTTTCATTTTTTTATCTTGTTAAATTTCAAGTGACAGCTTGGATAATATCGATTGTGTAATAAAAATAATAAATTTATATTAAGAATATTAATTTGTTTGTCTATATATGCCTTTTTCCTTAATTTCATTTCAAAATACTTTCCCTATAAATCTATTTATTTGAGTATTAAAAATCATTTTTTAGAGCAAGGAAACTGCGCAAAAAAAGGGGCAAGCGTATGTCACTGAAAGGGACACACGCCCCAATATGGACCTTTATTATTATTATTATTATTATTATTTTAAATGGCTGAGCTCATTTGCATAGTTTTGTGATTCAGTGGTCATCGATCTGCCTGTCAAAATATTTTTTTCCATTAAATTTCTTTTTTAATAATTCTCATTTTATTTACTTTATTTTATTTTTATTTGAAATTTATTTTTGTTGTTCGGTATGTCTTATATAATAATGTATTTATCATATATATATATATATATATGCATACATGTATATGTTTATTACATTATGTTTTTATATTTACCATATTATATTATATTATATTATATTATATTATATTATATTATATTATATTATATTATATTATATTATATTATATTATATTATATTATATTATATTATATTATATTATATTATATTATATTATATTATATTATATTATATTATATTATATTATATTATATTATATTTATTTTGTTACACTATTTATTATAATTATATAAATATATACTTATTATTATTATTATTATTATTATTATTATTTATGTTGTTTATTTTTAGTTCATGTGTTATATATGTATATTTTTTTTATTTATTTCATGTGTTTTATTTTGTGTTACATACATATATTATTTTTGTATATAACCCTATCTGTAAGCGCATCATGGCAGGCAAACTGGTAACCCTTTATTCTCGCACACTTAGAATATTTACCATTCCAAATAAAAGGACTAGGACCATCAAAGGAAAAATTATTTAAAATTTTTAAATTAAATTGTACACAATATATTTTCGACGGAGAGCATGAATTTCAGAATCCAACCTTGATTTATATATTTTATGTTATTTTTGTGATTTTCTGACTTATTTTTCAAAATATTTGGAAAAAATTTCAAAAAACCTTGATTTTGGCCTTTAGTAATGACAGACGAATTTTTATCATAAAGGGATGGCCATCTATGGCTATTTCCCCTCGATCCAAGTCAGATCAGGGATATGTTTGTAAATTTTAGGAAATCAGGTGAGGGACGGCCATTTGTTAATAAAAGATGCCCATACGTAGGATTATTTTTAGATTTCCCATGTTTTATAATTTTAAAAATCAAAGATAAGAGTCAGATTTGATTCACATTAAATAATACACAAATCACTTTGTTTTTTAACATGAAAATCGAGTATTAGAGTGGAGATCATTTATTTTCAGAGTTACAAAACCAACATTCTAAGGGTAATATTCTAGGTCTCAAGCTTTCTGTCTCTAGTTCATGCCATAATCATATAAATATGTTTATTATTTTGTGATATTGTAATGTATGATTTTGTGTTTATTTGTTCAATTTGCATGATTCGTGAGATGCCATATCTTGCCATGATGATTTAAGACTATTTATATATTAGAATAACATGTTAGTGTTTATTTTTCTCCATTAATGTAAATTTGATTTCTTGAGTTAAAATTCCATTTTATATGTAACCTATTAGTTTAGTTTGATTAAAAGCATGTTTAGGTGTTATGGTTAGATTTGGCATGCATTTTGATTATAAAATTGCATATTTAGGATTTATTTGGGTTTTTCATAATTGTAAGTTTGAAAGTTTGCTTGCTATGTCCATTTTCAAGTGACAGAGGAGAAAAAAAGCATCACAAATAGTGGGGGAAGAGTACGACCCTCCTGTTATGTTGGGGATGCTACTACTTCACGAGATCCACCAAGGAGGATAAAAAAGTATGACCTTTCGATGATAATGTGAGAAATAGGGATCTTGGTGAATTACAAGTCAATGACAAAAATTTAGCGAAGGGATAAAAATCCGATCATTAAAGGTATCCAATAGCAAAGGGAATTTAATCCGATTGCTAGATCCCATATTCCATTATAATTTAACAAAGGGCTTCAATTTGGTTGTTAAAACCCAACAAATTCGATCATTAAATGACAATACTTATTATATATATATATATATATATATATACATACATAAATTCATGAATGATATGTATTGATAATATTCAAATAAAATTGTTTCTATTGACCAACGGAATGGATCCCTAATAATATTTTAATTACTTTTCAAATTTAATATTAGCAATCAAAAATCTCTTTATTGAATTTGAATACAATCAACAAAAAAATCTGATCGCTAAAAGGAATTTTTAACGATTGGAATTCTTCTCGTTGAAAGTGAACACAATTAGCGAAGGAAAAATTCAGTCACTAAAAAAATCTTTAACGATCGAAATTCCCCTTGTTAAAAGTGAACACAATCAGCGAAGGGAAAATTCAGTTGCTAAAAATCATCATTTAACAATCAAAATCTTTTGGGTCATTAAAGGCTTTAACGATATAATTCAAAATTCGGCCGCTTATACTTTTAATGATGGGGCTTTTACTAATCAGTTAACGATTGAATTTTCAATCATTATAGGTTTTTACCGATCAAATTTTAACTTTCAATGATCAAATTTGCCTTCATTATAAGGAATTTTTCTTTTAGTGGTACCGATGATGCAACTTTCAAGAAAATTGAGGAGAAGGTTAATGCAACTTCCAGGGTTGTGTTTACTGAAAGAGGAATGAACTTTATTGATAGAGTTATAAATGGGGATGAGCCACTCCTTTAGAGGTCCAACATGTCAAATCTTCCAAGATTCAATGGTATTTTTGATCCTTGTGTGCATGTCAAGCAGTACAGCCTAATCAAAAGGAACCACTTTGACTAGGAAACAAAAGATGGAATATTTTTGTTTGAGCTTAATAGGCTAGGCACTAGACTAGTATGATAGGTTGGACAAATACACCAAGGAGATTGGGACTTGCTAATTGAAGAGTTCATTGAGCAGTACAGCTATAGTACGAGGATGAAGGTCATTTTAAAAAACCTCGAATTGCTCCAACAAAAGTAAAGCGAGTCCTTTTATGAGCATTAGGCAAGATGGAGGAACCGAGTAATAGAGATAAAGAGAAAGCTTGATATAGCTAACTAGATTAGAATCTTTATTTGAAATGCAAGTCCTTACCTGAGGGATGGCTTAAAAATGAAAGGATTGAAGGATTAGAAGTCTTTGAAGGAAATAGCCATAAAAGCCGAGGGTGAGTATTTGGCCATAAAGACTAATAATAAAGGTGCGAGGAGGAACTTCACCAATAACAAGAGAGTTAGAAGTAGCAGTAGAGCAAATAAAAATGTGAAGATAGCTGAAGTGCCTACTATGAAGGCTAATCAGAGGCACTACTCTAACCTTAGTAAGTCCTTATTTTAAGTTTTAGATCGGCGATGCATGGAAGAGAAACTATAACCATTGCCATCAAAACCTGTTAAGAGTCAAAGGATTTCCCACCATTGAGAGGATTAATAATGTGCTTACCATCAACATTTAAGCTATCTCACTGATTATTGCTGTACCTTGAGGAATAAGAATTAGGATTTGGTAGATAGCAAACATATTTCAAATTCTAAAAAGAGAGAAAAGATGAAAAATAGAGGGTACAATGTCATGCGACCTCTATTATTTATGATCGGGTCTAGTCTACCTGAGTGGTATGTGATGAGAGACATGTATGGGAATGAGTACGTGGTCGTTACTCATTCCACCCCTAAAGTAACAAAGCCAAGTGAAGAAAATCAGCTAGTTTTAATGATTGATTATTGGGATTCCCCCTCTAAGAATGAAGATGAAGGGACTATGGTGCCAATTGATATATGAAGTTTAGCTAGTATGAATGAGGAAGAAGTGAGGGAGAAGAAAGTGAAGGTAATCATCAAAATAAGAAGGGTAACACTTGAAATTACGAAGCAACCAGCTCTTGCTATAGTGCCCACAGAGAAAGAGAATGAGGAGAATCAAATAATAAAATAGTTGAAGAAGACACGAGCCTATATTTTCATATAGGACTTACTAAGATAATTTCTATCGCACATGTAAAAATTGACAAAAGCCCTTAGTGAGTCTACTGCTACTACTACTATTTCTCCATAAGAACTATTATATATAGTTAAGGGAGGAATGAGAGAGAATATTGTGTATTTTGATGCTGATCTTCTTACTGATAGTAAAAATAACATTCGTCCTCTCTACATTAAAGCTCAGGTGAATGGCAAGCATACAACATGTATGATGGTAGACAATAGGTCCTCAGTTAATGCATCCTTTGGTTACAATTCCTGATTTTGGGCTAAATTAAAGAATATTGAACAAATCAGTTTTCACCATTTCTGCTTATGATAATTCAAAGAGGCAAGCTGCTGGGACCTTTAAAGTTATAGTGAAGATGAGGCCAATTGAGATTGAAGCTAAGGTTATGGTGTTACTTATTCCTACCAACTTTTTTGTACTGATTGAAAGGCAATGGTTCAACAAGCTAGGGGGAGTGCCCTCTACACTACATCAAATGATCAAGATACTTCATGATGGTCAGGTGGTCACCATCAAAACTGCGAGAGAATCAAGTATCTATGCTAAAAATAGGCAGGCAACCTTTCAGTGGGTTCCATGTGTCGATAATTACTGATGAAGAAAGTGAAGGTGGTTTTACTAATAGCTTGCAAGTGATTAACATTCTCATGAAGATGCACTTTTTACTTGGAGCCGATTTGGGAAAGAATTCTTAGGGGCCTCAGAATGTTATCACCATTAAAGGATAGAAATATAGGAAGGGGTTAGGCTACACTAGTCCTGGTTTGAAGAGTAAAGGAAAAGAAGTAGCAAAAGAGGTCCCTTATATTTCTAAGAGCTTTATCCCAACTTTAGAGGTCTGGCTTTATGCTAGAGAGAATGAGCCTCAGTTGGTGGGAGATAAGATAGTGCCCAATTTTAAGCTGCTTAATGATGTATTTGATTAGAAGCAAGGGATTATCGATCCAATTAAGGGTTTTTCAGATAAAGAGATCCTTTTGCATAACTCAGCATGGGATAAAGAAGTGCTTGAGGAGAACATGATCAAAAAATTGCTTATTGCTCAGAAAAAAAGGAAAAAAAAAAGTTGAAGCTCTAGCCAAGTCAAAAGTAGAAGCTGAAGAGCCATTTATGTGATGTGTGTCGAACATCGATAATATTCGATTTGCTCTCGAAAGACCATTTTTCGGACTTAAGATCGGATAAGATTCTTTTAACTCATGAAAGCCAGTTGCTTTAGAATAGATAAGGTTTTATTCCCATCTATTATTTGTGATCAACCTACAATGGCATTTGCTGGGCACCATAAGGTAGTTACCATAGAGTTGTCACCTAATAAAATATTAAAAAAGTGAGATTTTACCTTATAAAGCTAAAACTAGAGATAATTCAAACTTCACTCCTATGTATAGCTTGGTTAATGTTACCATAAATGAGTGTTTATGATAATTATTCTAATCTCTTTACAAACACTTCTCATAAACGGGTGTTTATGATTAATTAATCCAACCTCTCTGTAAACATTTCTCATCACAAATAATTAAAAGGAGCATTTTAAGCACATTAAAAGCTATAAAATAACTGAAATAATGAAATAAGAAAATATTTATACTTATATCAAAATAATAATACAAAAAATTGGGGAATTTATTTGGTCTATTTGAATGAGACTGGCATGCATATTTACAAAAAGGGTAAGACTTTGCTTTGTGTTTTGGATAAAAATGGGAAAATTGATTGATTACAAACTTTGAAAAATAATCGTATTTAATTTATTTCAAGTAAAAGAAAATTTCATGCTTTTTAGAGAAAATTATAGTTATTTTATTTTATGGACAAAAATTGGGGTATCGGTCCCTTTTATTATATGAAAATCTCACTCAAACTTGTAAAAAATTGCTTTGATGAGTTTTGTGTGCATTACTTAAAAGAATCATTTATTAAAAAAGGCATACAAGAATAATTACATACATAAACAAGCTATTCATTGAGTTAGGAATGTTGGTTCACTCATGTATATTTATGAAATTTTTTGTGTATTTTTGGGATTGAAAATGGACATTGATATATTTTTTTAGGAAAAAACACTATTAATTAAGTATAAAACAGTAAATGTAGATTAATCTTATTATCATATGTAAACCCATTTTAACTAGCTATTATAACCGATTTGCAACAAAAAATAGTAAATAATAATACAGGCCAAATATAAGAATAAATTAATAATTAAACTGTCAAATGAGAAATTAATCTCGAGCTAATTTGGGCCCTAAACTTCCAATTCTCCCACAAATAGAGGCATTAAATTGCACTTTAGAAAGGAAAAAATGATATTAGTTAATAAAATGAGATAATTTTAAGTGTTAAATGAAAAATATTTAGACAAAATATAAAATATATTAACAATGATAATAATAATAATAATAATTATTATTATAATAATAATAAGAAAAAGAAAATTAGCAAAACAATATATAAAAGAAGCCATATACAATTAATTAGAATAAATAATAGAAAAATAATCACAATGAAAGAAAGAAAATAAAAGAAAAGGCAAAAAAATATGAAATAAAGTCCATAGGAAGAAAAGAGATGCAAAAAAATGAGTCATAGATTCACCAAAGAAGGGAAAGGAGCGAGTCGTGCTCCCAAAAGGGCGAGTCACGCCCAAAATGGCAAGTAAAGCCTTAATCGGGGCAAGTTATGTCCCTGTTAAGCAAGTCACAAGGCAATTCATGAATTATTCTTGGTGAGTTATGAGTGAATCACAGCCTAGAGGCATGACTCGCTCATGACTTAAGGCTATGAGTTATTCCTTGATAATCCAGTAGCTACTGAATTCAAGCATGAAAATGGTTTTTTTTGTCTAAAAATTACTTTAATGCATGATATGGCCATCAAAATAGCTAAAAATCATCAATCCAAGAGAGCACCAGGTGAAACTTACAATTCATAGAAAAGAAATAAACATGATAAAACCCATGAATTTGAACATAAACTCCAGTCCAAGATAAAATTCATGACTAAAACTTAATAATACACATGTATAAACAATTAAAACATACATTTAAGTGAAGAGAACAAAGATACATATAACATGAAATGAAAACTAGAAATAAAGCATGAAGCCAGCTGTACAAAAAAAATAAATATATACAAAATGGAAACTTATAGATCTATATGAGCTTAGTAAGTTTGCCTCTTATATTACCTTCAGTAAAGCTATTCCAATCATTAGTGAATCTACACTCTTGGCCTCCTCTATCTTCATTTTCTTTAAAACAAAGTAAAAACCAGAGAGTTTTGTTTTGTTTTTTTTTTTTATCTTTTTCCCTTACTCTACCTTTTCAAATTCTTCTCCCTTAAAAAGATCAAGTCCTCTCTCATTTAAAAGGCCATCATTATCATTCAATGGATTATGCCAAATAGAGTATAAAAGATTTTTAGTAAAAAACTAATCTTGTGTTTTGTAGGAAAAAATGAAATTATGGGGAAAAAATGAAATTATGGGTAAAAAAATTAAGTCACGGCCTTAATTAGTGAGTTAAGGGAGTGATTGGGGGCTAGAATAACTAACAAAAGTCCAAAAACTCACTCATAGGCATAATTAGGGGATCATAGGCTTAAGCCATGACTAACTCATGACTTACACCCTTGATTCATGCCCTATGATTCGAGTGACAGGCAAATGGAAAAAGGGAGTGAGTCATCCTTAAGGGCCCTGACTCAAGAGTGAGTTATGGGATTGACTCATGAGTCATGGCTGTGACTTAATTTTGAGTCTATTTTAAGCCCTTAAACATACTTTTCTCACCCATTTATAAGAAAAGCAATTGAGGAAAGCCCGAAATATCATTTTTAACCCTTGAAAACTACAAAAGCTTGCGAAAAGCTATTTTTCCAAAACAACACTGGAAAGGGCCATAGTGTTTATGTTCTTTGGCTACTTTAGAACAACATTATCCTTATTAGTTCACTTTAATAAAGGTTGACTCTAAACCCAGTATCTACAGTTGCCCCTAACTTTAGGGGAGCTAGTGCACTAGTGTTTAGATTTGCCAAAGTTTAGAGTGAAGGGATAGAAAATACGTTCCTAAGGTAGCAAATTTCGATATGCAAACATATATCTGAGGTAGCAAATTTTGCTATGCAGACACATAACCCTCGAAGCAATAAAATTTTGATTAAGTAATTACTGCCAGCTTGTTAGTGTGTTAACTCTTTTATTGAATTAGGTGGTTTACCGTTAGCTTATCGATATGTTAACCCTATTATTGAAGCATGTGGTTTATTGTCAGCTTGTTGACATGTTAACCTTTCTATTAAAATGGGTGATTTACCATTAGCTTGTTGACAAGTTAACCCTTTTGTAGCAGTAGGTGATTTATTACTAGCTTGTCAATGTGTTAACCCTTCTTTTGAAGCAGGTGGTTTATTGTCAGCTTGTTGACATGTTAATCCTTATGTTGGAGTGGGTAGTTTATCATCAATTTGTTTATGTGTTAACCTTTCTATTGGAGTAGGTGGCTTACCATCCACTTGTCGATGTGTTAACCCTTGGTTAGAGTCTTGCAGATGTTAGTTAGTAGGAATATCTTCATAAGGTTGGCATTCGTGTAATTTTGATATATGAGAATTTCATTTTAATCTAATTATCCAACATTTGCATTGTCTAGGAATCTATTATGGGAGGTTCCCATAGTATGGCCTATGTTAGGATTCTTCCTATTTGGGTAAAAGATAATGAATTAGACAGTAGCATGCTGCTTAAAATTGTTGCATTATGTATTTTTGTTTTTATAAACATTGCAATACTATAGTTTACATAACCAATAAAAAGTTTAAGTACGTCTTCCTAAAAAATAATAATCTTCGATGCCTCAAATATGAAGGGTTTAGAGGTCTAGATATAGGCCCCGATATGTGGAGAAAGTTTGCTAGTGGTTGAGGTGTTTAGGATAGTCCTTCCTAGAAAGGATTTGCAGGTGGTGGTAGTTGAGGCACCCCAAACCTAAAACCTATTACCTTGGCTAGGGGAGTTAAAACCTAGCCTATAAGCCCTACTAATTGAATTAGCTGGCTTATAGCTACCTCATGTCGGTATAGTGCTACCTTTATCTAAGTGAGATAAATAGTGTGCTGCTCCCGACCTTCCTTCACACTTTGTTTTAGATTGAGAATCTTTATCTCTAACCTCTATGCTATCTGTCTCACTGTAGTCATTGATGTGCTTACAATATTAAAGTTTTGATCAAAAAGCCTACTAGATGCAGTAATCATACCTTGAGCACTCTGTAAATCTTATCATAAAGTCCTAATAATTGGCTCGAGGTGATCTAATCTCCTCTCTACATTCGTGGTAGCAGGCGTGGAGGAACCTGAAGGAGGTGAAACAAGCCCTCTAAAAGTGGATACACCAGGATCACTTGCAGATGGAACCTATGAGCCTCTTATGGTGTTGATATATGAAGTCTAGCAAATCTTTGTTGTGGTGTGGGTTGTGGCCTTACATGCCTAGCTGAATGGCTCAAGCTAGATCTTATGAAAAAATTTTGTGTCTCTACAGAGTGTGTCTAGTGGGAAGGATAATGACCTTTTAGCATCCTATACTCTGATTGCTCCTCATTAGACTTTGCCATAGGTCACTGCCTGTAAATATTTAGTCCCTCATCAGCCTCTTCTATAAAAAGTAGTCTATACCCTATCAGTGTTTGTCTAATCATATGTATGTCTAGAGAGGTTTCAAAATTAATTACCACACTAACTTAGTCCATCGACCCATATTTGACTCTAGAAACCAAAATGCTAGAAACAACTGGGTAATCACTCCACCCATCACTATTATTACTAGGTGTTTGGGCTATCCTACTGATATTCTGCAAAATTTCATGGCTAATGTTCAAAATTTATCCAATACTCATGACCTATAAACTCCAGATGTCTATACCATTAAATGACCTTGAACTGTCAGAACATCCCATGTATGAGTAAGATAGTGTTGGGAATTAATCGGTTACATACATCACATGTATAAGAAAAAATTTAAAATCTTAACCAATATATCTGATCTTGCCATGAATTTATAATATAAATATTAATGCGAATAAGAAAAATTACCTTTGATTGTTGTTGAATAGTTGTTTTTCCTTCTCATCTGGTTGTCGCAAACCACTGTGTCCAAAATAAAATACCTCCAATTGTAATCCACACTAGAGAAAGATCAAATGAACCAAAGAATGATGGATTTACAAGGCTAGCCAAATTCTTCTTGATGCTAGCAAGGGAGTGGCGACTAGGGTTTTTGAAGAAGAGAGAATTTCTTTTCTTATGAAAACTTACTTAACCCTAAAATCACTTATCTTGGATTTTTATAGCTAGGTTAAAAATCCAACTTCATAATGTGATTAGGCTCTTTAAAATTTTTGGAGAAATATTAATTGGGCTTTTGGAAATATTATTAATTTATTTGGGCTCAATTAAATCCAATTTAAGTCATTTCATAAAGGACTATGCACCAAATCCATTAAAATTAAATATATAGGCTACATAACACTTATGAAATATATTTAATTTATTTTAGTCCTAGAATTAGGCCTCTAAGGCATTCTATTTGGAGTTGGCGTGAAACCCATCCTCTAGTGGGTTTCTATGCTAAAACTAATTCTTTTTGTCCTTTTATATTTCTTCAATGGATCTATTAAATATTATATTAGTCTTATAACACTTATAGTCCAATAATAATTAATTATAAAATAAAATATTTTAATTAGGTCCATTTTGCAAAATATTTCTAAAAAGTTCTGCGATTATTTTTACTTGATCATAATTAATTAAACACTTTAATTAATTATTCTCTTATTCATTTCTCTTTTTCCATAATAATATCAAATATTATTATCCTTGTCATTTTACCATTTTGTTCTTTACTCTATATGTGTGTGACCTATTGGGTTTCTGTCCATATTGGCAATATAATATGTAATTGTGAGTTCTATTAAAAACTCATATGATTTAAACTTCTTTAAATCATTATATCAATCCCTTATTGATATTTATTATACACTATTATACAAGTCATGAGTGGCCTCTAGCTAGGCATCATGACTACCTAAATGTCAGGAAAGTCAAGTGGTTTTGATTATACCCTTCCATAGAAACAGTTACCGTGCAATTACTCCTTTCACCACTCTTATCTCAATTAGATTCTGAGTATGGATTTCTATCAACTCATATAAATCTAATTATATATGTTCTATTAATTTAACCATTGTTCCCAAAATGCCCTTGAGGGATCCCTATCCATCTTGGCATATTACTCTGGCCAGAAATTCTCTAAACAAGGCAATTATAGAATCATACGAGATAACTTTCCTTAATAAATCTAGGATGGTGAATCCTTTATCAATCACTAAACTATCTTCAAGTAGGTCATAATATACCTAACCTCCTAACTATGTTCACCCCCAGTTGGAAGTAATAAGTTATAGAGTCAATGTATATCACTTGGTACTTAAGATAAACTTGGTGATCTCAAGTCTAAGGATACTTGCACAGCCGCTATGAAGAGATTCCTCACTAATATAAATTTAATATCCATGTGAGGATTCTCTTTGCAGGTCTGCAATGAACTTGTTCTTCTAACAAGCATCCTCATATTAGCTTTGATAATCTCCCATAATCACAGTTATGAGAACCACTGCTTGAACTATTCAAAAAGCATAACATGTACTAGTCTGTCCAAATTAACAATGTCATATCGTGTTAATTTTATGACTAGAGATATTTATATATTATCACATTTGCATGCAATAAACATCTCATATCATGAACACTTTCATGATTGCCTTTTCACTATGTTTATAATATCTAAGACTTCATTTAGTAATTTAAGATATACAAACACATGTATTTAAACATAACATTAATAAATGAATGATGCCTTTTTATTAAGAATATGAATATATATATATATATATATATATATATATATATATATATATATATATATATAATACATGCCTTTTACATGGGCTCTAGGGCATACTCTCTAACAATCTCCCACTTGCACTAGAGCCAATCACTCATATGGCTTAAACCCATGTTACTTATATGGTGATCATGCTTTATTTGCGAAAGTGCTTTAGTGAGGGGATTCGCCACATTATCATCTGTGGGGACCTTTTCTATTTTCACTTCATTTCTAGCTACTATTTTCCTTATGAGATGGTAGCATCTAAGAACATGCTTGAATCGTTGATGAGACTGTGGTTCCTTTGCTTGTGCAGTGGCTCTATTGTTGTCATAATATAAAGGAATCAGATCAACAATGCTAGGCACCACTCCTAGTTTAGATATGAACTTTTTGATCCATACTTCTTCTTTAGCTGCCTCTAAAGTAGCAATGTACTCAGCTTCTGTTGTGGAATCAACAGTTGTTTCTTGTTTAGAACTTTTCCAACTAACTGCTCCTCTTCCCATTATGAACACAAAATCAGATTGTGATTTACAATTATCTTTGTCAGATTGAAAGCTGGCATCAATATATCCATTTACTTCCAAATTTCCCTCTCCATATACCAAGAATATATCCTTAGTTCTTCTCAAGTACTTAAGAATATTCTTGACTGTTGCCCAGTGTTCCTCTCCAAAATTGAACTAAAATATACTTGTGACACTCAAAACAAATGCGACATCTGGACGTGTACATAACATAGCATATATGATAGAACCAATTACAGATGAATATGGTGTTCTATTCATGATCTCTCTATCCTCTAGTGTATGCGGCCACATAAACTTAGAAAGGTGTTTCCCATGCACCATGGGTATAAACCCATTCTTAGAAAAATCCATAATGAACCTCATTAATACTTTATCTATATATGTACTTTGAGAAAGACTTAGCAACCTATTGGATCTATCTCTATAGATCCTTATTCCCAGAATATAGGATGCTTTTTAAGGTCTTTCATGGAGAATTACTTGGATAACCATATTTTAATAGATTGAAGAAGAGAAATGTCATTTCCCAGGATCAATATGTCATCCACATATAGAACTAGAAAGTTAATTGCACTCCCACTGACCCTTTTATACACATAAGGTTCATCTTCATTCTGTGAGAAACCAAACACTTTGATTGTCTCATTGAATTGTATGTTCTAGCTCTTAGAGGCTTGCTTTAATCCATAAATGGATCTTTGAAGCTTGCATACCTTTTTGCCATCTCCTGATGTGAACCCTTCTGGTTGTGTCATATACACATCTTCAGTCAGATTTCCATTTAGAAAAGTTGTCTTCACATCCATTTACCAAATCTCATAATCATAATGAGTTGCAATGGCTAAAAGTATTCTTATAGACTTAAGCATTGCTACAGGAGAAAAGGTTTCATCATAGTCAATTTCTTCTCTTTGACAATAGCCTTTTGCTACCAAGCTAGCTTTATAGGTAACTATATTACCTTGCATATCGGTCTTTTTTTTGAAAACCCATTTGCACCTTATGGGTTTTATCGCTTCAGGTGGTTGAGCTAAAGTCTGTACTTTGTTCTAATACATGGAGTCCATTTCAGACTGCATAGCCTTAAGCTATAAATCATGTTCTGAACTATTCAAAACTTCTTGATAGCTTGTAGGCTCATTGTCCTCTACTACAGTTATGCCTTTATCTGAATCAATGTGAAATCCATATCTCACAGGGATAGAACACATCCTAGTAGATCTTTTAGGATTTTATATACAATTAGGTTCAACTGTAATCTCATCATTATAAAATTCAGTCTCGGGTTCAATTGGTTGATCTACTTCTATTTGTGGGTCTTGAACTTCACCAAGTTTAATTTTACTCCCACTGTCCTCTTGTAGTAGAAACTCTCTTTCTAAGAAGACAACATGCCTTGAAATAAACATTTCTTTTGGATATCCCATAAATAAACCTTTGATTTTTGTTGAACAATTGTTTTTCCTTCTCACCGGGTTATCGCAAACCATAGTGTCCAAAATAGAATACCTCCAATTGTAATCTGCACTAGAGAAGGATCAAATGAAACAAATAATGATAGATTTACAAGGCAGCCTGAATTCTCCTTAATACTAGTAAGGGAGTGGCGGCTAGGGTTTTTGAAGAAGAGAGAATTTCTTTTCTTATGAAAAATTACTTAACCCTAAAATCATTTATCTTGGATTCTTATAGCTTGGTTACAAATCCAACTTCATAATGTGATTGGACTCTTTAAAATTGCTGGAGAAATATTAATTGGACTTCTGGAAATATTATTAATTTATTTGGGCTCAATTAAATCTAATTTAAGTCATTTCATAAAGGACTATGCACACAACCCAAAAACTAGGCCCTTTATACATATACTTGGCTTTAATCATCCAAATAAATTATAAATCCATTCAAATTAAATATATAGGCTCCATAACACTTATGAAATATATTTAATTTATTTTAGTCCAAGAATTAGGCCTCTAAGGTCTTCTATTTGGAGTTGGCATGAAACCCATCCTCTGGTGGATTTCTGCTCCAAAACCAATTCTTTTTGGCCTTTTATATTTCTCCAATGGATCTATTAATTATTATATCAGCCCTATAACACTTATAGTCTAATAATAATTAATTATGAAATACAATATTTCAATTAGGTCTATTTGCGAAATATTTCTAAAAAGTTTTGCGAACATTTTTACTTGATCATAATTAATTAAACTCTTTAATTAATTATTCTCTTATTCATTTCTCTTCTCCCATAATAATATCAAATATTATTATCATTGTCATTTTACCATTTTATCCTTTACTCTATATGTGTGTGACCTATTAGGTTCCTGTCCATATTGGCAGTATAATATGTAATTATGAGTTCTATTCAAAACTTATATGATTTAAACTTTTTTAAATCATTATATCAATCTCTTATTAATATTTATGATACACTATTATATAAGTCATGAGCGGCCTCTAGCTAGGCATCATGACTATCCAAATGTTAGAAAAATCAAGTGGTTTTGACTATACCCTTCCATAGAAACAGTTATCGTGTAATTACTCCTTTCACCGCTCTTATCTCAATTAGATTCTGAGTATGGATTTCTGTTAGCTTATATAAATCTAATTATATATGTTCTATTAATTTAACCATTGTTCTTAAAATTCCCTTCATGGATCCCTATCCATTTTGGCATATTACTCTGCTAGAGATTCTTTGAACAAGGCAATTATAGAATCATACGAGATAACTTCTCTTAATAAATCTGGGATGATGAATCCTTTATCAATCATTCAACTATCTTCAATTAGGTCATAATATACCCAACCTCCTAACTATGTTCACCCCCAGTTAGAAGTAATCAGTTATAAAGTCAAAGTTTATCAATCACTCAACTATCTTCAAGTAAGTTATAATATCCATGTAAGGATTCTCTTTGTAGGTCTCCAATGAACTTGTTCTTCTAAGAAGCATCCACATGTTAGCTTTAATCATCTCCTATAATCACAATTATGAGAACCACTGCTTGAACTATTCAAAAAGCATAACATGTGCTAGTATGTCCGAATTAATAATGTCCTATCTTGTTAATTCTATGACTAGGGATATTTAGATATTATAACATTGCATGCAATATATATCTCATATCATTAACAATTTCATGATTGCCTTTGCACTGTGTTTATAATATCTAGGATTTCATTTATTAATTTAAGATATACAAACTCATGTATTTAAACATAGCATTAATAAATGAATGATGCCTTTTTATTAAGAATATGAATATATATATATATATATATATATATATATATATATATATATGAAATATATGAAATATATCCCTTTTACATAGGCTTTAGGGCATACTCTCTAACAGATAGGACCTTTTGTAAGTACCGTATAACCTACGAAGATAGGATACTAGCCTTTGTTACATAAGGCTCGTAAGGAGTGTCTAGCTTGATAATGGTAGCCCACTGGTTTAGCTTAGTAGGATCTCTTAGTAATTATAACATCCTCGCCTATAGGGTGATCTTTACATGAAAAATTAGGGTGATTTCTCCACCTAAGATTATAAGTATTACTATAAGGGTTCAATGCATTCACATCTTCTACTAATGTACCTAAGCTTTCCTCACTATTATTTTTAGGTGCTATATATGTTCTTATATAAGTATTAAATGGTTGAGATAAATATGACATATTTTGTATGTGTACTCCTTAATTCTTTTATGTGGTTCTTGCACTTACCCATTGAGCATCATTGGTAGCCATCTCATCAAGTAATTAGAAAGTTATTTTAGGTATATTGTTCATAAAACTTCCATTTGAAGCTGCTTCTAGGAGAGACCTAGTTATCTAATTCACACATGCATATAAAGTAGACATTATTTGATGTATAACAATTTCATAGTGTGGATAACTTTTGAGAAGTCTTCTAAATCTTTCACAAGCCTCATAAAATGGTTCCTTATAAAATGCTAAAAATTATAAATACTATTCCTAATTGTAGTATTTTGGTGGGTGGGAAGAATCAAAATAAAATGTTTTCCTACATTTGGTCCTATAATCTAGTGGATTAACTTGGTAGCATTTGCAATGCATCTCTTGCTTTACCAATAAGAGTAAAAGAAAACAACTTAAGCCTAATAGCATCCATAGAAATATTTGGAATTTGCACTCACTAATCTCTAGAAAAATATCCAAATATTGGACTGGATCATCAGTTTTCGATCCTAAAAATTGATTCTTTTGGACTATGGTGATGATAGTGAGTTTCAACTCAAAATGTTGATTTCTAGGTAGCATAATGGTTCTGCGTTCCTCATTCCACCTAAGAGTAGCATAACCCCTAATGGTTTTAGTCCTAAATCCATTCCTTTGAGCCTGATTATTCGTGGCTTGCTCTCCTATCAAAAGTGGTGGTGGATCATATATAGGTATATCACTAAGGTTATTAAGGTTATTACACTCATGATCTTTTAAATTCGGGTTGATTTTCCTTAATCTCCTAATGCTATGAAATGTCCTCTTAATCTCAGGATCAATAGGCAAAATTAGATCTTCTCTTACCATATACTATTGACACCTGGAAAATAAAAGAGTAAAATTAATAAAAGAATATAAAATAGAAATAAAGGAAGAAAAACACATAAAATTCACTTTAAAATCTAAAAATACACAAATAAATGCCAATGTTTCCCTAGTAACGATACCAAAAACTTGATTGTTGTCTAACAAGTGTACTAGATCGGTTAGTAATATAGAAAAATATAATTTAAGATCCCAAATATCGAATCCACAGGATATGTGATGTTCTATGTATTTTAGATTTTAGAGTAATCAATGTGTGTAAAGACTTCCTAATTTATAATGATGAAGAGTTAATTAAACTAAAGACAAAACCTTAAACAACTCAACTTATAAAACCAATGCAATTAAACATAAACTTAAGCAATCAAAATAAAATTTAAACACAACTAATAAATAAAAGATAATAAATTCACTGATAAAAGAAACTTTTGCTAAAGGACTTTCAACCACAATTTCTAGTACATATAACTTAGTTAAAGATAACACAAGTGATTATGGAAAATTGGTCCTAAATTTAGATAACTTATTTAGAATATCTTTCTAAGCATCAAACCCTCTTATTAGGAACAATTAAATACTTTGCATAAAATTCAGTTTATGAACTCCTAAATATCCATCAGACATTTTTTTTATGAGATCTCACTTCAATCTACTCTTAATTTAACTAATTTAGCCTTAAATCACTTAAAATTAACACGTAATTATCTCATATTCTAGAAAATAATCATGCACCAAATTAGGCAAATTAAACTAAAAACATGCATATCCTAGGTCAATATTGCATTTGATCATCAATCATTATTTCAATACATCAATAATCAAATCAAACAAAACTTAAGATAAGGAATTGCTCAAAAACTAAGAAATAATCAAACTTGCATTCAATTGAAGATCAAACTAAGTCATTACATATAAAAATATGAGGGTTCAAGTTCCCTTAGCAAAAGCAAAAAAAAAAAAAACTATTCACTTATTATCTTTAAACATAAAGAAAAATAGAAATAAAGATACAAACACGTCGAATTAAGAATGCCCTTCTTGAAGTGTTCTAAGAACTTGCAATTATAGCCTTCTAAACCTTTTATCTTTGCATCTTGAAAATGAGGTTAAATTAAATGAAAAACTAACTTCTAAAACAAACCTAAAAAATTGAACAAAATATGTATTTTTTGCCTCTTTCTGATAAGTGTGAATTATATATTATTTTTAATATATTTTAAGTGTTTTTATTTAGTTAATTTGGTTTAATTTTGGTTAATTTTTAGTTAAAATGTTAATTTGTGTGATTTGTAAGCTAATAAGAAGTTTTGGTGTTTTTCAGGCATATTTTGCTAGAAAAAAGACTTGATTTCAAAAAAGGAAAAAGATTTGGCCCAAAACTGTGAATTTGGGAAATTCATGCAAGAAAATGTTCGTGGAGTCCAGTAGAGGATTGCTTGGCTGTGCATTTGGAAACATGTTTTCATAAGTGGCCATGTGTCTCTTTGGTTTTCCTCTCAATTGGCCGTGTGTTTCTTGGTGTTCCTTCATAATTGGCCATGCATTGAAGACTTAAAGGATAATTGGTTGTGTTGCAATGCCTTGAAGAATAATTAGCCGCGTGCCAACTTTCCCTGGGATAAGAAATGCACGACAGTGCATGGAAGATGAAGAAAAGTTGCTTGGCCATGTATCCTTGCAAGGAAGGATACACGACAGTGAATTCCATGAAGGCAAAATTTAATTGGCCGTGTATTCTAATCTCCCATGATGCGAAGGATTTTCCGATTAAGAAGAATTTCCTTCCTACTTTAATTCTGGAAATTTGGAAGGATTCTACCACTAGTTTTGCTTATAAAAAAAGTCTGAAGCACCAAAGAAAGAAACCATTAATCAATCATCAAGAACTAGTAGAGTTCATTAGTTTTAGGTTTTTACGTAGTTTTTCTATTTTTATTCAATATTTTTCTTTTCAACTTTATTTTAGTTTTTTTAACATTGTTTTAGTTTTTAAACTTGTTTAGTGAGTAGTTTTTCTTCTTTTGCTAATGGATTCTTGAAATCTTATATTTTTTTTGTTATGATTTTGCTTTGAGCTTTAATTTCAATATGTCGATTATTTCTTAGTTTTAAATATATTCTTATCTTTGATTGTGTTGAGATTGATTGTTGGTTTATTGAATAAATAACTAAGAATTGATTTAGACACTGTCATTGATTTGCATGTTCTTAGATTAACTCTTTAATATTTATGCATGATTACTTTCTGAAATATGAGGTAATGACGTGTTAATTTTATTGATTAATATTAAGAGAGGAGGAACTAAGAATAAATTGGAACCGAATTCACTTGCGAAAGAGTTCAATGAAAGTTTAGGAAGTTAAACTAGACTTTGATGCTGAGTATTATATTTTTTTATGAGTTTAATACTAAGAATGATATTCTTGCATAAAGATATCTAGCTTTATTACTAGTTTTTCCATAATCACTGGTGTTTCCTATTGGAATTAAGTTATGACAATAAAAATTAAGGTGGATAGTTCCTTTAGCAAGAGAATTTCAGTTATTGTTTTGTTTTTAATTCATGTTAGTTTAATTTTAGTTTTTGTTTTGTTTAATTATTTATTTAGTTTAATTTTTGTCTTTCAATCAAAAATATTTGGGAAACAATCTCATATTGATTTAATTTGCATATAGATATTATCCTTAGCAATCCATGTTTCTTTGGGTATGATATTTGGGATCTTAATTTATATTTCCCTATATTACTAGCCAATCTAGTATACTTGCAAGGCACTAGTCACTTCCCTATTTGATGCTTAGGTTTGTATTTAAAGCTTGTAAAAAGGAAGTTTTTATGGCTTCAAACTTCCTATTTCAGCAAACAGAAGAGTTTAATCATAATTCAATGTCCCTGGCTCGGTAAAGTGAAAAACTCCCTCCAATGAGTGAATATTCTCCGTATGTCATTCTTTTAACTACCTCAATAGAGGAAAACTTGCCTCTACCTTGTTGTCTTTTTTCTCTTTTCCACTTTAATTGCCACTTTAATTGCCTCGATAGAGTGAAAAACTCCTCCATCGAGTGGGTTTTCTTTTAGCTTTCTTTCTTTAATGTGTTCCATTGTAGAGGCAGAAACCCTTCCACCAAGTGGCTAGTCTCTAGACTAATATGATACTATTTGGCTCCTGAAAATCCTTGATGAATTTACGCTTTTTCCCTTGTAATTTCTCTTTTTCTTCAATTACACACCTAAAAGCACCAAATTAAATAATTAAGCTCATAAAATGCTAACTTATAAAATAAAAATCAAATTAATTAAATTAAACCTAAATTAACAAAATAAACACAATAAACACACACTAATAACATAGTATAATTCATACTTATCAGAGTCTAGCCATGGAACCTTTTTAGCCTATCAATATTGATTGGGTCCTTGAACTCGTTCCCATTACTGTCACTTAGAATTATAGCTCCTTCGGATAATAACTTTTTCAACACAAATAGACCTTTCCATGTAGGCCTAAATTTCCCCTGATGTCTAGGATACCTAGCCTTATCTTATTGAAAACCAAATCTCCTTCTTTCAAATAATGCTTTCTGACCTTCTTCCCAAAAGATCAAGCCAATCTCTTCTGATAAATCCAATTACGGTTGTTATCCTCATCCTACATTTTAAGTTGCTCCAACCTTTATCTAGCCTATTCCAATTCTAGCAACTCAACCTCTAAAACCATCCTTAATGCCTGATGCTCAATTTCCACTGCTAACATAACTTTCATTCAATAAACAAGTGAAAATAGAGTATCTCCTATCCATACTCTAATAGTGGTCCTATATCCCTATAATGGGAAAGGCAACTTCTTAGCCCAATCATTGTAGGTTCTAACAATTTTAGCCATAAGTCTTTTGACATTTTTGTTATCTTCCTCGAATGCTCCATTTGCTTGAGGGTAATAATGCTAGGATATATGGTGCTAAACTCCATACTTTCTAATTAGCCATTTGGTTTCTCAACTAAAGTACGACCCATTATCCAACACTATATGATGTGGAAGCCCATATCTATATATCAGGTTCTTCTTAATAAACTTGGCCATCTCTTTTGCACCTAGATTCCTAAACAACATTACTTCTATCTATTTCAAGAAATAATCAATAGCCACCATAATAAATATGTGACCATTTAATGCCGGTGGGTGAACCATCCCTATGATGTCTATACCCCAAGCAATGAATGGGAAAGGTGAGGTGAGATTACACAATTCTAACATAGATACATGTCTTAAATAAGTATACTGCTGGCATAAGTGACACCCTTCACATATTTGGAATAGTCCATATCCATGGTGAGCCAAAAGAATCCCTAGCACATAATTTTCTTTGTAAAATCCAATCTATTCAGCTGAGTGCCATAAATCCCTGCATGCACTTCTTTCATGACTCTTTTAGTTTTTTTCTCATTCAAACATCTTAACTATAAACCATCCGACTACCTCTTATAAAGCACTCCTCTTTTATTGATTAATTAATGGACAACTTACGACTGATTTTCTAGTTCTTTTCTATAGCCTCTCCTAAAAACATCAAATTTTCAAGATAGTTTTGAATATCAAAATACCAAGGCTTTGCATCATTTACCTCGATATCCATCACCTGTTTGGCTTTAAAGTATGATTTATGCATTCACTTGGATATGCCTTTAAATTCATAACCCATAAACTAGGCCCTTTATGCATTCACTTGGATTTAATCATCCAAATTAATTCTAAATCTATCAAAATTAAATATATAGGCTCCATAACACTTATCAAATATATTTAATTTATTTTAGTCCAAGAATTAGGCCTCTAAGGCCTTCTATTTGGAGTTGGCATGGAACCCATCCTATGGTGGGTTTCTAAGCAAAAACCAATTCTCTGGACCTCATATATTTGACCAATGGATCTATTAATTATTATATCAGCCCTATAACACTTATATTCCAATAATAATTAATTATGAAATACAATATTTCAATTAGGTCCATTTTGAAAAACATTTCTAAAAAGTTTTGCGAACATTTCTACTTGATCATAATTAATTAAACTCTTTAATTAATTATTCTCTTATTCATTTCTCTTCTCCCATAATAATATCAAATATTATTATCCTTGTCATTTTACCATTTTATTCTTTACTCTATATGTGTGTGATCTATTAGGTTTCTATCCATATTGGCAGTATAATATGTAATTATGAGTTCTATCCAAAACTCATATGATTTAAACTTTTTTAAATCATTTTATTAATATTTTATTGATATTTATGATACACTATTATACAAGTCATAAGCGGGCTTTAGCTAGGCATTATGACTACCCAAATGTCAGGAAAGTCAAGTGGTTTTGACTATACCCTTCCATAGAAACAGTTACCGTGCAATTACTACTTTCGCCACTCTTATCTCAATTAGATTCTGAGTATGGATTTATGTCAACTCATATAAATTTAATTATGTATGTTCTATTAATTTAACCATTATTTCCAAAATGTCCTTCATAGATCCCTATCCATCTTGGCATATTACTCTGGCTAGAGATTCTCTGAACAAGGCAATTATAGAATCATGAGAAATAACTTCCTTTAATAAATCTGGGATGGTGAATCCTTTATCAATCACTCAACTATCTTCAAGTAGGTCATAATATATCCAACCTCCTAACTATGTTCACCCCCTGTTGGAAGTAATTAGTTATAGAGTTAAAGTATATCACTTGCTACTTAAGATAACCTTGGTGATCTCAAGTCTAAGGATACTTGCACAACCACTATGAAGAGATTCCTTACTGACATAGATTTAATATCCATGTGAGGATTCTCTTTGTAGGTCTCCAATGAACTTGTTCTTCTAATAAGCATCCACATGTTAGCTTTGATCATCACCTATAATCACAGTTATGAGAACCATTGCTTGAACTATTCAAGAAGCATAACATGTGCTAGTCTGTTCGGATTAACAATGTCCTATCTTGTTAATTCTATGACTAAGGATATTTAGATATTATCACATTTGCATGCAATAGATATCTCATATCATGAATATTTTCATGATTGCCTTTGTACTGTGTTTATAATATCTAGGACTTCATTTACTAATTTAAGATATACAAACTCATGTATTTAAACATAGCATTAATAAATGAATGATGCCTTTTTATTAAGAATATGAATTTATATATATGAAATACATCCTTTTTACATGGGCTCTAGGGCATACTCTTTAACACTCCTTTCTCCCTCGTATAGGGCTGATAAGCAGTGATACCGGTAGAGATAGAATTATAGTCCTTAAGAGTTATACTAGATGTTATGTTGCCAGAGATAGAGTGGGCAAAGCATAGAATGGCATAGCTGAACTTATTGGATCAGAATCGGATGAGAGCTTATTATCACAACCAACTGTACCAGAAAACAGTAGCTTGATCCTTTAGAAAGAAAGTCAAAGGCCACCATTTAAAAGAAGAAGATTTGATATTTAAATAGACGAGACCTAGCTTACCTGACTACAAAGAAAAGTTCTGTTAGTGTAAGCCCCAACCCCAATACATTATAATAAAACACTTTGGTTAATAAATGAGGCATTTGTTTTATCTATTATATTCCTGTGCATATCAATTGATAGAACTATTCAAGAATGTTGTTTTAGTTTAAGTTATCATGTGTGAGGCACATGGTTGTAAGACCTTGAAACAAATGAGACTTCATTCTAAATATCCCTAGTCAGTCATTGTTATGGGAATAACAAATGAATTAAGACTAGTATGCTCTCTCTGATAAGTTAAGTTCTATCTTACGGATCATAAGGACAAGAGTGTAAATCAGAGATCATAGATACATGTTTAGAACATGGTATCTAGATTAGATCCGTTCATGAGAACACTATATGGTATAAGTCATAAGTGTTTCTCATATGCAGGTTTTGTATCTGAGTTCTTAGACCTAAAATCTCTATGAAACTCTTTATGAATTACTGTGTGCTTTGACATACACCTAACCTGCTTGTAACAGAGTGACCAGTACGGGTATGCTTGGGTATATATTGATTCATGTTAGAGCACATGAGAGAAGTGAGGGGATTACCCCTCTCAATAAGAGAGAAAATATCATCGGCCACTTGATCAGTGAACTGAGAAGTGTATGGCCATACCAAGATGGAATAATAAGTAATCATTATTTATCTGAGAGTTCAGTATCACTGAAATATCAAGAAAGGAATTAATATATCTAAGGATGATTAGTTCCATGCCTTATATTAATTCTGATATTTATGGGTAAGGGACTATGCAAAATTGCATTAGGTCACTAAATACCATATGCATTTTCATTTAATTTGGAATGCTATAATATCTTGCTAGAGAATATTTATATCCTTTGGATTAATTCATTAATTCATTGCCAACATTAAATGGACCTATAGGATCGCACACAAAACATTGGGCTTAAAATATTTAAATAAAGTATTGGGCATTAATTTGGGCTTTTAATTAAAGTCAAATTAATGTATGTAATTGGTATTAAAATTGCTATTGGACCTTGATCCATGAGAGAGAAAAATTCAGCCCACAAGGTTTAATTTCAATTAATTAATTATCTTGTATTAATTTAATTAATTAAGTATTAAAGCCTAAAAGAATTTTAATCAAATTAAATCACTTGAATGGAGATTAAATTGACCGAAATTCCTAGGTAAATATCAAGGAATTTTGGCACATGCATTAATTTTAATTAAGTGATTTATTAGATTAAAATGTCTTATGTTTTATTTCAAATTAATTTGAATTTTAAATTCAAAAGAGATTGAACTAATATATGTTACTTATTTTTAGGAAGTGATTGAGGTTGAATTAATTATCTTGAGGTAGTAAAATTCAGAAAGAGAAGGATATAGATTAGTAGAGAAAAAAAAACCCTAGTTTGACATGGTTTTGGCGTGAAACATATCTCTCTCTCTCACATTTCTCTCTTGGCCGAAACACACAAGGGGAAGAATTCTTTCTTGATTTCTTGTGTTCTTGGGCATTAATAGCACCTAAAATAAGTACAAGATCAAGTCTTGTAGCTTCAATCCATAGCCATTACACAATACTTAATTTGAGAGCTAGCAATCTCGATTTTAAGCTATCTTTGCAAGTGTGTGTATGAGAATAGAGAGGAGTGGCATAAAGGCTATTCCTTGGCATTGGTGATCAAGATATAAGGCGGATAAATTCATCTTAGTTGCTGTTCATCACCAAATTCAAGTTTTAAAAGGCATCAAAAGTTGTAAGTTTTAAAAACCTTAAAATTGCATGTTTCGATTCTTGTCATGGAATTGTTCGGCATGTATGATCGATTTTTATCTTTTTCTACTCTATGATTACCATGAACATATCATGTAATATTCCAAAAGTGGTATCAGAGCCTAAACATGCTTATTTTAGTGCTTTAGATGCATGAAATAATTAATCAAAAATCGTTATTTTAAATACATGCAATGCTGAAATTTTCTGTTTTGAGTTTTTTGCATTGTTTTGGTGTAAAAACGATTTTAAATGATTAGATAGGTATTATAATTAATATGACATGTTAATATACTATCCTAAGATGTTCTAGGAGCTGTTAATGGTCGGATTTAATTGATAATACCTGATGGTACATGTTAATATTAAAACTAGGTGCTATTTGGCATGTTAATTGTTAGTTTTACAACTAGTTTTAAATATTAAATGTAAAAACGTTTCTGGCATGTTTGTAAGTGATTTTTAAAGATTAAATATCAGGTCTAGACATATTTTAAATTTGTTTTTAATTCTAGTCCATAACAATTTAATTGATTAATTTGAAAATCACTTAAAACTATGACTAGTTTGTGTTTATTACATGTTTAATCAACATTGTTTGTTTTGTTTTGATTAAAATGGTAAAAAAACATTTAGATCAGATTGGTACAGAATATTAAATCAATATTTATGACCTTATTTTAATTATTAAATGATTCATAAAATTGATTTAAGTATTTGTGCATTTTGTGGCATCACATAAGCATTAAACAACTAGTTTTGTTGTTTGTTTGTTTTCATATGCATGCTGTGTATCATATATATGTTCTTCATGATTTTGTGTTTTAATTCATGTTGGTACATATTATATGTATTTTTAATGTTTATGGTCTGTATGACATAAAATTAAAAATGGCAAAATTGGAAATTATACTAGAGTTGATTTATAACACAAATCTAACTAGTTTGTGTTTTGGGCTTTTAAGAGAACTCATTCAATAAGAGGATTTAGTACATTGGGGTTCGGCCCAGGCCCATCACGGGGTCATCTCTTAAAGGTTCAAGTACACAATTTCCATTAATGGGCTTAGCTAATTTAATTAAAATTGGACTTTGTTTGATCCATGATTGTTATGTATATTTATTTGCTTGTTTGGTGTGATGAATGGATATGCATGGTGCATTCATGGGCCCTAGGTTTTTGTAATTAAATATGGCCTGCGAGCCATTATGTATTATTGTAAAAGTTTCATTTATTTCTTAGAATAGAATTTACTTGAAGACTTTGTAAATCAAGACGAAGCCCACCGAAGTGGAGAAGCCCAACTCTAAGATTTTTATGTAATAATATAGAATCTTAGTTGTAGGTTTTTAGGCCCATGTTTGTCATGCTTTACTTTATACAATTATTTATATATGCATGCTATGTATGGATGACAAAGCATATGCCATGTAAGCCGTAATAAAATGAATCCCTAAAAATAGTAAGTCTTAAAGTTGCCTTCCTAATTCAAAACATGTCAAGGCATCGATCATCGGTCACGTAAACTAGGAGTCCTAGATGCGCCTAATTATCTTTGTGAGGCATGGGTTGTGAATGTAGGTTGGACTTAACATGGAAAGGGATGCCCGGACCTAGGTAACTAATAAATGAATTTGTGTTATAACATATTAAGATGTTAGCCCATTTGATCCAAGAGTCATGTACGAGACATGATTGGAGTTTTTCCTACCTAAGTAACTTAACTTGTTAGGTGTATAAGCTCAGCTTGACTAATAAGTTCTTGTAAAAAGTGGATCTTGGCCCACATTAAAATCACTAATGCGAATTATTTAAGGGGATATTAATTCGGTTTGTGGGATTATAATAAGACTTCATTTAATCTTGCTAAATTTTATTGTAGATTGAAAATGGCTTCTTCAAACAACAATTTCTCATTGTGATAGGTCCTTGAAAAGGACAAATTGAATGGCACCAATTTCATAGACTGGTCTCAAAACTTAAGAATAGTTCTTAAGTAAGAGAAAAAGTCGTATGTCTTGGATGCACCCTTGCCTGAAGAACCTACTAGGAACGCCTCTGCGGTTCAAAAGGAAACTTTTGAGACCAAGAAGAGCGACTCCAATGATGTGACTTGTCTGATGCTGGCCACTATGGTGCCTAATTTGCAAAAGCAATTCATGGACCAAGAGGCTTATGCGATCATAGTGCACCTCAAGGAGATGTTCCAAGAGCAAGCTCGTCACGAGAGGTTCGTGACAACAAAGGCCTTAGTTTCTTGTAAGATGGCTGTGGGTACTCATGTTAGTACCCATGTACTCAAGATGAAAGGGTATCTTGATACTCTTGAGAAGCTTGAGGTATAAGTGCCAAAGGAATTGGCCACTGACTTGATCTTAGGATCATTGACTGATGATTATGATCCATTTGTGATGAATTATAACATGCATGCAATGAACAAGTCAGTCACTGAGCTCCATGGGATGCTTAAGAATGCTGAAGAGAACATTCAAAAGACCAATCCCGTATTGATGGTTCAAAGGGGCATTAAGAAGGGACCCGTTAAGGGAAAAAGAAAGGGAAAGGTAAAATCCAAGAATGACCTGGCTCAGTTCAAGTCAAGTGGGAGTGCACCTCAGGCCCAATCCAAGCCCAAGGCACAGAAGCTCAAAGAGAGTGAGAGCACTTGCTTCCATTGCAACAAAATAGGGCATTGGACGAAGAATTGCGCTCTCTTCAAGAAGAAAAAAAGAAGAATGGAGCCAAGGCATCCAGTTCTGGTATTTTTGTTGTTGAGATTAACCTTTCTATTTCTACCACTTGGGTATTGGATACCGGTTGTGGTTCTCACATTTGTTCAAATGAGCAGGGGCCAAGAAATAGGCGGTTACTTGGGAAGAATGAAGTGGACCTCCATGTGGGGAATGGAGCACAAGTTGCTGCCATGGAGATAGGCAACTATCAACTCACTTTACCTTCCGGACTTTGTTTACTTTTGAAAAATTGTTATTATGTGCCTGCTATGAGCAGAAACATTATTTCAGTTTCTTGTTTAGATTTGGATGAATTTGATTTTGTTATTAAAAATGGCAATGCTCATATTCGTCGCCAAGGCATTTCTTATGGCAATGCCATGTTGCAAAATGGCCTTTATATACTTGATCTACAAAACAAAGAGTCCATATACAACATTAATACAAAGAGGGTTAAATCAAAATAATTGAACCCTACTTACTTCTGGCATTGTTGTTTAGGGCATGCAAACGAAAAATGCATTTCAAGACTCCACAAAACTGGAGTGCTTGGGTCATTTGACTTAGATTCTTATGATACATGCAAGCCATGTTTGCATGGAAAAATGACAAAGAGTCTTTTTAACAAGAAAGGTGAAAGGACTAATGGCTTATTGGAACTAATACATACTGATATATGTGGACCATTAAGTACACAAGCTAGAGGTGGTTTTAGCTACTTCGTGATGTTCACAGATGACTTCAGTAGATATGGCTATGTCTATCTAATGAAGTACAAATCTGAAACTTTTGAGAAATTCAAAGAGTTTAAGAACGAAGTAAAAAAAACAACTTGGCAAAAGTATAAAAGCCATTCAATCAGATCGAGGTGGCGAATACTTAAGCCAAGTGTTTGACAGTCATCTAAAAAAGTGTGGTATTATTTCACAGCTCACTCCTCCTGGAACACCACAATGGAATGGTGTGTCCGAAAAAAGAAATCTAACTCTGTTGGACATGGTTCAATCTATGATGAGTCAAGCAAATCTTTCTGTCTCTTTTTGGGGTTATGCATTAGAAACTGTTGCATTTCTACTAAACTGTACTCCAACTAAAGTAGTTGAGAAGACACTATATGAGGTATGGACTGGGAAAGAACCCAATATGTCATTTCTCAGGATTTAGGGCTGTGAAGCACATATTAAGAAATTAACATCTGACAAACTAGAGTCCAAATCTATTGTCTGCTTGTTCGTCGGTTATCTTAAAGAAACAAAGGGATACTACTTTTACTCACAAGCCGAGAACAAAGTATTTGTTGCTCGCAAGGCTATTTTCTTGGAAAAGGAGTTCCTTCTCAAGAAAGATAGTGGGAGTAAAGTAGAACTGGGAGAAATTCAAGTACCGCAAACTCCTATAGAGGATGAGTTGGAAGTGGGATCAAGTTCACAACTAGTTGTGGAACAAGAACCCATTACACAAGTACCTAAAAGGTCCGGTAGGGTACGTCAGGAGATTGAGAGATATGGTTTTCTAATCACCGACAATGACACTGTTGAGTTAGTAGATCGTGAGGATCCTGCTACCTATCGAGAAGCTATTGAGAGCCTAGACTCGGAAAATTGGCTTAAAGCCATGAAATTCGAGATGTAATCAATGTACGATAACCAAGTTTGGACTTTGGTTGATCCACCAGAAGGTGCTAAGGTAATTGAATACAAGTGGCTATTCAAACTCAAAGCTGATAAGACCTACAAGGTAGACTAGTAGCAAAAGGTTTTCGACAAACTCATGGTGTAGACTATGACGAGACCTTTTCGCCTGTAGTCATGCTCAAGTCCATTAGGATCTTGCTTGCCATAGCTGCATATCATGATTATGAGATATGGCAAATGGATGTCAAAACTGCTTTCCTCAATGAAAATTTACTTGAGGATGTGTATATGACACAACCTGAGGGTTTTGTCAATCCCAAGCATCCTAAGAAGGTTTACAAGCTTCAAAAATTCATTTATGGATTAAAGCAAGCATCCCAAAGTTGGAATCTTCGTTTCGATGAGGTTGTCAAAGAATTTGACTTCATAAAGAACGAAGATGAGCCTTGTGTGTACAAGAAGGTTAGTGGGAGCACAGTAGTAGTTTTGGTCCTATATGTGGACGACATCCTTCTCATTGGGAATGACATTCCAACATTACAAAAGGTTAAGCAATGGTTGGGAAAATGTGTCTCAATGAAAGACTTAGGTGAAGCCGAGACAATACTTGGTATTCGAATCTATAGAGATAGATCGAATCTGCTTTTAGGACTAAGTCAAGAAAAGTACATAGACAAAGTACTAAAGCATTTTAGTATAGGAGACTCAAAGAAAGGGTACATACCTTTGGCTTTGGGAGTTCTTTTGACTAAAGAACAATGCCCTAAAACCAAAGAGGAAAGGGACAACATGAGTAGAATCCCATATGCATCTGCTATTGGATCTATCATGTACGCTATGTTATGTACTAGGTTGGATGTTACTCATGCACTAAGTGTAACCAGTAGGTTTTAGCAAGACCCTGGTGAGAAGCACTGGTCTGCTGTAAAAGGGATTCTAAAGTACCTGCGAAGGACTAAGGATCACTTCTTGGTGTTTGGTGGTCAAGAAGAGCTCGTCATACAAGGTTATGCCGATGCTGCTTTTCAGACCAGCACTCAAGATTCTAGATCACAATCTGGATTTGTTTTTGTTTTAAATGGTGGTGCTGTTAGCTGGAGAAGCTCAAAGCAAGAGACCGTTGCTGACTCAACTACTGAATCTGAGTATATTGCAGCGAGTGAAGCTGTAAAAGAGGCTATTTGGATTAAAAATTTCATTTCTAGATTAGGAGTGGTCCCAAACATCCTAGATCCATTAGAAAATTTCTATGACAACAACGGGGCCATCACAGAGGCCACGAAGCCCCGGTCACACCAAAAATCCAAACACATACTCAGGAGGTACCACCTGATCAGAGAGATCATTGATCATGGGGACGTCAAGGTTAGCAAGATAGCAAGTGAAGACAATGTAGCAGATCCATTGACGAAACAATTGCATCCAAATCTGCACGAAGCTCATTTGAGAGCATTCGGTCTTAGGGCTATGCCCAATTGGGACTAGTGCTAGTGGGAGATTGTTATTGTAAGCCCTAGCCCCAATACATTGTAATAAAACACTTTGGTAATAAATGAGGCATCTATTTTATCTATTGTATTCCTGTGCATATCATTTGATAGAACTATCCAAGAATGTTGTTTCAGTTTAAGTTATCATGTGTGAGGCACATGCTTGTAAGACCTTGAAACAAATGAGACTTCATTCTAAATATCCCTAGTCAGTCATTGTTATGGGAATAACAAATGAATTAAGACTAGTATGCTCTCTCTGATAAGTTGAGTTCTATCTTACAGATCATAAGAACAAGAGTGTCAATCAGAGATCATAGATACATGTTTAGAATATGGTATCTATATTAGATCCATTCATGAGAACACTACATGGTACAAGTCATAAGTGTTTCTCATATGCAAGTTTTGTATCGGAGTTCTTAGACCTAAAATCTCTATGAAACTCTTTATGAATTACTGTGTGCTTTGACATACACCTAACGTGCTCGTAACAGAGTGACAAGTACGGGTATGCTTGGGTATACATTGATTCATGTTAGAGAGCATGAGAGAAGTGAGGGGATTACCCCTCTCAATAAGAGAGAAAATATCATCGACCACTTGATCAGTGAACTGAGAAGTGTATGGCCATAACAAAATGAAATAATGAGTAATCATTATTTATCTGAGAGTTCAGTGTCACTGGAATATCAAGAAAGGAATTAATATATATAAGGATGACTAGTTCCATGCCTTATATTAATTCTGATATTTATGGGTAAGGGACTATGCAAAATTGCATTAGGTCACTAAATGCCATATGCATTTTTATTTAATTTGGAATGCTATAATATCTTGCTAGAGAATATTTATAGCCTTTGGATTAATTCATTGCCAACATTAAATGGACCTATAGGATCGCACACAAAACATTGGGCTTAAAATATTTAAATAAAGTATTGGGCATTAATTTGGGCTTTTAATTAAAGTCAAATTAATGTATGTAATGGGTATTAAAATTGCTATTAGACCTTGGTCCATGAGAGAAAAATTCAGCCCACAAGGTTTAATTTCAATTAATTAATTATCTTGTATTAATTTAATTAATTAAGTATTAAAGCCTAAAAGAATTTTAATCAAATTAAATCACTTGAATGGAGATTAAATTGACCGAAATTCCTAGGTAAATATCAAGGAATTTTGGCACATGCATTAATTTTAATTAAGTGATTTATTAGATTAAAATGTCTTATGTTTTATTTCAAATTAATTTGAATTTTAAATTCAAAAGAGATTGAACTAATATATGTTACTTATTTTTAGGAAGTGATTGAGGTTGAATTAATTATCTTGAGGTAGTAAAATTCAGATGAATCACTTGCCAAAAGAGAAGGACATAGATTAGTAGAGAAAAAAAAACCCTAGTTTGACATGGTTTTGGCGTGAAACATATCTCTCTCTCTCACATTTCTCTCTTGGCCGAAACACACAAGGGAAAGAATTCTTTCTTGCTTTCTTGTGTTCTTGGGTATTAACAGCACTTAAAAGAAGTACAAGATCAAGTCTTGTAGCTTCAATCCATAGCCATTACACAATACTTAATTTGAGAGCTAGCAATCTCGGTTTTAAGCTATCTTTGCAAGTGTGTGTGTGAGAATAGAGAGGAGTGGCGTAAAGGCTATTCCTTGGCATTGGTGATCAAGATCTAAGGCAGATAAATTCATCTTAGTTGCTTTTCATCACCAAATTCAAGTTTTAAAAGGCATCCAAAGTTGTAAGTTTTAAAAAC
This sequence comes from Excoecaria agallocha, assembly GCA_037975025.1. Lineage (NCBI taxonomy): Eukaryota > Viridiplantae > Streptophyta > Magnoliopsida > Malpighiales > Euphorbiaceae > Excoecaria > Excoecaria agallocha. The sequence continues at coordinate 53,650,393 of CM075811.1, read as the reverse complement.
GTTAAAATTACATGTTTCGATTCTTATCATGGAATTATTTGGCATGTATGATCGATTTTTGTCTTTTTCCGATGCATGATTACCATGAACATATTATGTCATATTCCATCAGTGGTATCAAAGCCTAAACATGCTTATTTTAGTGCTTTAGATGCATGAAATAATTAATCAAAAATCATTATTTTAAATACATGCAATGCTGAAATTTTCTGTTTTGAGTTTTTTGTATTGTTTTGGTGTAAAAATGATTTTAAATGATTAGATAGGTATTATAATTAATATGACATGTTAATATACTATTCTAAGATATTCTAGGAGCTGTTAATGGTCGGATTTAATTGATAATACCTGATGGTACATGTTAATATTAAAACTAGGTGCTATTTGGCATGTTAATTATTAGTTTAACAACTAGTTTTAAATATTAAATGTAAAAACGTTTTTGGCATGTTTGTAAGTGATTTTTAAAGATTAAATATCAGGTCTGGACATATTTTAAATTTGTTTTTAATTCTGGTCCATTACAATTTAATTGATTAATTTTAAAATCACTTAAAACTATGACTAGTTTGTGTTTATTACATGTTTAATCAACATTGTTTGTTTTGTTTTAATTAAAATGGTAAAAAAATATTTAGATCAGATTGGTACAGAATATTAAATCAATATTTATGACCTTATTTTAATTATTAAATGACTCATAAAATTTATTTAAGTATTTGTGCATTTTGTGGCATCACATAAGCATTAAACAACTAGTTTTGTTGTTTGTTTGTTTTTATATGCATGCCGTGTATCATATATATGTTCTTCATGATTTTGTGTTTTAATTCATGTTGGTACATATTATATGTATTTTTAATGTTTATGGGTTGTATGACATAAAATTAAAAATGGCAAAATTGGAAATTATACTAGAGTTGATTTATAGAACAAATCTAACTAGTTTGTGTTTTGGGCTTTTAAGAGAACATATTCAATAAGAGGATTTAGTCCATTGGGGTTCGGCCTAGGCCCATCACGGGGTCATCTCTTAAAGGTTCAAGTACACAATTTCTATTAATGGGCTTGGCTAATTTAATTAAAATTGGACTTTGTTTGATCCATTAATGTTATGTATATTTATTTGCTTGTTTGGTGTGATGAATGGATATGCATGGTGCATTCATGGGCCCTGGGTTTTTGTAATTAAATATGGCCTGCGAGCCATTATGTATTATTGTAAAAGTTTCATTTATTTCTTAGAATAGAATTTACTTGAAGACTTTGTCAATCAAGACGAAGCCTACCGGAGTGGAGAAGCCCAACTCGAAGATTCTTATGTTATAATATAGAATCTTAGTTATATGTTTTTGGGCCCATGTTTATCACGCTTTACTTTATGCAATTATTTATATATGCATGCTGTGTATGGATGACAAAGCGTATGCCATTTAAGCCGTAATAAAATGAATCCCTCAAAATAGTACGTCACAAAGTTGCCTTCCTAATTCAAAATATGTCAAGGCATCGATCATCGGTCACATAGACTAGGAGTCCTAGATGCGCCCGATTATCTTTGTGAGGCATGGGTTGTGAATGTAGGTTGGACTTAACATGGAAAGGGATGCCCGAACCTAGGCAACTAATAAATGGGTTTGTGCTATAACATATTAAGATGTTAGCCCATTTGATCCAAGAGTCATGTACGAGATATGATTGGTGTTTTTCCTACCTAAGTAACTTAACTTGTTAGGTGTACAAGCTCAGCTTGACTAATAAGTTGTTGTGCAATCTCGATTTTAAGCTATCTTTGCAAGTGTGTGTGTGAGAATAGAGAGGAGTGGCGTAAAGGCTATTCCTTGGCATTGGTGATCAAGATCTAATGCTGATAAATTCATCTTAGTTGCTGTTCATCACCAAATTCAAGTTTTAAAAGGCATCCAAAGTTGTAAGTTTTAAAAACCCTAAAATTGCATGTTTTGATTCTTGTCATGAAATTGTTTGGCATGTATGATCGATTTTTATCTTCTTTCGCTGCATGATTACCATGAACATATCATGTCATATTCCATCAAGTTCAAACCTAACTAGAAGGGCCCTTTCATTTTGAAGAAACTACCTTCTAAAGGAGTGACTATCCTCACAGACAGTGGTAAGAATGAGTTTAAGGATCCAATCAACATCTACATATTGAAAAGGTACAATGGCTAAAAAAAAGAAGGAAAAAAAGTAATAATCAGCTTGCTGGTCAAAAATAAAAAAAAAGATGACCTTGCTAAAATATGGCACCTTACTAAGGCAAAAATCATAAAAAAGGGACCTTAGGTAAAATTTAAGGGTAAAGAGAAAATAGTAAATCAAAAGAATTGGTGAGGGCTGATTGGCGATACAAGTTGGATGCATTTAAAATACCATTATCCAATATTAAATGGAGAGTGTGTTTTGTATTAATTCTCATATCATGATTATTATCATAACAATGTTGTGATCATGTGAACATATGTAAATACTCTAAGTAATGCATTATGATTGGCATGAACAAACATGCATTATTTATTTATAATAAATAGCTATAACATTGCAAGGCAAAGCAAAGCATGCAAGACAGCAACCAAACAACAGTAACACCACTAAAGCACCAAACCCTACAAGCATAAAAAAATTACAATAATAACATCACACATATGTTCAAGCAGCTATCACTATGATAAAGTATAAGCCCAGAGTAAAAAATGAAAATAATAGCAGCTGTCATGCTATGCCTAAAGGGAGTCCATCAAATAATGCCACCACCATTGGGAGCTCCTTTACCTGGGCACCTTAGAAGGAATGCCTTGCTATCAGGTGCCTCTATAACCCATGAGCTAAGCGTATGTATTGTCTCAAAATCATAAACACTTGCTGATGGGATATTGGTCCTTATAGGTTGACATCTCTAGAGATAATGGTATCCAGTGATAAAAGTGTCAGAGAGATCTCTTCCTTCAAAGATAAGGCATGCATGCACAATCTCCTGCCTAAGGCTAAACTGGCGAGTGTAGCGAGCAGTAATATAAAAAGTTGCTCGATAAAGGCCATAAAGAGACACACACCTGGAGTTCCCATCTCAAGTCACATATTTAATTCACATCCATGGATATATAAAGCTTACCTTCCATTCTACCACTGAACTTAACCATACAATGCCTTCATCCATAGAGCCAAGCCAGCACCATCGCATGTATGCATCAAAGAACCTTAATGAGGATGAATCCATGAAACAAGGTGGAGGTTCAACCAACTTTTAAAGTTTTTCTTGCAGTTGAATCTAAAAAAAGAGAAGAAAAAGGCCGTTAGAGATAAAAATTATAACTGGCTCTCTAAGTAAAAGTTAGACAAAAGAATACGATAAAAACCTGGAAATGGGCAATCTGTTTAAAAAAAAAGAGAAGCTGCTTGGATGGTTAGGCATATATCCCAAGAAAAAATTAGGCACAAGGCCGTGTGAAAATCTATAAAAGATTCATGTCCTGAAAAATAGTTAGTGTGAAAACCTACAAGAGGTGCACTACCTTAAACATAAATGACCATAGATACCTAGAGCAAGAGTGGGCTGCCAGTGAATAAGGTAGTAGGATTAGCATGCACCGTGTCTAATCCAAGTAAGGTCTCCACCAAAATCAAGGGAAATAAGGTCAGCCCTTCAAGGATGCCATTAAAAATGTCAAATAGTCGGTAGTCTCATAAAGTTCCATCCATGGTAGTAATGCATAAATAGTGAGCAAGGTACATGAAGAGGGTAGCACCAACAACATAAGTTACATTGCCATTAATGTAATAAATGTTATTGAACAGAAGGTTGAGCACCATAGGCTCGAAAGTTTCAGTACGGACCCTAACATTAGAAGGATGAATCCCCAAAGCATGAACAGCCTTCCGTGGATAGTTAGAAACATAGTTTGGTACATATGAAAAGGTCCCTAGGGTGAAAAGGACATTCAAAATGGCACCAAACTCCTCATGAAGAGGATAGATTTCTACATTGTTGAAATTAAACACATGAAATCAAAGGCCCCAGTAATAGGTTGAGGCCATTAATAGGTATACATCTAGTTCTACTTTTTGAAGAAACCTCAAGTTAGAATAAAGGGATAAGATAGGGTTATCCCAAACAAAGCAGTCATCCAGTAATACAACAAGTCGCTTAGAAAAATAGAGTCATGGTGGCCAGAAAAGAAGCACAGAACAAAGCAATTAAAAGTGGGAATAAAGGAAAGGAGTACAAGATGAAGCAATGTTAAGTAGGAGGTAAGGCCAGCTAAAAATCCAAAAAAACTATTTATAAGTTAGTTTGTATGGCTGTACATTCATAGTGCATGTCCGTACACTCATCCTAATTACAACCTAGTGAAAATGAATAGTAAAAATGGCATTGCATGTTAAATAACTCATCTTGCACCATCTAAATCTGAAAATGCATACTTCCAACATAAATTTTTGTTGATATTTATCCACAATTCATATTCCGATGTCTGCTCACAATTCAAAGTTACAATATTTATAAAATCTTTTGAGAAAGTGTACTCTGTACGTTTACAAGGAAAAAGGCACAGGAAATACAATGGCCAAATGTAATTTTGAAAAAAAAGGAAAAAAATCTGTGCATAATCTAATTTAAGTGTTTGATGATAAGGAGGATGGCCATGCAAGTCATGATAAATAAGGTAAATAAAGAGAGTGTTGTATAAAGATAGTCTTATGAGTAAATAGTAAATAAATCAATTCCTACTTGGTTAAGTCAATAAATTGAAAAATTGTAAAATTTTGAAATCATTTTGAAAAATTAGGGTTATATTTGCACAAATTTGGGTCAAAACTCATGAAAAATCACTATTCATGTAGCATTTTGCATGCATGGAAATGTTTCATATTCAAAACCTTTTTGAAATAAGGATTTTTTGAGTGTATACCTCTGCATCTCTAGTGTATAGCCTTACACTGCAAGTTACAGCCGTTTACTTGAGTGCACAATCGTACACTTCTAAATACTTAAATCCAAATGATTTCTTTTCCTTTATTCTTCTTTCTTTCTTCTTCTTCTTCAATGATTCCAAAAGGGGTGTCTCAGTTTTTCACAATTTTCTCACCCAACAAGCATTACTTTGCGATTTTGATTTGGTACATCATCGGGTTCTCTTATTATGTACGTCTGGACACAAATTTTAAAAGTTTTTATCAAGTTTTGGTTCCTAAGAAAACAAGGTATGTTGATATTTCATAACCCATCTCCATGGTTCAAAAGGGTCTAAAATTGTATGTGATTGATGTTGTGAGTTGTTGTAAGTATGAGAGATGAACTATTGATGGATGTTTTAATTTTTTTATTTTGAAAAAATTGGATAAGGATTGTTTGCTACAGTTGGAGTTGCTTTTTGGTTAAATGTGCATATGGATATTTAGAGCAATTTAGTGATTTGCTTCAGTAGGATTCATATAAGCAGTAGTATGTATGTAATTATTTAGGGTAACTTATTTTCTTTAGTAGAATTTATGTATATAGGCAGTAATATGCATACGGTTGTTTAAAAGTAATTTGTTAACTTGCTTTGATAGAATTAATGTATATAGTAGACACGCATCGTATAGGATTAGGAATGAAAATGCATAGATAAATGTGTAAATGCAAACATAGGATGAGTATATGAAAACAAAAATGAAAAGATATTGGTACAGGAATGTTTACTTATGCTCATTACATAAGGTATATAAAAGGATGAAAAGCAATAGGAAAAAATGTATAGGGATTTTACTTATATGTTTAGGTAGTAATGGATAAATAGTGCATAGTGGTAGTGAGAAAGCATGCATAGTGATGGATGGAAAGAATTGATAGATTAGACTAGGGAAATGTATGCATCAATACTTGTTTATTTGTATGTAAATAAAAGTTAATGGTAGCATGATAGCAACAAAAAATGGTGAAAAATAGTGAATGCATGTGGACAACAGCATAGTTATTGTCAATGGCTTGACTTAGTTATTGTACATACACATTTCTTTTATGAGAATTTTTGCATGATTGCTGGGTGTCTGGTGGCGGGTTAGGTAAAATGAGACTTTGTTTAGTCATTATAGCATCCTAAATAAATTTTATGTAGGATTGCGGCCTAGTTTCCTAAGCCATTATACTGCTGAAATTTACTTCCAAAACGTTATAATTTCTAAATGATACCTGTAGAAAATAAGCTATGACTAATTATGAAATATTGATTTATGTAGGATATAGATCCTTAATATCCCATATGGATGACCCCAAGCAAGGTTAGCATTACCAAGTCCTAGGGGAGACACGTATGTTAGCTAGCCAATTCATGTTCAGGCATTTGCTAACACAATTGGGGTTGATAGATGAGGCCGATGCATTGATTGCATAGGTCGGGTGGATGTACATTTATAAAGGGGCCTATAGAACATATCCATAAATGATAAGGTAATTCTTAGCCATATTCAGGTACTTAGGGAATTAGAGGCAATATCACGAGGAGAGGGTTATCACCTATTGCATCTAAGGTCATCAGGTGTCCATGGCATGCAGGTGTTTCACCCAAATCTTAGGGTTACCCATAGTAAAGATGGGATTAGGCCTAAAAGGTCTATTACAGTAAGGATATAGGAAGCTATTGTATGGCCAGGGGTCCCATATGTGAGAAATGTAGTAAAGTCTACTATACTGCGGTCCCAGCTATTATGTTATCTGCACAGGGTCCTTTCCTGCTCTTACTTAGGGAGAATAGACAGCTCAGGTTCCATTGTGGTATCAAAAACATATGGTTTATGGGGTATGGTGGATCTAAGCCACACCATCTTAAAGCACATTCTAGTGACTCAGCACCACCCAAAGGATGGGACGATAATTGGAGGGTTGGTTACCAAGCTACTCCTAGCTAAGGGTATGCCAAAGGCTTTAATGGGGCCATCTATAGAAGAGGGTATATACTTAGATCGAAAGGCTGTGTATGATATGAGGATGGCTAGAGAGGATGATCTCATAAATGATAGGATCAAGCTGATGACTTTAGAGGAGATAGATGCAGCTTTCCATCCTGGTAGGAAGGTACTAGAGCTTGAGCCACCGCCCTTATGCCATTAGCAGGACCCTGGTAATGACCAGTAGATGGAGGACATTTATAGACCAAGACTTAGGGATGTAATCCTATTTATGGATTATTTTACAGGTAAGACTAGCCAGACACACCACCCATCATATAAGATTAGGCTACCCAGCAACACCACCCGTCATATAGGATTTCTCTACTTTCTAGTAGGACATGGCCTCTAGGACCTACAACCATTACGATGCATCATCGTCAGTAGTTCCACCGCTACCTCAGTAAGTAGGTTTATAAGATGCTAGCTTATAAGGTATCTAGGGATTGGCAGTGACTCAGATTGCCATGGCAGTAAATATACAGGTGATACACCAGGACTAGACCCAGTAGCATAAGGTATACATGAAGAGGTTTAGTGATGTTGATGCCTTTCAATAATAGTTTGCAGCCGATCTGGCCAAGATAGGGATAAGGGTCGATAATGCGAACAAAAGTGTGTAGTAGGCTATGGAATGCATCACAGCATTAAAAACCACCTTTCTTACTACCAATAAGAATGTTAAAAAAGCTAGGGATGAGATGAAGAAGAGAACAGACAAGCTAGATGCCAACTTTAAGGCATATGTGATGACCACAGACGGGACAATTATAGGTCATCTGTTGGCATAGATGACCATGATGGCAGGTATTCGTGGAGATTTGGATCACCTCACAGGATATGTTAATGAATTCCTCCATCTTATCACTATCCAGCCACTAGGGCCCTCACAGCCAGGCCTATCCACTTCTCAGACGTCGACCTCACCATACTACAGGCGTCGATCCCAATCCTATTCTTCTTCGAAGGGTCCCATAAACTATAGCTTGCATTGAGGCTCCAGGATTTTAGGGAGATGATCTGTTTACACATATACTGCACACATTTACAAATTTGAACATTTGTTATGAGATTTTTATATTGTCTTTACATTTTGGATGTTTGTGTTGCCTTTACATTTTGGATATTTGTATTGACTTTATAGTTTGGATGTTTGTCTTAAATTTATCAGGATTATTCTTCTAAATTTTCTTTGAGTTTATTATGCTTTTCCATTATTGACATAGGTTATTAGATTATAAGATGCATCATGCTATAAATTGATATTGCTTGTTAACAAGTTAAGCATGCTTTTAAGATGTCCCTTTTATAGGACAAAAGTGATAAGCTGATAATGAATTGTCTGTTACAATTCTAAACAAGTAGTGAATTCGACAAAATTTACATGTCATTTTGCTAAGAGAAAGTGGAAAGAATAGATATATGCGATGAAAATGAATGTAAAAATAAAAATGAATAATTGTTTTAGTGAACCATGCAGGGGGTAACTAACCCTAATCTAACTTTTCAACACTAAAAATGCCGGACAAACAAGATGTAACAAGTTACAAAGAAAAATAACCAGTACAGCCTTACGAGCATCACCTATGATGGCACTCCCTTTGCTGTAGGAGGCAAATTATAATGAGAGTTAATTCCAGATCCAAGCCATACCATCCAAATTTTTTTTCCAAATCAAGGTATAACCAAAAAAATGGAATTGCCTCTAAACTAGAGAACATGCCATAGGATGGCTTTGCTAACCAACCAAGCCTTTTTAAGAAGTAAATAGGAAGTCAGCCTCTTTAAGGTTAACACATTGACAAACTGATGGTAATGATTCATTAAGAGATTCAATGCCCCAGATGATACATGTCTTTTATCAAAGGTTAACACATTGAAAAACTAATGGTAATGACCCAACCAAGGGTTAACATGTTGACAAACTAAGGATAATGATCCACTCTAAGATTCATTGCCTTAAATTGTACGTGTCTTTTATTAAGGGTTAACACATTGAAAAACTGATGGTAATGGCCCAACTGAGGGTTAACACATTGAAAAACTAATATGGTAATGACACATTCGGAGATTCATTGCCCCAAATGATATATGTCTTTTATCAAAGGTTTACACATCAATAAACTGATGGTAATGACCCAACCAAGAGTTAATACATCGATAAACTGACAGTCAAAACCTATTCAAAGATTTACTACCTCAAATGGTAAGTGACTTTAATCCCAACCAAGCCTTCTTTAGAAGCAATCAGGGAGATCACCTCCTCAAGTAAGTATCTCTCTCTCTCTTACTTTGAACTTTGGTTCATCTAGACTCTTATGTGCACTGCTCTTCCTAAAGTTGGTCACAACTATAAGCACTGGATCCTGAGGAGGCTTTTGTTAGGGTTATCTAATGAGAAAAATTACTCCTTTAAAGACAATGAATTGAGGATGATGGATCCCTTTTATGTTGAAAACTACTTTTTGAAAAATGTTTTAAGGTACTTTGTGCTTGATTTAAATAGTTGAGTGACACAGAGGTTAAATGATGAAAAACACCCATATCTGGGGACTTAAAATTGAGTTATAACGGTTTATAAGCCTTGCATACATGTTAATTTATGGCCCATGCACCCTTGTACACTATAAGAATATCATCATTTAGCCTAATGCCAGATTTCACCCATTTATGGCACTGTACGGCCTTGCATTAAGAGTGTGCACCCGTGAACTTCGAAGAATATTACCTTTTCAGATAAGTTGTCGAACATTTTATGTGTAAAGCCATACACTTGGGATGGTATGATTATACACTCAAAATTATCTATTTTTAAGGCTACAAGTGGGCAAATGGAGTATCGGTTGAGTGTACAGTCATACACTCACATTTATATAAATTTTTCCCCAAGTTCTTTGAAAAATAGGGAGAAAGGTTGGTCATTTTGAAGAACTTTGAGTTTGAAAGAAAAATTACATCCAAAAACTCTCAAAAAGGTTCTTAAATAGAAAACGGTTTTTGGCATTTAGCTCTTCAGATTTTCCACCCATCTTTTTATTATTTCAATATAATAAAGGTCCACAAATCCTACATTCGACAATTTAATCGAGTAAGTACACTGAAGGTAATATATAAAGCCTTTCTCGCTAGTTTTGATTATTATAAATTTCAATTATTATCCTTATTTATAGATTTTATTATTAATGCCTACTAGATCTAGGTTGTGAAACCCTTCTTAAAGTTATATTGTTGTGTGATAGAAATTATTAGGTTGCCATTTTTTAATTGCCTTTTGTCTATTTTTAAAGTTAGCTCTTTTAGAAGCTTTGATTTAAAATTCATTCTTTTGTTTTGTTGATAATGCCGTTTTGCTCCCTTTTGGACTTGTTGTTGACAAGGAATTTTTTTTAAAAAAAGAAAACTATCCATTATTAGATCTGTACGATTATACATCTTTTAATTCACACCTGTACATTATGTGATGTATAGCTCGAAATATGTTTTCTTGTTTTTTAACGTAAATGAATTGATCGTATGCCATCGAATGCCCCCATACTTTTTTGACATACATGCTGGATTTTGGTTTCCACCTTTATTTATTTTATTTAATTCTTTTTATAAGTATATTCTCTTCTTATTTTTTGTTATTATTAATATTTTTGTTATTATCATTATTGTTATTATTGTTCCTGTGAATAACCTTTTCTGTAAGCATAATTTAGAAAATGCTCCAGGTAAGTCCATGATCCTTTCTCTTTACTATAAAAGACTTTTCGACCGTTAATGGAAAATGTGACAAAAATATTTATAGTAAATAATCATGATGTTTCATTAATAGAATCAGATCAATGTCCATATTTTGCCTAGGAAACTCATATGGAAAGAAAAAATTTTAATAACGAAAATGATTTTGTATATAATTTAAATAACACGAGATATTTCTTAAATAAAACTTTGACTGGCAAGTCCTTATCTTCAAACTCTCATAATGAAACACTTCTTCATAATACATATACGAGGACTAAAGTCCTTATTAAAAAAGGGTCACAACAAATCATCTTATTTGTGGATGTTTTTATCGATTTATCCTATGTCAAAATTTACCACTTTCTTATGTGATTGGGTGCACCTTTAATTTTCATTAGTTGCTTTAATCTTGTATGAAAGAAAAGAGATAACATGATTAATCTGAAAGCTATTATGTCACATTTATCAAAGGTAAAAAAGAGTAGAGTTTCAAACCATCTATGGGTTTCTTAGCCTCACAAGATCGAAAAACCACTTTTCCTAATGTTTGATTGGGTGGTGACTCCTTACTATCAACCTTGTGGTGCCTAACTAGATACCTTCTAGCTTTGATTGTTAGTGATGAGATAGGGACACCTAGGCATACCACCTCGTTCCTTGTGAGGATTAGGATTTGGAAAGTTAAGGTAAGTCTCTTTCCTATTGCAAAGTGATCGTTGGCCTGTGAAGGGAACCTTAACCTAGTCAAACCTTAAAAATGGACCTAAACTGCTAAAGGTCAGAGGTTTCCTCACCCGAGTCTGATGATCCCTTAGTTCGAGGGGTGAATTAAGATATCAATGGTAAAAAAAGAAAAAAGGTGTGTCGACACTTCCCTTTTATAGCCTACATCTTTCGTTCTTTCTCATTCAAACCTAAAACTAAAAATTGGCCAATATTTTTCACTCTCTTTTGCCATCCATAGGTATTAGGCAGTAAGATCTTGAAAGAAGGCTACTTTCTTAAATCGCTAGCTACATTCTTGTTCATTTATGGAGAAAAAGGTGAGAGAGGATTTTTAAAGCTTCAAATTGTTATCGCTTGCCTCCACTGCACTGGACAAGTTAAACTCCTAAGGAATAGAGGTAAGGATTTCTCTTCCTCCACTATAAATTATTTGAAAGCTTAAATTTTTTCCTTAAACTAAATAATATAATCTATATAAAAATTGAGCCTAATTTTAATTTGATTATACTAGAGTCTTCACAGTCTTCCTCACCTATTTTTTCATTCACACAGTGAAAAAGATAAAATAGAGCAAGAAGTTGTGAAGCTCCGTTGCCAAAAAATCGATTGCAATGTGACTTTCCGAAGATGATAATCTTAAAGATTCTTAGCAATACCATGAGTCGGTATGCTTTTTATAACATTTACTTTCTTGCTTGATTTCTTAATTTTCTTTTATTCTTATTCTTTTTTTTTCTTTTTTTTGTGTGTGTTTCTGAAAATTTATTATTAATTTTCCTCAAGTTTTTTGTGTTTTTAGATTACTCAAGTTGCTTATATAATGCTTGATTCTACTTATTTGTTGATTGATGAAGAAAAAGAGTACTGGTAGCTTGAACTATAACTATATTATTAGTATATTTTAATGGTAGGAAAACAATTAAGATGTGGCTAATAAGAAAAATATTACCTAGATCACTTTCTAACTTGTTTGAATTATTTTTGTGCTTTGAAGGATGATGAGAAAGGTTCTAGTATTCTAAAATTTCTTACTTAACTATTTCAATGCACTATTTTTTCTTCTATTTAAAAACTCATCTTTATTGCTTAAAAAGTAGAAACTTACAAATATAAGTCAAGTTAAATGTTAAACTAGCTAAAATTCAATTAAATAACATGCTTGTCTTAAAGCTAAACAAACAATTTGAACATTGCATAACCTAAGTTAAAGTTCAACATGTTCAAATTTGAGAAAATATAGGGCAAACTAAGCTAAATACATAATGTATGATATTGGAACTAAACCTATTAAATGCAAGATAAAACTAAACTAAACAAAAATAAACAAAACAAAATAAACAAAAATCAAACTAAACAAAATAACTAAAATAATTCATGAGTAAAATAAGAGAACTCCCTTAAATTGATCTTTAAAATTTAGCTCAGCTGAGCTCTAATCCCCCTCTTTAAAATCTTGCTATCCTCAGCAAAAAGCAAAAGTATCAGGTCATTGCACAAATTTTGATGAACAAATAAGTGCCCAAGAGGAATGTAAACTAAAGCACACCACACGTGACTCAAAGTGATAGCACAGGCAAATAACCAACATCACCCCAAAAAGAGACATGAAGTCAATTGAATTGCGTGAACAAGCAAACATGCCTCTAAAACAAAAATAGTGTAGTAAACCAGGCTTAAAATCATGGTAACTAAGTGAAGAAATGCATATAGGCCAAACTTGCTTTACTACTCAAAGTACAATATCAAATGTTACATGATTGACATCAAATGTGTGAATGCATAATCTCAAGTATAAAGCTAATTGGTGATGGTTTGGCTTAATGAGATAAAGAAAAAGATGTTAAATTGGTCATGGCAAGCACAAAATAACAAAGCTAATTTAAATACAATCTCAGCCTATATTAAGGCAATAATAAGGTTTAATCTCAAACCATAGGTAGCTAAGAGTAAATGGACCACAAATGAAACACAACTTAACTCAAAATTAAGCTCTAAGCAAACCTATGTTCAAGAATAATAAAGCCACATCAATTCATGCAACTTAGTCTCAAAAAGTAAATCAAAGAATCGAGTAATGCAAAATATGCTTACTTAATGAGAATGCCCTTAAAACTTCAAACTAAAAAATGAAAGCCTAACAACAATTTTAGGGCCCAAAATAGGTAGTTACGGAGGGCAAAGTCCTAATAAACATTATCCATCTCGAAATGAGCTTTTTCAAAACATATTATAATAAGAAATCAGATAATTGTAGCAAAATTTATAAGAAAAATAATATGGGCCATAATAAGACTCAATTTTCTACACAAAACTTGTTTTGATATAATAAGGAAGGAAATGATGCAAAAATTTATTTAAACTTTGATTTCTTAATGTAGAAGTGTGTGCTTAAGTGGGTGAGATGTGTGATTGAGTGAGTGAGTGTTAAAACAAAGTGCTTGGGTGAGTCTGTGAAAGTCACTCGGCTGAGCGGGGAGTGTCACTTGGCTGAGCGAGTGAATTTGGTTCAAAAAGGGGCTAATTTTTCAAGTTACATGAAATGGAAGAGGACCACTCGAGAGAGTGCTCAAATGCACTCGACAAAGTGCTAGGGGGCTGGAATAAAAGAGAGAAAAAGGTATTCAACACTCAGGAGAGTGAAATCTTCACTCAGTTGAGTGAATGGACACTCAAGAAAGTGTTTGGGATCACTCATCTGAGTGATGAAGGGCTGCCTTCATAAACCAACTCTACACTTTAATTTTTAAAGCTCAAAACTCCATTGATAAGCAATTTTACTTAGTTATATGCAACCTCTATAATCTTAAATAAAACTCCCAAAACAACTTAAATCATACTTAGCAACTGACTCAAAAAAGTCAAAATTCAATAAAATTTATGCTTAAACTATGTATAACTAATTTAACAGCATATAAACTAGTTATAGCACAAATTAAACATGAATCACACTCACTCAAATAATTTCTAACTTCAACAATCAATTTTCTTTTACTTAAAACTCAATCATGCCAAAATAATATGTAAACCTATAAATCAATTGAATTACATATTAAATCCATTTTTAACTCAGCAAATGAAGATTTTTTTTTTCATTTCATAAGTTCTTAAGCAAATAAAGTCAAACTCACTCTTACACAATGAAAACAACTCAAGAATCATAAATTATATTAAGTTCAACTAAGTTGTAATTCCTTTAGCTCAAAAACCATATGAGCTCTTTAATGATCCTAGAAGCACTTATTAATTTAAATATGATCATTAAGCATAACTTCTTTATAAATAGTTTTTTTTTCAACCTCTCACTCTTAAACTTATGAATTGATAGACACAAATATAATAAACTTAAAAATTATAAAAAAACATACATCAAACTATAAAAACCAATGAAATTAAACTAAGGACAAGATAACCACTAATAAAAATAACATACAAAACACAAATCATAAAAAAATTAACAAAAATTTAAAGAGAAGGGTTAGAAGAGTTTTGGTTTATTGAGTTCCAGATAAACTCATGTTACTCTCTCTGGAGGCTAAGCTTGCAATCCAAATAAGGATCTATATGGACTTTGCTCCTTATTTTCTCCCATCAGTAGAAGAAATTTTTCATAGTTTGCCAAAGTTGAAAATTCCATATCTTCTATAAAGTATGACTCCTCCTTTATTTCTTTAAAAACGAACTCTACCGGCTCTTCTAGCCTAAATAAAATTTTCAAATAGGCTAAATTCGATACTTCCAATTGAGAGTTGAACACTTCTTACTCATTTGTTGATAAATTCTCTGCAAAAGGGTAAAGCACACATTTCAAATAAACACATGACTTGTCTTTAAAGAGGAGTTATTCTTTTTCTTCCTTATGCTCATCAAAACTACATATTTCCTTATCCATAATTAATGAATGATTTATTTCCTCCTCCTTACCACCATTGCTTTACAATTGCATTGAGACACTCAAAATTTTTAATTTAGATACCAATCTTTCAATTCCTTGTTCTTTATCCCTTAGTAAACACTATTTACTCTTGATTGTCTCATCTTGATTCGTTAATTTCTCTTCTTGAACTCTAAACTTTTCCTCTTGAGTCCTTAACTTATTTTTTTGATTTTTCAATATAGTCTCTTGGTATTTGATCTTCTTCTGTTGAGACTGCTTCTCCTTACTCATAAGTAAGTCATAAAGACTTTGAATTTTAAAGATACTGGCCTTTTGAAAATATTGCAGTTTTTGCTTCTCTCCTTAATTCTTCCATTTGTGCTCTCAAAATTAATGCAGAGCAAGACTCTTCAAAGAATGGTGGTGGATAAACTGTTGAAGGTTGATGCAAATATTTCAGTTCTTATAACTCCCTACTTAAATCTTGCAGTTCTTACACTGTCTCCTCAAAAGAACTAATTCATCATCTTGAACATAATCATGCATCAACTTGAAGAATGTCTCAAAATTTTCCTATGAAGAATAATCACCAAAAAAAAAATAAATAAGAAATCTCAGACTAACTCAATCTAAGATATTAAATAAACAACACCATTGTTACCCAACAATGGCACTAAAAACTTGAATGGCATCTAGCAAGTGTACTAGACAGCTAATAATATAGAAAAATAAGATTCATACCCCTAATATCAATCCCAAGGAAACATGGATTGCTAAGCAAAATATCTATATTTGAATTAAATTAATCTAAGATTATTTTTTAAGTTTTTAATTTAAAGGTAATAACTAAACTAAACCAATAATAAAGCAAAATAAAAACTAAAATTAGACTAACATGAATTAAAAAAAGCAATAACTAAAATACTTCTGCTAAACGAACTATCCACCTTAACTTTCATTACAATGATTCAATTCTAAAGTAACACAAGTGATTATGGATAAAAACTAAACAAACAAATCCAGATATCTTAATTAAGAATATCGTTCTAAATATTAAACCTTCTTGTTTTGAATAATTCAATATTTAGCATAAAAATCTTTTTTTAAACTCTTAGAGATTCAGTAAGTCCTCTTTCAAGTAAATTTAACTCCAACCTATTCTTATTTCAACTTTTCTTAGTAATAATCCACTCTAACTAATACATAATTACATCTAAATTAGAAAATAATCATGCATCAACACTAATGAACTAATCCAAGAACATGCATATCACATATCATACTTAAATCAATCATTAACTATTAATCAAATAAATTAATAATCAATCTTAATACAATCAAAGATAAAAATTTGCCCAAAAATAATAAATAATCAAACTTGCATTGAATTAAAACACAAACTAAGTATTTATAATAAAAGTATGAGGGTTCAAGTTTCCCTCAGTAAAAGAGAAGAAACTACTTACCAAACATGATGAAAATGAAAGAGCAACTAAAATAAAAAATAAAACTAAAATAAAAAGAATTGCAAACTAAGAAAATAATAAAATTAATCTAAAAACTATTATACACAATCAACTAAAGAAAACTAGATGAAAATTATGTAAATTTCATAATTGTGTGGTTCTACCAGGCTTGAGCATCCTTTTATAGGCTTCAAAGAAAAAAGTTTATGCCTTTGTAAACTTTCTAAATCAAGTTGTATAAGAATTTTACTTAAAAAGGAAGTTTTATTTCGTAATTTTTTCATCCTACACTCAAAAGAGTGGCTTTAATCACACAGGAGAGTGAATTTATGGTGGAAGAGTGAATTTAACCGTGGGAGAGTGAAATCCTTCTTTGGGTGAGTGTTTTCCAACACTTGGGAGAGCATTTCATCACTCAGTTGAGTGAACACCATCACTCAATTGAGTGAAGAGTTGTTGTCCCTTATGAGATTCAGTCTTCCTTCTTTCTAGAATTACATATTTGCCCTTTTTACTTTTTCTTTCTTTAATTAAGCCATTTTTCTTTTCAATTAAGCCATGAAAAATACCAAAACTTATAATTAAATCTAAAAACACATAATTAACTAATTAAATCTAAAAATAACCTAATTAATACTAAATTAAATAATTTAAACACCTAAAAACACACTAAAATCATAGCATAATTCACAATTATCAAAAATCAAACCCAAAGGAATGGGATGAAAACGAGAACCATAAGAGACTATGCCACTCCTAGGTGGAATGAAAAGCATAGAGATATTATGCTACCTTAGAATCATCATTTTAAACTAAAACTTGATCGAAGATTGAAAATCCAATTCAACATTTGGATATTTTTCTAGAGATAAGTGATACAGTATAAATTCCAAATGTGTCTACGGATGCTATTAGATTGATATTGTTTTTGTTCACTTTTATTGGTAATGTAAAGGATTGGTTGTAAATGATATTAAGCTAGTCAATAAGATCATAGGAGTAAATACAAGAAATGTTCCTAGTCCAATTTTTCCCACAAACTAAAATAGCCACTATTAGAAATAACATTTATGAATTCTAGAACCTTTATGTGGGACCATTTCATGAAGTTTGGGAGAGATTTAAGAAACTTTTAAAGAGTTGTCCACACCATGAAATTACCATACATAAACTAATGTTTACTTTCTAGGTTGGTATGAATCAAGCAACCAGGTCTCTTTTAGATGTAGTTTTAGAGTGTAGTTTCATGAACAAGATACCAGAGGAAGCTTTTCTACTCCTCGATAAGATGGCCATAAATGAAGCTCAATGGGCAAATACAAAAACCATACAAAAGAAGTAAAGAATGTATAGTGTAGATGAAGTTGCAATGCTTAAGGCTCAAATTGAGTTATTAAAGAAGGAGTTGAGTGTTTTGAACGTACAAAATGTGTTAACTTTGTCTTAAAAATGTGATACCTATGGGGGAATACAAGTGACACCTAAAAATAAGTGGAGAGGGTATGGGTACTGTAGTAGAGGATATGAATGCTGTAAATCCCTATGGCAACACTTATAGCCCTAGGTGGAGAAATCACCTTAACTTTTTATAGAAGAAGAAAATCATGCTTCCACTTCAAATTCTCAAACTAAAGCCCCTTTCAACCATTACACTATCGGTCATGCTAACACTTAACAGCCATATCAAGCATAAACCCTAGCACACTATCCATCTACCTATCAACTCCACCTTACTAACCACTAGGATTCCAACAAAAACCTTAACTCCTTAAGAGAGGAAATTGAACTTAGAGGAAATGTTCCCTAACTTTATGACTATACAATCCACATTCATGGCAAGTAAGGATGCAAGATGAAAATCTGAAAATGTTTGGATGAGAAATCAAGATACCTCTATTAGGAACATAAAAATTCAAGTTGGACAACTTACAAATTCTCTCTAATAAAACTCATGGTACATTTTCATCTAATGTGACTCGAAACCCTCAGGATATTGAAATAAAAGCAATTAATTTGAGAAGTGGGAAAGAGATAAAAAAGACTAAAAAAGGTAAGAACTCTTCGCTACCAATGAAACCGACAATGAAGGTAAGTAATTTTGACCCTAATGTTAATAATGAAATGCCTATTATTGTTGAAAAAGGTAAAGGTAAGGAAAATTTTGTTTCTAATGTTGATGAGTCTAAATTACCTTATCCATATTTAGCTAGGAAGGAAAAACATAATGAATAATTAGCTCAATTTCTAGATATGTTTAAGAAGTTACATATAAATTTATCATTTACTGAAACTTTATTACACATGCAAAAGTATGCTAAGTTTATAAAAGAGCTATATTCTAATAAGAAAAAGCTAGAGGGTGTAGGTATAGTGCAATTATCTGAAAATTGTATTTCTATTTTAATGAATAAAATTTTTGAAAAATTAGAAGATCCAGAGAGCTTTACTTTGCCATGTGAATTAGGAGAGAATTTTGTTGAAAATACTTTATGTGATTTAGATGTAAGTATAAATTTGATGCCTTATTCTATTTACAGGAAATTGAATTTGGAAGATATAAAAAAAACCCGAATGACACTATAAATAATGGATAGGTCCATGCAGAGGCTAAAAGGCATAATTGAGGACTTATTAGTGAAAGGTGAAAATTTCATCTTTCTGGTGGATTTTATTGTAATGGATATGGAAGAGGAAAAGAAAGTACCTTTAATAGTAGGTATGTCATTTTTAAACATGGCAAGGGCTTTGATAGTTTTGCATAGGCTGACCTTGAGATTTAATAAGGAGGAGATGGTATTCAATGTCAACAAGGTGATACAACATCCTTCTTATGACTTTAAAGAATCCATTTTCTTCATTGATGGTGTTTAAGAGTGTGTAGCTGAGAAGGAAGAAAAAATTCTATTGAAAGATGAGCTTTAAGGTTATTTAATGTGTCCAAAGAGTAAGGAACAAGGAGGAGAGAAAGATAAGGAGCTGTTAAGGGAGTTATAGAAGAAGTATGATGAGGAAGAAATAAAAGAGGAGCATTTGGTCCCACCTAAAGGAGAAAATGAACATGAACTTAAAACCCTTCCTTCACATTTATAATATGTATTTTTAGATGAAAATGTAAAATTAGAAATAATTTCTTCTCTTTTGACAAGTTTAGAGGAAGACATGCTCGTTGAAGTATTGAAAAAGCATAAAGGAGCCATTGGTTGGGAGACATCTAATCTTAAGGGAATCAACCCCAGTTATTGTACACATCGGATACCTATAGAGAGAAATTTTAAACTGGTGGTACAACCCTAAGGGCAACTAAGCCCAGCAATGCAAGAAGTTGTAAAAAAGGAAATGTTTAAATTTCTTGATGTAGATATTATCTATCCTATTTTTGATAGTAATTAGGTTAGCCCAATTCAATGTGTGTCTAAAAGAGGGGTGTGATGCATGTTAGAACGATTGTTAGTTTTCAAGTTTGCTCTTGGTGGCATGCTTTTAGGGTCCAAGATCGGATAAGGCTCACTTAACTTACAAATTGGCTATTTCACCATAAAGAGGGATCAAATCCAGTTTATGGTTAGTAGTCAACCTATGAAGGCATTTACTAGCAAATTCAAAAAGGTAGGTGTCATAGAGTCACCACCTGATAGAACATTGGAAAGTTTATCTTGATCTTTTAAGACCCAAATAAAGATTGGTGTTTAGGACATCACTCTTATTAGGCATTTTGGTTAAGTGTTATTTTATAATCAAGTTTTATATTTTAATCCTCTTTTCTCTCTCACACAATGTATTGATGATAAAATTAAGTAAACATCTCATTTAAATAGATAAAGCAATAAAAAGCAATAAATAAGAAGAATAAAATCCTATTTAAGTTATTACATAAGCAAATCATCTAGCGAAAAAAATAAATTACAAAAAGAATATCATACATAAAATGGCCTATTAATTAGTTTCAGAATATAGGTTCCCTCATACATATTTACAAAAAGGCTTTTATTGTATTATATGAATTTAAGGCTAAAAATTGGACATTGGTCCATTTTTGTTAAGAAAATCCCAATTTGGTTAATAAAAATGATTTTAAATGAATTTTGATTCAACATGCAAAAACCATCTTTTTTACTACCTATTACATTCTTCAAAATAATAATACATCCAAATGAATATAATAATAAAATGAAATAAGTAAAAAGAGAATTAAAAATCACCTATAGGCATTCTCCAAAGTATTTAGCTTCTCAAGCTCCAAAACCTAATGCAATAAAATTTAAAAGACTCACAAAACAACAGAGGAAATAAATGGTTAGTATTGTAATAGAGGAAAATAAATACATAAAATAATAATATAAAAAATACATTCTGAACTAGAAAATATTAAATAAACAGAGTAAAATGCAATTAAAATTTTAAATAACACCTAAAAATATAATTAATCAAATGAGATTAATGCAGTATGATGTGCAAAAATGAAAATAAAAGGGGAAAAACAAGGCCTTGAATGGCCACATGCAATGACAGATGGCCAAAACGACCAAAGAAGGATAGGACGAGGGAATGATCTCGCAACATCCCGTCTGTCATCTAACAAGCCATCAGGTCATCCTTCTGTCCATCAGCTCTGGATAAAGCAAAAATACATAATTCTATGGCAAACAACACAAAAAAGCATACAAAGCTTATTTTAACTCTAAACATGCATTTATAAAATTTTAATCATGCCAAAATTATTCTAAAACATCAAAACATATTTAAATCATGTTAAGACAATTAAATAAGCATAAAACAAAATTTTAATTAAAATAAGGGCAATTGTGTATCAATGATAAAAGAAAATCTAAAACACCCCTAAATTAGATTAACACATTAAAAATGCAATTAAAACATGCAGATGATTAAATTAACAATAAAAAATATATTTAAATTAATAAAAAGAAAACTTGCATCGATGGAGGAAAAAATCTAAATCATTCAATCCTAGATGTATCATCACATCATAACATAACAAAAGCATCGAAGCAAAATCAATTAATTAAATAAAATTGAATCATGGCATAAGCAAAGTTTGTTAAAGATATACTTTCACATCATAAAATCAAAACAAATAATTAAACAACACTTTCATACAATAAATCACAACAAAATACCCTTAAAAGGATTTCACAACCTAGATCTAAATATATGTGATAAAAATACCATGTAAATAAGCTTAAAAACTAAATCTACAGCATTCAAGAACAAAATTTATGAATTAAAATCTACTAGAAACTAGATCAAGAGATAAATTAGCTTAGTAATATTACCTTCAGTGTCCAATTTTACTAATCTATCATTTTCTAAAGATTGAACCGTTGGATTGAACTAATTTTTGGATAGTAACCCTTAACACCCTGATTTTTAATTTGAATTCTGGAGATCGGATTCCAAGATGTAGACATTATTTCATGGCTCTAAAATAGAATACTCAAAAGAAAATATATTTATCTACCTAGTTTTACCAATCTATCAATTTATAAAGATTAAACCATTGGATCAAGCTAATTTTTAGATAGTAACCCCTAAAAATCCTGATCTTTATTTTAAGTGGTAGAGATCAAATTATAAGACCTGGATATTATTTTGTAGCTTCGAGATAGAATGTCAAAAAAATAGGCTAAGAGATTAAACCATTAGGCAATTATACTTTAAGTCATCTTCAATTGATCTCCACAATTGATAAAAAATATTTTGATGTTGTGTAAATATTTAATTGATTCTCTTTTTATTCTCAAGAAATAAAAATAAATTTTTTATTCTAAAAAATTCATGGCTTCCTTTCTCAAGTTTCTAAAAAAACTGAAATTTTTCTTAGCCACCAAAGAAGAAGAAGAAGAAGAAGAAGAGAAAAAAGTCCCTTAAAAAATCCTAGGATTTTTCTATTTATTTGAGAGAGTTATTGAGTCCCATTAAAACTCTTTTTTTAGCATTTTAAATCCCTTCAAACTCCTATTTTTAAGGCTTAAATCACTAAATTAATCCCTCAAGATTGGATTAGATTTGAGATTAAAAAACTTCTAAAAAATCCCCTCTTTTTTGCCTAAAAACATGAAAGAAAATTTGAAATCGAAAGAGAGATAGAAAGCCCGTTTGTCATGACAGATAGGAGCAAAAGATGGGTAGGGCATTTGTCAACAGAAAAAGGGAATTTTTTGCCATTAAAGCTCATTTTAATCTAAAAAAAGACAAAGTTTAATAAAAACCCTAAAAGTTTTCATTCTTCGTTCATAATGCAAATAATACTTCTTCATTGGGTAACTCTAATCTAGGCTGCCTCAAGACTCGGTGTTTACAAAAGGGGTATGAATGTAGGGACAAATGAGAAAAATAAACTCATTCCTACATATACAGTGGTGGGATAGAGTGTGCATAGACTATAAAAGATTAAATAATACCATTAAAAAGGATCATTCTTCTTTACCCTTCATTGACCAAATATTAGAAAGGTTGGCAGGTGGTATTCATGGTACATGCAAATACCTATAGCTTCGAAAGACCAAGAAAAGATAACTTTTACATGCCCTTATGGAACTTTTATGTATAAATGAATACCTTTTAGTCTTTGCAATGCCCCTGGCACCTTTCAAAGGTGTGTGATGGCCATTTTTCATAATTTTATTGAGATTTTCATGGATAATTTTACATTGTATGGCCGTGATTTAATAGTTGTTTATCTAACCTTACTTTGGTTCTGAAAAGGTTTGAGCAAACTAACTTTGTCCTTAATTGTGAAAAATTTCATTTCATAGTAAGGGTAGGTATAATTTTAGCGTATAAAATATTTGAGAGAGAAATTAAAGTTGATAAGGTAAAAGTAGATGTTATTTATAAATTACCTCCCCTTACAAGTGTCAAAGGCATTGGAAGATTTCTAAGTCATGCCAATTTTTATCATCGATTCATTAAGGATATTTCTAAAATAACTAAGCTGCTTTCAAATTTATTACTTAAAGATGTTATATTTAACTATATGATGAGTGTTTGCAGGCTTTTAATTTATTGAAGTAAAATTTAATCACAGCACCAGTCGTAGCATAACCAAATTAGAGATTACCATTTGAAATTATGTGTGATGCTAGTTCCTATGTAGTAGGAGCAGTTTTGGGCCAAAGAATGGAGAGAGTTTTTCATACAATCTACTAGAAAAGTCACATACTCATCGGTGTACAAATGAATTACACCACCATGAAAAAGGAGTTATTGGCAATTGTGTTCTCATTTGAAAATTTTAGGCCATATCTTCTCAGGACCAAAGTTATAGCATGGCCAGATCATATGGCCCTTATGCTAAGAAAGACTCTAAACCAAGGCTAATAAGATAGGTTTTGTTACTACAAGAATTTGATGTGGAGATTAAAGATAAAAAGGGAGTAGAAAATTTTGTAGTTTATCATTTATCTAGATTGGATCATGCTCATATGAAAAAAAGGATAATTTCTAATTTATTTCTCGATGAACGTATTTATATTGTCTATTCACTTGAAATTTTAACCCATTGATTTGCTGATATTGCTAATTTCTTATAGGGGATTATCTTTTAAAGAACTTTACTTAGCAATACAAAAAGAAGTTAAAAGAAGATGCAAGGCATTACATATGGGATGACCCATATTTTTTTAAGCTATATCCCAATCAAGTACTCCGGAGATGCATTTCAAAGGAGGAATAAGTCAACATCACAAGAAGGGTATAGTCAAACCACTTGACTTTCCTGACATTTGGGTAGTCATGATGTCTAGCTAGAGGCCAATCATGACTTGTATAATAGTGTATCAAGAATATCAATTTGGATTGATAAAATGATTTAAAGAAGTTTAAATCATGTGAGTTTTGAATAAAACTCACAATTACATATTATACTGCCAATATGGATAGGAACCCAATAGGTCACACACATATAGAAAAAAGGATAAAATGATAAAATGACAAGGATAATAATATTTGATATTATTATGGGAATAGAGAAGTGAATAAGAGAATAATTAATTAAAAAGTTTAATTAATTATGATCAAGTAAAATTGTTTGCGAAACTTTTGAGAAATATTATGTAAAATTAGACCTAATTGAAATAATGTATTTCATAATTAATTTTTATTGGACTATAAGTATTATAGGGCTGATATAATAATTAATAGATCCATTGGAGGAATTACAGAGGCCTAGAGAAGTGAAGTTGGTGCAAAAACCCTCCAGAAGAAGGGCCACATGCCAACTCCAAACAGAAGGCCTTAGAGGCCTATTTCTTGGACAAAAATAAATAAAATATGTTACATAAGTGTTATGGATCCTACATATTTAATTTGGTTGGATTTGGAATTCATTTGGGTAATTAAATCCAAGTATATGTACAAAGGGCCTAGTTTGTGGGTTTTGTGCATAGTCTTTTGTGAAAGGGCTTAAATTGGATTTAATTGAGCCCAAATAATTATAAATAATTTCAGAAGCCCAATTAATAATTCTCCAGCAATTTTAAAGAGCCTAATCCCATTATGAAGTTGGATTTTTTAACCTAACTATAAAAATCAAAGAGATGTGGAATTAGGATTAAGTGTGAACAATTAAGAAAAGCTTCTTCTCTCTTTTCTCTCAACCCTAGCCGCCACTCTTAAAAGCTATCATCTAGGGATTTTGGCCATCCCTTGTTTCTCCCAATTGTTGGTTCATTCATTCCTTCTCTAGTGTGGATTACTCATTGGAGGTGTTCGAATTTTGGACACTATGGTTTGCGACAATCCGGTGAGAAGGAAAATCAACTGTACAACAAAAATCAAAGGTGATTTTTCTTATTCTCATTAATATGTATATTGTAAATTCATGGAAAGATCAGGTATATTGGTTAAAAATTTTAAATTCCGCTTATGTATGAGATGCATGTAACCGATAATTCCCAACACGGTATCAGAGCCTCGATTTTGCCATGAATATACAATTCTATATTTTTCTGCGGAATAAGTTTTATTTTTGATTTATTTATTTCATGAACTTTAAAATATCAGATTTTATTGTTAAATGAGAAATATTGATTTCTGGATATATGTGTGATCAAATAAATAAAAAGAAAACAAAAACGATTCTTTTGAGAAAGGGATCATGGTTTTGGCGTGAATGGCTTTTAATTTTAGGGGCTGTTCTAAATTAAAATTTTATTGTTCCACTCTAAGATCATTTTGATGACAATTTATGTGTTTAATATGTGATATTAAGCCATAGAGTCAAACGAAATTAAAATCAAACAAGTTTTGCATGAAAACTAGTTTAGTTGAAAAGTTCGATAAATTAGTGTTCTTGGTGTGTTCTTGATGTGTTCTTGTTTAAAACGATTTTTAATCTTCTAAATTTGATATATATAATATATTAAAGTGTTTTTAATTAATAGGATTAATTAAAATGGGCCTTAAATTAATTGGATTAATTTTAATTCATTAAAACTACTTAATGGGCTTAATTATGTTTATGGACATGGTTTAAATTAATGAATGACTTGGTGGGCCCAATGAGCTGATTTAAATTAAATATTATAAACTATAATTAAGTTTATTAATGGGTTTTAAGAGCTGGAGTGGGCTTGGCTCATTCCAAAAGGCCCAAATGGTCCAATAGAAACAAAACTAGTTTGTGTGTGAACACACTTTAGGGTTTTGTTGTGTGGGTTTTGGCCTACCCTTATTTTAAGCCCAAAATTAAATTTTTAATTATTTAATATGATTAATTAATTAAATAATCAATTGATAATTAATTAATAATCAATTGGATTGATAATTAAGGCAAGAACACATACATGCAAAAAGGTTTCCTAAAATGAAAGTTTCCAAAATGGAAAAAGTTTCCTAATTTGATCACAATTTTAAAATAACTCAAAAGTTTGTTTCAAGAGTTGAAACAAAGTTAGTAATCCATTATATGTTTTACTTTATGCATTAGAAATGCATATAAGAATGTATGATTGGCATGATGGATAGTTATGGACAAGGCCCAATGTGATTGAGCATTATGCATGTTTTGGCCCAATGAGGACTTTCATGTCCCGGCCACTTGTTTTTGGTTTGTATTTCTTTTTCAAATTGTAATATGTAATTAGATTACTTAGATTAGAATTAGAGATAGAGATAGAGACCACTATTAAGGAGCAAGATGGGCCAGATGGAGATCCAACAAACTTGAATATAATGTAATTATTTCTTACTTGTTTGAATCATGCATACTATCTAGGTGTGACTTTTTGATTTCCCTTTTGGCTCGAGGAAATAAATGTAGTAAAGTCCATAACTATACCATATTTGTATGCTTATATTTATGTGATAGATATAGGATGCATACCAATGTATGCCAACCATGTATGATGAGACTTAATTAACTAAAACCCTCAAATAAATACTAAGTTATATAAGCCTTCCATTAATTTGAGGAGAACCAGAGTTCTTTATAGTATGGGTTGTTGACCACAGTCAAGCTCACATTATATTGAATATGTTCAAGTTTAATTAAATGGGTCATCTTAGCTAGCCCATTAGTTTGTTGACCACAGTCAAGGCTAATGGTTTTAGAGGCAAGATTAGGGAATGCATATATGATATGCATGCATCAAGAGTTGATAACCTAATGATCCAATAGTTGTGTAGAGACACAATTGGTATAGAGATACCTACCTTTCAAGGGTATGGAGTTTGGCTTGTTGACCACAGTCAAGGTCAAATTACATATCAAGGATTGGATATTGGCCCACTAAGAAAACCATCGGGTTTTCTCGAATTAAATATGAGGGCTATTAATTCGCAATAAAATAGTGGGAGTAAATGGATTAATTAAAGACCTAATTAATGCATACATATATATGAACATACTCTCATATGTTTTCTTTTTCACATCTAGGTCATCATCATGAGCACATCAACTATTAACATACGATCAATCTTGGATAATAAGCCGGTTGGCAACAACTATTCTGACTGGATTAGGCAAGTGAGAATTGTTCTTATGTCTTGGATAAAGATCGACCACCACTTCCATCAGAGATGCCATTGATGAGATCAAAGGCACTTATCATAATTACATGGAGGATAATTAAGCAGCAGCATGTCTGTGATGGAATATGACATGTCATATACATGAAGATCATGCAGCAGAAAAATAAAAATATTGATCATTCATGCCACGCAATATACGACATGGAATCGAAATATGCAATTTTAGAGTTTTAAAAACTTACAAGCTTGGATGCTCTTCAAAACTTTGATTTTGCAATGGAAAATGTATAAGATAGACTTATACACTTCAGATCTGGAACACCAATGCCAAAGGAGCAGCCTTTACGCCATACCACTCTATGCTCACACACACACTTGTAAAGATAACTTAAAATCAAGAGTGCTAGCTCTATGATTGTGTATTTGGCAATGGGAATGGATTGAAGCCACAAGATTTGATATTGTTCTTCCTTTAGATTGCTATTGCTGTCCAAGAACACAAGAGATGAAGAAAGAATCCTTTCTCTTGAGAGTGGCGGCACTAAAGGAGATAAATTATCACTTGGGTCAAAAATAGAATTAATTAATTTATATCATTAATCTAGGAAAGATAGGCAATCCAAAATCCCTTAGAATTAGGAATATTTTCAACCTCCATCACTTCCTAATTAGGTGATTTAAATTAATTCAAACTCTATTAGGTTTTAAATTTAAATGGCATTAGTAATTTAATCAAAACAAACTTATTTTAGAATTAATTGGTTGCCGAATTCAACTAGGATTTCTACCTTGAATTTTGGCCACATTAATTCCCTCTCAAGTATTATATTTTGATTAAATACAATTTAAGATTTAATACTCAATTAACTTAATTATATATAGATAATTAATTAATTGAAATTAAAACTAGCACATGCCAATAAATTTCTCTCGTGTAACAACTGTTAACAGATTTGCCTAAAACAGCAAGCTATTTAAGGCAAAATAACAGTTCAACAGATTTGCCTTAAACAGCTAGTTGTTTAAGGCAAAAACCTTATTTGACAGATTTGCCTTAAACAGCTAGTTGTTTAAGGCAAAAATCTTGTTTGACATATTTACCTTAAACAGCTAGCAGTTTAAGGCAAAATCGTAGTTGAACAGATTTGTTTTAGGCAAAATAACAGCTTAACAGATTTGCCTAAAACAACAAGCTATTTTAGGCAAAAAATCTATTTAACATATTTGCCTAAAATGCTATTTTAGGCAAAAATCTGTTTACCCATTGCATACATTAATTTGACTTTAAATAAAAGCCTAAATTAATTTCCAATACACTATTTAAATATTTTAAGTCCAATGCTTTGTGTGCGATCCTATAGATCCATTTAATATTGGCAATGAATTAATAAATTAATTCAAAGGATATATATATTCTCTAGCAAGATATTATAACATTCCAAATTAAATGAAAATGCAAATGGCATTTAGTGACCTAATGCAATTTTGCATAGTCCCTTACCCTTAAATATCAGAATTAATATAAGGCATGGAACCAGTCATCCTTATATATACTAATTCTTTTCTTGATATTCCAGTGACACTGAACTTTCAGATAAATAATGATTACTCATTATTTCATCTCGGTATTGCCATACACTTCTCATTTCACTGATCAAGTGGCTGATGATATTTTCTCTCTTATCGAAAGGGGTAATCCCTTCACTTCTCTCATGCTCTCTAATATGAATCAGTGCATACCCAAGCATACCCATACTTTTCACCCTGTTACGAGCACGTTAGGTGTATGTCAAAGTACATAGTAATTCATAAAGAGTTTCATAGAGATTTTAGGTCTAAGAACTCCGATGCAAAACTTGCACATGAGAAACAGTTATGACTTGTACCATGTAGTGTTCTCATAAACGGATCGAATCCAGATACCATGTTGTAAACATGTATCTATGATCTCTGATTAACACTCCAGTCCTTATGATCCGTAAGATAAAACTCAAATTATTAAAGAGAGCATACTAGTCTTAATTCATTTGTTATTCCCATAACAATGACTGACTAGGGATATTTAGAATGAAGTCTTATTTGTTTCAAGGTCTTACAACCATGTGCCTCACACATGATAACTTAAACTGAAATAACATTTTTGGATAGTTCTATCAATTGATATGCACAGGAATATAATAGATAAAACAAATGCCTCATTTATTAACTTAAGTGTTTTATAACAATGCATTAGGGCTAGGGCTTACACTAACAGTCTGATGCTAGGTCTATATCCTCGGAGCTTCAGAAGCAACATGAGATGATGGATGCTAAAACCATCATTTTGCATCTAGAGGAGCTTTATTCTTCTCAGGCTAAAACTGAGCAATATGAGATTGCTCGAGCTCTATTTAGCAGCAAAATGGTGGAAGGCACTTTAGCTGCTACTCATGCATTGAAGATGTATGGGTATATTGAGCATTTGAGTATACTTGGCTATGTAATGGATAATGATCTATACATAGATTTAATCTTGTACTCGTTAGCTCTAAGTTATGCACCTTTCGTGCTTAACTTCAACATGAACAAGATCCAAGTTACCATTCCTGAGTTAATTAATATGCTCAAAATAGCTGATGGATCCTTTAAGAAAGATCTAAAAAGTATCATGGTTGTCACTTCTGCTAAAGGCAAGAAGCAGAAGAAGAAGAAGAAGAAGAAGAAGATAACCAAGGTGTAGCCAAAGAATGGTGGGATCTCCAAGAAGAAGGTTGCCAAGAAAGAGAATCCCAAAGGAACTTGCTTCTATTGTGGAAAGGATGGTCACTGGAAGCATAACTGCAAGGCCTATCTAGATTCTCTCAAGGAAAAAAAGCATGTTGATTCTTCTACTTCAGGTATTCATATGATTGAAATTAATACTTATTTTATTGCTTCAAAACAATCTTGGCTATTAGATACCGGATGTGGATCTCACTTGTGTAATGATCTACAGGGACTTATAAGCTTTAGAAGAGTTGGAAAGGCAGAGTTATGTTTGCAATCAGCTACTAGACAAAACATCTCTACAATGGTTGTGGGGACTTACCATTTCCTCCTCCAAGTGGATTAGTACTGGAATTTATTGTTATTATGTTCCAGTTTTATCCAAGAGTATTATTTCTTTCAGTTGTTTATTAAACAACTATGACATTTCTTTAAAGGACAAGTGTTGTTACATTTTTAAGAACAATATGTTTTATGCAAAAGCTATCATTGAGAATGGTATATTTGTTCTTGATTTAATTAAAGAAGTGCATAATGTGGATACAAAGAGAATGAAACATGATAATCTAAATACCTCATACTTATGGCATTGTCATTTAGGCCATATAAATGAGAAATGCATGACCAAATTATACAAGTCAGGTGATTTGGGATCATTTGATACATGTGAATCTTGTTTATTAGGAAAAATGACAAAAGCTCCCTTTATTGGTAAAGGAGAACGAGCTAAATACATTCAGATGTATGTGGTCCAATGACTACACATGCCAGAGGAGGTTACTCCTACTTCATTACTTCCATAAATGATTATTCTAGGTATCAATACATCTATCTAATGAAACATAAATCAGAAGTATTTGAAAATTTCAAAGAATTCAGAAATGAAGTAGAGAAACAACTTGGCAAGAGTATTAAAACACTTAGATCAGATCGAGATGGAGAATACTTAAGCCAAGAATTTCAAGATTATCGTAGAGATAATGGGATTTTATCTCAATGGACTCCACCATATACACCACAACACAATGGTGTATCTGAAAGGAGAAATCGAACACTATTAGATATGGTTCGATCAATGATGAGCCGAGCACACTTTCCTAAGTCTTTTTGGGGATATGCACTAGAAACTGTTGTTTATATGTTAAATAGAGTTCCTAGTAAATTAGTTGATGTTACTCCATATGAGATGTGGAATAACAAGAAACCCACGCTTTCTTATATAAAGTATGGGGTTGTCCTGCTTATGTGAAGAGTACAATGTCAGACAAACTAGATGTTAAGTCTGACAAATGTTTATTTGTGGGATATCCAAAAGAAACCTTTGGATATTATTTCTATCATCCCTTAAAACAAAAGGAGTTTGTTTCAAGGCATGCTATCTTCTTGGAAAGAGAATTTCTCCTACGAGAGGACATTGGGAGTAAAATTGAACTTGGTGAAGTTCAAGAACCGCAAATAGAAGTAGATCAACCGATTGAACCCAAGACTAAATTTCATTATGATGAGATTACAGTTGAACCTGATTATACACAAAATCCTAGAAGATCTACTAGGATGTGTTCTATCCCTGTGAGATATGGATTTCATGTTGATTCGGATAGAGGCATAACTGTAGTAGAGGACAATAAGCCTACAAGCTATCAAGAAGTTTTGAACAGTTCAGAACGTGATTTATGGCTTAAGGCTATGCAGTCTGAAATGGACTCCATGTATGAGAATAAAGTATGGACTTTAACTCAACAACCTGAAGGGATAAAATCCATAGGGTGCAAATGGGTCTTCAAAAAGAAGACCGACATGGAAGGTAATATAGTTACCTATAAAGCTCACTTAGTAGAAAAGGGCTATCATCAAAAAGAAGGTATTGACTATGACAAAACCTTTTCTCCTGTAGCGATGCTTAAGTCTATAAGAATACTTTTAGCCATTGCAGCTCATTATGATTATGAAATTTGGCAAATGGATGTGAAGACAGCTTTCTTAAATGGAAATCTGACTGAGGATGTGTATATGACACAACCGGAATGATTCACATCAGGAAATGGTGAAAAGGTATGCAAGCTTCAAAGATCCATTTATGGATTAAAGCAAGCCTCTAGGAGCTAGAACATACGATTCAATAAGACAATTAAAGAGTTTGGTTTCTCACAAAATGAAGATGAACCTTGTGTGTATAAAAGGGTCAGTGGGAGTGCAATTGTCTTCCTGGTTCTATATGTGGATGACATATTGATCATCAAAAATGATATTTCTCTTCTCCAATATGTTAAAATATGGTTATCCAAGCAATTCTCCATGAAAGACCTTGGAGAAGCATCCTATATACTGGGAATAAGGATCTATAGAGATAGATCCAATAGGTTGCTAGGTCTTTCTCAAAGTACATATATAGATAAGGTATTGAAGAGGTTCAATATGGATCTCTCTAAGAAAGGGTTTATATCCATGGTGCATGGGAAACACCTTTCTAAGTCTATGTGTCCGCAGACACTAGAGGATAGAGAGAGCATGAATAGAATAACATATGCATCGACAATTGGTTCTATCATGTATGCTATGTTATGTACACATCCAGATGTAGCAATTGCTTTGAGTGTCACAAGCAGATTCCAATCCAATTTTGGAGAGGAACACTGGGAAGCTGTCAAGAATATCCTTAAGTACTTGAGAAGGACTAAGGATATATTCTTGGTATATGGAGAGGGCAGTTTGGAAGTAAATGGATATACAGATGCCAGCTTCCAATCTGACAAAGATGATTGTAAATTACAGTCTGGTTATGTGTTCATAATGGGAGGAAGAGCAGTTAGTTGGAAGATTTCCAAACAAGAAACAACTGTTGATTCCACGACAGAAGCTAAGTACATTGCTGCTTTGGAAGTAGCCAAAGAAGCAGTCTAGATCAAAAAGTTCATATCTGAACTAGGAGTGGTGCCTAGCATTGTTGATCCGATTCCTTTATATTGTGACAACAATGGAGCCATTGCACAAGCAAAGGAACCACGATCTCATTAGCGATCTAAGCATGTTCTTAGACGCTACCATCTCATAAAGGAAATAGTAGCTAGAAATGATGTGAAAATAGAAAGGGTCCCTATAGATGATAATGTGGCGGATCCCCTCACTAAAGCACTTTTTCAGATAAAGCACGATCACCATATAAATAGCATGGGTCTGAGACATATGAGTGCTTGGCTCTAGTGTAAATGAGAGATTGTTAGAGAGTATGCACTAGAGCCCATATAAAAGGGATGAATTTCATATGTATGAATTTATATTCTTAATAAAAGGCATTATTCATTTATTAATGCTATGTTTAAATACATGAGTTTGTAAATCTTAAATTAATAAATGAAGTCCTTGATATTATAAACACAGTGCAAAGACAATCATAAAAGTGTTCATGATATGAGGTGTCTATTGCATGCAAATGTGTTAATATCTAAATATCCCTCGTCATAGAATTAACAAGATAGGACATTGTTAATCTGGACAGACTAGCACAAGTTATGCTTCTTGAATGGTTCAAGTAGTGGTTCTCATAACTGTGATTATGGAAGATAATCAAAGCTAACATGTGGATGCTTGTTAGAAGAACAAGTTCATTAGAGACTTGCAAAGAGAATCCTCACATGGATATTAAATCTATGACAGTGAGGAATCTCTTCATAGCGGTTGTGCAAGTATCCTTAGACTTGAGATTATCAAAGTTATCTTAAGTAGCAAGTGGTATATTTTGACTCCATAACTGATTACTTCCAACTAGAAGTGAACATAGTTAGGAGATTAGGTATATCATGACCTACTTGAAGATAGTTGAGTTATTGACAAAGGATTCACCATCCCAGATTTAATAAGGGAAGTTATCTCGCATGATTCTATAATTGCCTTGTTCAGAGAATCTCTAGCCAGAGTAATATGCCAAGATGGATAGAGATCCATGGAGGGCATTTTGGGAACAATGGTTAAATTAATAGAACATACATAATTAAACTTATATGAGTTGACAAAAATCCATACTCAGAATCTAATTGAGATAAGAGTGGTGAAAGGAGTAATTGCACGGTAACTATTTCTATGGAAGGGTATAGTCAAACCACTTGACTTTCCTGACATTTGGGTAGTCATGATGCCTAGCTAGAGGCCAATCATGACTTGTATAATAGTGTATCAAGAATATTAATAGGGATTGATAAAATGATTTAAAGAAGTTTAAATCATGTGAGTTTTGAATAGAACTCACAATTACATATTATACTGCCACTATGGACAGGAACCTAATAGGTCACACACATATAGAAAAAAGGATAAAATGGTAAAATGACAAGGATAATAATATTTGATATTATTATGGGAATAGAGAAGTGAATAAGAGAATAATTAATTAAATAATTTAATTAATTATGATCATGTAAAATTGTTTGCGGAACTTTTGAGAAATGTTCTATAAAATTGGACCTAATTGAAATAATGTATTTCATAATTAATTATTATTGGACTATAAGTGTTATAGGGCTGATATAATAATTAATAGATCCATTGGAGGAATTACAGAGGCCCAGAGAAGTGAAGTTGGTGCAAAAACCCTCCAAAAAAAGGGCCACACGCCAACTCAAACAGAAGGCCTTAGAGGCCTATTTCTTGAACCAAAATAAATAAAATATGTTACATAAGTGTTATGAATCCTACATATTTAATTTGGTTGGATTTGAAATTCATTTGGGTAATTAAATCCAAGTATATGTACAAAGGGCCTAGTTTGTGGGTTTCGTGCATAGTCTTTTGTGAAAGGGCTTAAATTGGATTTAATTGAGCCCAAATAATTATAAATAATTCCAGAAGCCCAATTAATAATTCTCCAACAATTTTAAAGAGCTCAATTCCATTATGAAGTTGGATTTTTTAACCTAACTATAAAAATCCAAGAGATGTGGAATTAGGGTGAAGTGTGAACAATTAAGGAAAGCTTCTTCTCTTTTTTCTCTCAACCTTAGCCGCCACTCCCAAAAGCTAGCATCTAGGGATTTCGGTCAGCCCTATTTTCTCCCAATTGTTGGTTCATTCATTCCTTCTCTAGTGTGAATTACTTATTGGAGGTGTTCGATTTTGGACACTGTGGTTTGCGACAACTCGGTGAGAAGGAAAATAATTGTACAACAAAAATCACAACAAAAATCAAAAGTGATTTTTCTTATTCTCATTAATATGTATATTGTAAATTTATGGCAAGATCAGATATATTGGTTAAAAATTTTAAATTTCGCTTATGTATCACTACAAAAAAACTGCAAATTAGCGACGGAATAAATACCATTTATTCGTCGCTAATTAAAATTAGCGACATCGCGACGAACAGTCGCTAATATATTAGCGACAGATTTCAAATTCAGTCGCTAATTTAACGACGAAATTTTCGTCGCAAAATTTTATTTTTCGTCGCTAATTTATATTAGCCACTAATTTTCCGTCGCTAAATTAAAATTTAGTGTAAAATGTAGCGACGAAATATTTATAGCTAATTTAGTTGCTAATTATTTCCGAAATTATATATTTTACATATTAGCGACAGTTTTCTATAGCAAATCCGTCGCTAAATTATTAATTGAATTTTTCTTTTGCCGTATTTTAAAATTTTAATCATGTATACAAAGATCGTTATTTATTTGTTTTCAACCTGTAAACAGCAATGATCTCACCCATATAAATATATATTGATTCCAAATCAAAACATGTTCCAAAATACACATATATAGATAATAATTTAAAATATTACACAATATTATCCTTAATCTGTCATGAAACAATAAAATAACAAATATTATTGTACTAATTAGCATCTGTAATAAGAATGTATGTACAAAAACAATATATTCAAAAAAAAGAAAGATAATTTCATCGTGCAAGAGTTGCAGCAATGCCACTAGCAACCACTCCTACAGTTGTTACAGTAATGACAATGTCAATTATACCATCTGTGGAAAAATAATAATAACCAACTCCATCAAAAGATCAACAACATTATTATTGAGACTGGGTTTTGGGCACATGAAATAAGACCAAATAACAGCACCCATAAACAAGCTATGCCTTTCATGAAACAAGAATCAATTGCCTATTGTTATTTAGATTGAGGCTAGATCTAGTAACTACATCCCAAAATCTGATCCATATAGAAAAAGTCCAGGATAATAAGGCATTCCATAAACTTAACACTCAGGAAAACAATCTATCATAAAGCAAAGGTAGACTTTGTGATGCACTGAGAACATCTTGATGAGAAGTTCCTATACCTTAAGCAAAGAGATAAGTCTTGGAAATTAGTGACTCTTATATCAAACCTAATAACTTAGGAAACCATCATTTGACATCCATTTATCTTAAATGATCAAAATCATAGGCAAATATTCAATTCAAATTCTGCCTAATACTCTAGTGAAAGGCAAGTTATAGTTGCAGATAAAATCATTAAGGGAATATAATGGTTTGTTCTCATTTGCTTTCTCATTTATTAGTTGATCTAAGTGGCACCAACAATGTCATAGTTGAGGGCAGCATTTGTTTGGCATACGACAAAAATCCCTGATACATGTGCTTAGAGAAAACACATAATTCATATTCTGTATTTTTAACATCTATGGACTTATTTGACCATTCCCCATTTTACCTGTGATATGATGTAATCAGCTTGTTGTTTTGCATAGTAACCTCAACATCGGGTTAGCCCATGAAAGAATTCTTTGAAATTGACCTTCCCATCTCGGTCTGAATCTCTTTCCCTAAAGAAGTGAAATAGAAATAAGTCAGACACTTGAATTGATGCAAACTAGCCAAGCAATTAAGCAGATACAATGAAATGGCCACAAGATCAATTGTAACTACAAATGAAATCACATGTAACAAAACTGGATAGCAAAAGAATTAATCACTAGGTAATTGTAATCCTTTGAGATTTTGTCATAAATACCAGCAAGTTCCTAATCCTACCTCTCACAAGAGATCTAGATTTTAAGATAACATAATATAACGATGTGTTTAGACCATTCAATCCATCAGAATGTAGAATAGAAAATTTAGAATTAATGCCTTCATCTAATAATTAATTCCTACTACATGGTAATTTGTCCATCATCCCTTCCCCCCCCCCTCGTTGTACATCAGCCAAAAAGCTAGGCTTAATCAAAGGAGATGCAGGGAAGAACATAAAAAATATAAAACTCTTAGAGAAGGGAAATTGATGCAATTGGCGTTACCTTACTTCTTCCTTTCATAACCATTGAAGTAGCTTTGGATTTTTTCTATCAGCCGGATGCAGAAAGCTAAAAAGATCATACAGGACAATTAGGAATGAAAACATTTATTTGAGGAATCAAATTAAACAAAAATTCTACTTACCCTTCTAATTTCGGCAGCTGAAACACGAGTCATATGTGGAGGTAGTTCCTCTCTCTCCAAATCCTAATACATAAAAATGAATATTTTTGAAAATCTAACCTGAATAAGAGTAAAGCTGGCCCATCCCAAGCTTCAATCTGACCCTTGTAATAATCATAAAAATTGACAACCTATGGCAAAGAAACTGATTACACATTAACCAAATGCAATTGCGAAAGATTATGAAAAGAAGTATACTAACTAGAATCAGCAATAACTACATAAATTTAACAATTCTGTAATACAACAGAAAAACATTATTTACTGTGTTATTAACATTAAAAATGAATTAGAAGTAGAAGTTACCTCAAGAATTGTGCAATGATTTTTGGCTTTTACAACCGAAAACGCATCACATATTGGGGAAATATTAAATGATGGTTCAATAAATTAAGATAGCATAAGAGAATTGCCAAAGCAGACAAACATTTTTATTCTAAATGATTAATTAGAAGAAGCTAAGATTTCACATTAGATTGAGTTCAAGGCTGGCCAAAGTTTTTATTCACTGAAGATTCTCATAGCACTTATCATATGAAAGACATAATTGATAATGGATTACCAAAGATCAGCTAAGATTTGATTATTTATCAAGTATACTTACTAAGCTGCTATCTCAGATACCAAGGAACCAATTTGGCCTAACAAAGTAATTATATCCAATGGATAGAAAAGAAAGAGAACAACAGAAAATATACAGCTGACTATACATTCCTACCAAGTGTATTAGGTGCTGTTGGAGCCATATGCCTCCATTTTAATGTCCTTTCCATAAATTCAAGCCTATCCTTTGCTTTTGAATACTTCTCAAGATCATCAATGTTCTGACCTGATGTTCCAAGAAATATGGACAAACAGAATAGTATTGCATGTAGATATTGGCTCAATATAGCTCAATAATATCATAACAACAAATCAACAAATTGAATGCTCATATATTACCTGGTGTTATCAAGCTCAAAGCAATGAGGATTTGTACAGTACCTAAAAGTGTTATAAGCAGCTGATCCAGGAGTCCAAGACAGTCCAGTTATTTAATCCAAAACAAATATAAATAGACTACATTATTTAATCAATGTAGATGAAATTACAAGCGTCCACAAACAAGTAACAATTGCCATCATCTATTTACATAAAGGATGAAATATGTAGAAAAGGCTGAAAAATAAATGTGTCCTACTTGACTGGAGTGGCAGCTGTTACTATGGTGGCAGGCCAGCCTCAAGAACATCTATAACCAAGAAATCACTAGCACCAGTTTCCTTTCCATGCAAAGCAACAACCAGGCCTGCCAAATGAAAATTGCCAATGGAGAATCATATGCTTTACACAGAGAATGCTAATGACAGTTGGTTTCAACGAGGGATATTTTCACAAAACGATAACATTCTTTAACAATCTAGCTAAGTGGTGGTCATATTAAATAATAATCAAATCCCTATTATGTTAATATATGTAAAATCTAATACGCGTGGAAACATTCTTTAACATTCTAGCCAAGTGGTGGTCATATTCCATGGTTATATTCAATTGTTAAATCTAACACACGTGAAAATTCGAAAATGTCCATAATTGTTAAATCAAATATTGAAAAAATATTCAGAACTAAAAGTTGTATTGGCAATAGACATGACTAAATTAATTTTTTATTCTTTAGTTATGAGTGATGTTTAGGTTGAATAATCAAGTGGAACGTAAATGCTGGTGTGTGTATATATATATATATATATATAATCATTGCAATTCATTTATGAAATCAAAATAAAATAGTGAATATTGAATTCATGACAGAGCAAGCACAAAGCACAATTATAATATTACTTTAATAGGATAGATCCACAAAAATTAGGGAGCAAATCGATTATATAATTCAAATATTGATCTTGAACTGATGCAATTACTACTGTTTAATGCAGGATGAAAAATCCAACTCCGGGTCTAATTCATGCATGAGACTCGTAAATCCCCAAATCCAAATGCGATCGTTGGTAAGCATAATATCGGAGATCAAGCAAATAGAATACAATTTCAAACATTGACACAAAATGTCAAGACTGATAAATCATCAAAATTGAGAAGTGCCAAAATTGATAAAACTGTACCTTGGTTTTCGATATGATCTTCACTGCGATAGATTGATCTTTGAACTCCCCTTTTTTAACTCTTGCAGAGCAAGTACGACCAAAATGCCCTCTCCTAACCTCCTTCCCCAGCTCATACTTGGCTCCGAAATTCCTGCTGTAACCAAAGCTCTTGTCTAGTGACTGCAGCTGCTGCTCCGACTCTGCACCGCCATGCTCTGGAATTGGCCCCTCCTTCGGCTTTCCACCACCAAGATGCTTAGCCAGCGAAGCAGCTTGGGTCAAGCAGCTGTCCTCAATATATAGATAAAACCTATAATAAAGATGATAAAACCTTTATGAATCTCCTATCAAAATCCATGCAGCAAAGTAGATCCCCTAAATTCTCATTAAATCCCTAGATTTAATTTCTATCATAATCCTTAAATCTTCCACTAGATCTCACAAATAGGGGGTTAAGAGAACTTACCTTATGAATTAATGGAAAAAATTGCAACCAAGGAGGTGGGAGAGGAAGAGAATATCGAAGCAAGAGAGAGAGGAGGACAGGCTGCTCTTCTTGCACAATGAAAGAGGAAGAATGAAGGGAAGGAGGCAACGACGACACCAAGTGGAGCCACGGTGGTGGCGGGGCGACGACGGCATACGGTGGCTGGTGGGGAACGACGACGATGAAGAGAAGGAAAAGAAGAGAAGAGGTGAAAGAAGAAAGAGAGTCGATGAAGGAGGAAAGAACCCGACTCTCTAAATAAAATTAAGCATAAAAAAAAATCCAACCCCAAAATGACGTAGTTTTGGGTGTGAAAGTGGCAAAAATCCAATTAGGTCCCTCAATTCTAAACCATTTAACAATTATACCCAATTTTCCTTCTTTTATGCAATTAAATCTCCTCAACAATTATAATTCAATCTATATATTTAGTTTATTTTATTTACTCTTATTATTTAATATTCATTTTATTACTGAGTCCGAATAAAAATTTTGGATCGGTTAAGAGAATTCTAGGAACTCTAGAAAAGAAATAATCAATTATTATTATTATTATTATTATTATTATTATTATTATTATTATTATTATTATTATTATTATTATTATTATTATTATTATTATTATTATTATTATTATCTCTCATATAACTTAAATTGTGTTAATTTGTGATTTAATTAAAACCAATAATTTTATTTACTCTTAATATAATTTACAATCATTTATTTATTAATATTTATCGAGTCAGTCCGATCTAATGGCCAATGATTTTTCGATCGTTTTCATATAACTGGTCATTATATAAAAAATCCAGAAAATAGTCTTTTTTACAACAAAAACTGAACTTACAGGCCTTAAAAACTAATCTTCACCATTCAAATTTAACAACAAGGAGTTTTGAATGTACTCACCAAAAATCAGGCCAATCTAACGGCAAATGATTTTCCGATCGTTTTCGTATACAAAACTGGTTATTACTTAAAAAATCTAGAAAATAGCCTTTTTTTACAATAAAAATTGAACTTACAGACCTTAAAAACTAATCTTTACCGTTCAAAATTAACAACAAGGATTTTTGAACGTACTCACCAAAAATCAGGTCAATCTAACGGCAAATAATTTTCCGATCGTTTTCGTATACAAAACTGGTCATTATATAAAAAATCCAGAAAACAGTCTTTTTTACAATAAAAACTGAATTTACAGACCTTAAAAACTTATCTTCACCGTTTAAATTTAACAACAAGGAGTT
The DNA here is from genome assembly GCA_037975025.1 of Excoecaria agallocha. NCBI lineage: Eukaryota > Viridiplantae > Streptophyta > Magnoliopsida > Malpighiales > Euphorbiaceae > Excoecaria > Excoecaria agallocha. The sequence goes on along the minus strand of CM075811.1, from coordinate 53,608,667 downwards.
TTGAACGTACTCACCAAATATCAGGCCAATCTAACGGCAAATAATTTTTCGATCGTTTTCGTATACAAAACTGGTCATTAAGTTAAAAATTCAGAAAATAGCCTATTTTTTGCAACAAAAACTGAACTTACAAATCTTAAAAACTAATCTTCACCGTCCAAATTTAACAACAAGGAGTTTTGAATGTACTCACCAAAAATTAGGCCAATCTAACGGCAAATGATTTTTCGATCATTTTTGTATACAAAACTCGTCATAACGTAAAAAATTCAGAAAATAGCCTATTTTTTGCAAAACAATTGAACTTACAGACCTTAAACAAAAATATTTACCGTTCAAAACTAACAACAAGGAGTTTTGAACATACTCACCAAAAATCAGGCCGATCTAACGGCAAATGATTTTTCGATCGTCTTCACATACAAAATTGATTATTATGTAAAAAAGCCAAAAAATAGTCTCTTTTTTACAACAAAAATTGAACTTAAAGATCTTAAAAACTGATCTTCACCATCCAAAATTAACAACAAGGAGTTTTGAACGTACTCACCAAAAATCAGGCCAATCTAACGGCAAATGATTTTTCGATCATTTTCGTATACAAAACTGGTCATTACGTAAAAAATTCAGAAAATAGCCTCTTTTTTGCAACAAAAATTGAACTTACAGACCTTAAAAACTAATCTTTACCGTTCAAAATTAACAACAAGCAGTTTTGAAGGTACTCACTAAAAATCAGTCCGATCTAACGGCAAATGATTTTTCGATCATCTTCACATATAAAATTGGTCATTATGTAGAAAATCCAAAAAATAGTATATTTTTTACAACAAAAATTGAACTTACAGATCTTAAAAACTAATCTTCACCTTCCAAAATTAATAACAAGGAGTTTTGAACGTACTCACCAAAAGTCAGGCCAATCTAACAGCAAATAATTTTTCGATCGTTTTCATATACAAAACTGGTCATTACGTAAAAAATTCAGAAAACAACCTCTTTTTTGTAACAAAAATTTAACTTACAGACCTTAAAAATTAATCTTTACCGTTCAAAATTAACAACAAGGAGTTTTGAACGTACTCACCAAAAATCAGGCCTATCTAACGAAAAATGATTTTTCGATCGTCTTCACATACAAAATTGGTCATTATGTAAAAATTCAAAAAACAACCTCTTTTTTGCAACAAAAATTGAACTTACAGATTTTAAAAACTAATCTTCACCGTCCAAAATAGCCTATACATTTATCTTTTTATCATCACCTTTTCTATTTATATTTTTCTTCGACAAACAAAATATTTTAATTCTCTTAACTTATCAAAATTTTTCAATTCAGTCACTTAATTAAATTTATGTTCAATTGGGATCTTAAATCTCTAATTAAATGAAATACTTAACCGTTCAATCTTTACTTACACTATTCCGTATAAAAACTTTTCAATTGTATGAAACGGTGGAGAGATGTGAGGGAAGAGAAAATGTTATTTTTATATGTAGGGTTAATTTCTAAAATTACTAAAATACCCCTACCAAATTTCATCATTTTATCCTTATATTCAAGGATAATTTTGTAAATATATATATAACTAAAATTTTTAATAATTTAAAATTTGCTCAAAATTTGAACAAAATAAAAATAAATTATAAATTTTTCATAATCATTTTAAATGAAATAATAAACTTTATATTATTATTATATAAATATTTATATTTATTATTTTTCATAACATGACTATATAATACTTATAACAATTACGTTGTTATTATTATTATTATTATTATTATTATTAAAATATAATTTTTTTAAATAAATAAGTTTATATTTGAGGATAATTGATAAAAAATAAATAAAATTCTTAATAATTTAATATTTGATTTACATTTTATAAAATAAAAATTAATTACAAATTTTTTTATTATTATTTTGAATGAAATAATAAATTTTATATTACTGTTTTATAAATATTTATTTTTTAATCTTGAACACGCAAATATATAATAATCGTAACAATTAGTTTATTATTAAAAATATAAATTTTCTAAATAAATAACTTTAGATTTTGGTATAATTGATAAAAAATATTATCAACTTATAAAATAATTTCTAATTTTCTGTTACAAAATAAAATATTCATTTCATATGGTCTATATTAAAAATTACTTAAAACTATACATAAATAATGTGTGTGAAATTAAAAAAAAAATTATTTCTTAATTTATTTGCGACTAAATACTTCCGTCGCTAATTGTATTACTGTAACAAACTATTAGCGACAGACAAATTTCTGTCGCTAAACCGTCGCAAAAAAGGCGCTTATTTCCCTCCAAAATTAGCGACTAAAATGTTCGTCGCTAAATTTTCTGGAACTAATTTCATGAATAAAAAATTATAAAATGTAGCGACGGAAATATTCGTCGCTAATTCCGTCGCAAAACATGGCGCGTATTCTTTTCGCCAATAATTAACGACTGTTTATCCATTTCGTCGCTATTTCATCGCAAAAAATATCCTCCCCACGACGAAATTGTAAAACAGTTGCAAATCCATTGCTAAATTTGAGACGAAAACAAATTTAGTCGCTAATTGGCAGTTTTTTTTGTAGTGTATGAATGCATGTAACCGATAATTTCTAACAGTAATAAAGTGTTAAAAGTGGAGTTTAAAATTTTTTCCTTGAAGTTCCCGAGAGCATCACCACGGTAAAGGGGATTTCTTCTCTATATAAGGAGCCTTACTCCTCTTTGTAGTGATCATCTCCTCCGTAAAGGGGATTTCTTCTCCACCAAAGGATTGCCCCTCTTTTGTCTAGTAACTTTCTCCTCGACAGAGGGGATTTTTCCCTCCACCGAGGGCCCTTTCTTTCCCAAGCGAGCCAATCTCCCCCACCAAGGAATTTTCTCCCTTTGCTGAGGGACTGACCCCAGAAAAGCCCCTTACTTCTTCCTTTATCAAGCCATACTTTATTTTTAGCCAATTTTGCTCTTCCACACCCGAGCATGTAGCTCTTATCTTATATAGGCTCGCTGAAAGTCTTCCGCTCCCTTGTAGCGATATAAAGAGTGACGTATACTTTACGTAAGCGTAAGAGCGTAGGCACGCCGAAGCGATATAAATAGCCAGCCATATAAGCGATATGTTAAGAAGGCGATAGCCAAATCAGGACTCAAAGCCTTAGCCTTGTTGCGAGAGAGAGAACCGAGGCGATCACAAGACAAGATAGTTTTTGCATGGAAAGAAAAGGAGGCAATCCGACCCACCCTATCAAGAAGAGAAAAAAGGATTTGTTTTTACGGAATCTAAACAATTCCCCACCCGAGGCTCTCAAGTTCATTTTGGTTTTTCATCACTTCTAATCTTTTTATCATCAAGTAACTACACTATGTTTAATTTTTAATTTGCATGCTTAGATTATTTGGATTGAAATGGGATGGGTTTGTTGTTCTTAAACTTAGATTTTCTTCACCCTTATTTTTAGTTCATTAAATGTTCACTTACATTTCAATTGCATTTAGCCTACTTGTTGTTTGACATTGAAGTATGATTTAAATTTTTGGATTCATATTTGTTGAGATTACTTTCTAATTGGCTAAGTTAGTTTGTGCACACCATGTATTTGATGAAATACCTTAATAACTATGTTCAATTCTTTTGCTTTAATTTTCTTAGTCTCAACCATCTTTAATCAATCCCATATGTCATTGTTTTTGTTTCACATTTGATATCCACTTTCTAGCCATGTGAAATAATACAATATAAATTGATAAACTTGATTTAAATGTGACTTATTTCTCTTGGGATGATGTTTTTCAACTTGAACTTTTAGACAGTCACTTTTGATAGTTTGAATTATGCAATGGCTTCAAAGAGAATGAGGCATGCTGATGCTTTTAGTTCCTCTGGCTTACACATCCCACACTATGTTGATCCAGAAAATATCAAACTCTATGAGTACTTTGGGATAGCCATATATGTGAATTCGGTGTATTTGACTAGGCACTATCTTGACATTGCAGCTAGTGATCTTTAGACTGAAATTATGACACTATTTTGCAATATGAGGTGGGGTATCCTTATTAAAAAGATGCCTGAAGTACATCCTATGCTTGTAAGAGATTTTCTAACATCTTTTTGTTACCGCTATGAGGACGAGGATGATTATGGTACTGTCCATTTCAAACTTGGTTGAAAACCTACACCATGGACTTTACTAAATTTTTGTAACATTTTGGATTCCTTTTGGATGGTGTAAAGGACTTGCCAAATTCCACCTTTAGTAAGAATTGGGAAGTCATCCAAGATCTTGTTAACCCGATGGTGTATAATTCTAGCCAGACTAAGGTTCATGCCTTGCGAAGTTATGCATTATGGGTTCTCCATGATCAGTTTTTATTGATCAACTTCTACAATTTTCTTTGTGGCCTAGGTGTAGTGAATGATAGAGAGTTACTTATATTGCGATATATGGTTAAGGGTATCAACTTGCATAGAGCATATCTTTTATAGTGCAAGATAGAGGACTTGCAGTGAAAACCCAATGTTATCAAAACAATCACTTTGGGATTGATTGCCATGATAATGGCAAAGGTGGTGAAGCACTTGGATATGGGGGATCCCCTTGGTGAACCCCAGTACATAGATTTTACAATGCTAAGTAATATGAAAGTGTTGTGGGACAAGCCACGCAGATATTGGATTGATAGGGAGGAATAAAGTGTTGTGGGACAAGCCATGTGGACATTGGACGGATAAGGAGGAATACTTGCAGTTAATCATTGTAGGGCATAATATGCCACAGAGAGAGGGAGATCAAGAGGCGCTTGCAACTAAAGAAGCCCCTTCCCCATAAATGATTACCTTTATAAAATAGGTGAATGCTCGGTTGGACGTACGGGCTGAGCAAATTGATAGATTGCAAAAAAGCTTTGAGCACTTCACCGAACATTTTTTGGAGAGATTTCCACTAACACCACCACCACCACTATAGTGATCTGAGCTCCATTTTGCTAGGGAAAACAAAATTGTTAAAGGGGGTAGAGCTTATCTAAGCTCAATTTTGCTTAGGAGAATTAGGAAGTAGAAAATCTCAAAACCTCCCTTTTTATTCATGAAAGTTCTATTTTATTTTGTGTTTTTTGTTTTCATTTATTTTAGTTTTTTTTGTCTTTTTTTTAGTTGTGTTGATTTGAGTGTAACTTTAATAGTAGTAACTTTGTATGATGTTTTTAGTAGTAATGATGCTTTCTATTTTTATCTGTATTAATGATATAGATGAGTTCAAGTATCACCTAGTTTGCACCAAGTTTAGTTTGCCCTAGTTTTTTTTTTTTAAATTTGAAATTGTTGAGCTTTAACTTAGAATGTGAAATGCTCAGAATCTATGTTTAGCACTAAGGCAATAATGTTGTTTAATGGAATTCTAGTGAAATTAGCATTCAACTTGAACTATATTTGTTAGTTTTTACATTTTGAACACTAAGACCAGTTTTGAATTAAGAAAAAAATCTATTGCATTGAGGTAGTTGAGCAAGGAATTTTAGGATACTAAAACCTTTCTCATCACCCTTCAAAGCATAGAAATAACTCAAACAATCTAGAAAGTGATCAAATTTATTTTCCTTGTTTAGCCATAACTTATCTTGTTTTCTACCATATATGTGTATATTCATCTCTTGTTAGCCATTTTGAGCCTAATGAGACATGCTTAATGCGTGCCATATTTATTTTTATTATTACACTCATTTATTTACCATATAGCCTAAAAGCTTTATCTTTCCTCTTAAGAATTAGCCACCTTAGTATTGGGATAGATTAATTTTTGTTGGATATTTTGAAGAGTGTAATTAGAGAGGGTTTTTGGTATCATTAATAGGGATTGATAAGAAGTCGGGAAAGTAATCTGAACTTGTAATTACCTACGTTATCATTGGTTGCCAACAATAAAGCTAGTAAGTACCAAAAAAAGAAGAAAAGAAAAGAAAGAGAAAGAAAGCTTGAAATTAAGCTAGTAGTCTATGGTAAAGTTTTAAGTGTGGGTTATTTAGAAGGGAAAGAATTATGAATTTTAAAAATGGGTTGAACTGGGAAATTGAGAGCATTTTTATTGATTTGTTTTCAGAATTATTTTGTGTATAAAGAGTTAAGTAAGTAGGTATGGTTAAGGGTTATGTATTTGATTCAATGGTTTGGAAATTTAGAAATGTTGGGCGATTCAATCAAAGAGAGGCTATTCTATTTATTTGTCTTTGTCCATTCTTTTTTAACCATTGCCTTAACCACATTACAAACAGATGAAATCCTAGTGATTTTATGTTTATTTTTTAGTTGTTTTGCAGAGATGACCTTCGAATTTCGATGCTAAAAGAGAGACTTATGGTGTTTATAGAGTTTTAAGTGTGAAATCGCTTGTACATTTAATTTAGGTGTACATTAATTCTAAAGTTTACCTATGAGATTGTATTGGTGTTTTGATTTTGAAAAAGCTTAAAATATTTTGATCTTGCACACATACAAAGAAACAAGCTTATATTTTGTTGTTTAAACCTAATTTAGTTAGAGTTTTGTTAAGTGCTCTTGTTGATTGCTAAGCATAATTTTAAATTTCATAATTCTTGGTTGAAGTTTGATTATTCTGAAAAGTTGATTTGCTCAATTTTGCTCGAGGGCGAGCAAAAACTAAGTGTTGGGTATTTGATAGCTTGAATTATAACTATATTATTAGCATATTTTAGTGTGTTTAGTGTTAATTTGATTAATTTTGTGTTTAATTTTTAAGTTTCTAATTTTGCGGACTTAACTGCATTTTTTGTGTTTATTAGGTGTTTAATTAATGAAAGAAGTAATTTTGCTGGAGAAAGGAGAAAATCAGCTTAACTTAAGTGTTTAGAAGAAGAAAGTCATGTTATAGTCCAAAATCAAGTCCCTCGGTGGAGGAGAATTTTTCCTCTATCGAGGAGAGCATGAAGAGTTAGGAAAAATACCCACCTCAGTGGAGGAAGAATTTTTTTGGTTGGGTTGTTATAATTATGTTTCACTGTTTTTCAGGGTTTTGTTGCTCTCCCTGTTCTGGTGCTTTAGGAGCCCAGTCGTTGGTGCTTTACTTGTTTTCAGGTAACATGACCACGAATTAATTACTATTTTATTTTATTTTTTACTTCAATTAGGTATGCATTTGACCTTCATTTTGCAACGATAAGTACTGAAATCTGGTGTTATTAGTTGTTTGTTCTAGAATTAATGATGAATTTTTTTTCTATTGATTTGGACTGCTAGACACATTTGAGACGGTTATTTGATTTAAAATAAATTAAGATGTTAATTCTTGTCATTTGATGTTCATAAGAATATTTCTTTAATTTTGAGCCACGAGGAGATGCTAATTTGTAAGATACTTGGTTAGATTCTATCAAACCACTTGCATGGGTGAAGATATAACAGCTTGCAAATCAAATTATAGGATATCATCTATGATTCTAACTTTTTGCTGTAATTTTATCAAGAATTTAGTGAGTTAATTAGGTTATTAATATAATTTGATAGACATAAATTTGCAATATTTAAAATTTTATGAAGAGATCCAATTTAGAGAGTAGTTGCAGAGATTTGAGATTCAGAGAGAGAAGTTGTTTCTTTTGTGTGAAGTATATGTGAGAAAGTGACACTTGAGGGACTACAAGAGGAGAGAGTTCCTTTGTTTTGTGGACATTACGTGTAATATGGGTTATATATTTTTAAAATATTAAAATGGGTTATATGGTTTGCAATAACCCACTATAATTATAAATTAAAAAAAAGGGTTAAATGGGTTACCCCAAATTTGAACACCCCTGGTTATGAATTTATTCTAAAAGCAAATGTTTAGTCAAATTTAAATGTATCTTTCAAGTTACAATTATTTTTTAAAATCATGTTTATAATTTTATGAGGTAATTGGAAGAAAAGAGATTATTGCATTGGCAAGGGCAGAAAGAAGAAGAGGCAACAATTAAGCTTTTTATTTGTGGCTTTTAGGGATTGTCCCTTTGAAATAACTCTTGTCTACATATTTTTATTCTTAAATTATACTTATTCTGTTTATTGGTAAATTTCTTTTTCTGGTTTTGCGCATGCCTCCTGAAACTTTGTGTGGGGATGCTCTACATGAATTGTTGGTTATAAAGTTCCTGCAATATTGTTCTGTAAGTTCATGTTCTGTTGTCTATGTGGATTTTCAATCCTGTTTTGGTTTGGATGCTACCCGAATTCACATTTTATGCAAACCCAGAACAAGGTATGGCTATTACCGTTGTTTCTCTGTTTTATGACTATAAACTCAGTTCTATGCTACCCCTATACGCTGGATATGCCTTCTGTAGTTTTTAGTTTATTGCAGCTTTTCTTTTTAAAAAGAAAAAAATATATACATGCTTTTTAATTCATAATTCTTTTTGGCAAAGAGGTCTATAGTTTTCTGCTGGCTTTTATCTATAGTGAATGCCAGAAGCTTGATATTGAGGTCCATAAGCTTTGTTTTGGTTGTAAAGTTTTGCTTAAACTGACTATATATACTTCTTTACTATTTATGTTTTTAATTCTACTGCGGATGAAATTAAAATTGATGAATAACAAAAAAACAAAGAAATAATAGTGTACAACTTCCAGAACAACTTTATGCTGAGGCAGCAAAGGAGATTAATTTTTTCATCATTCATGCTTTCCCCTCTTAACTATAATTTGGTCAAATATTAGGTGCAGTTTTTAATCAACAATAATGATTCATAATGAAAAAGTAGATATATAATTAGTGGTGATAGGATTAGAATCACAAGGATCAATATGAGCCAAAATGAAAAAGGTTTTGGTTAATGATCAACAGCATTGCCTCACCCCTTTCCTGATCTTTGTATAACTGCTGACCGTTAATTCTACTTTGAAGTTTTTCTAGTTTAATTATGTTTCAATTAATGCAATTTATCCCATCGCAATTGAATTATGATTTTTACTTTATAAAAAAGTTCATAGTAATGTGCAACTGTAAAACATTATCTTTTTTACTTGTTCTTGTAGAACGTCCACCTTTAGTAGGGATGTGTATGGTTAACCGAAAAATCGATTCGAAACCGAATCAATTTTTAGGTTAACCGAACCGAAATTTTAGATTTATGATTTTTACTTTAAAAATCGGTGGTTAACCGATCCAAAATTGAAACCGAATATATATATATATATTTTATGAATTATATTTTAAATTTTACAATTATATTTTTTAATTTTTGTGTAATTTATAAATATAATGATATATAATTTTGTAAAATATATATTTTAGTAAATAAACATTAAAATTATAGGCATAATTAACGTTCTGTTGTTAGTTTTATATTGAATATTTTTAATTTTTATAATTAATTAAGGAAATTTTATTTTTATTTTGATTATTTTAATGGATATTATATTTAATTAGTATTTTTTTCATTTTAAAGCATTTTTAACTATTAAAAATAATAATATAAATTGTATAATTTATTAAATTTATATATTAAAATTTTTTTGTAGTTAACTGATAAACTAATCCGAAAAATCGAGTTAAAAATCGAAATCGATATAGTGATTAACTGATAGTAATGAATTGATTTAAGAAAATTGTTAATGAATCAGCCTGGCTCATCCCTAACCTTCAGAAGGCCCACCTGATTGGCTAACTCGAAAAATGATTGCATTAGGGTCTGCAAGGGGTATTTCTTTTTACATGATCATTATGATCCAAAAATTATTCATTGTGATGTGAACGCTGCAAATATATAATTGGATGAGGAGTTTGAGGCTGTTGTTGGTGACTTTCGGTTGGCTAAACTAATGGACTATAAAGATAGTCATGTTACAACTGCTGTACGTGCAACAATTGGGCATATAGCTCCGAGTATCTCTCTACAGTAAAGTCATTTGTCTTTATTTTGGCATATAGCTCCAGAATCTCTCTCTACAGGAAAGTCATCAGAAAAGACTGATGTCTTTGGTTATGGGATCATGCTTTTAGAGCTGATAACTGGGCGGAGAGCATTTGATCTTGCAAGGCTTGAAAATGACGACGATGTTATACTGCTGGATTGGGTAATGCACTGACCACCTTCATACTAACTTTTTTAAATTTCTTATCTGCATTTTATCCCATGATCCAATCTCTTACGTGATTAGTATACTGAGTATTCCAACTTAGGTGATGCTAAATGATTGGTTATTATGTGGGTTGTACATTCTTTTTTGTGTTGAATTTATTAAGCTTTATCAACAGTAAACTTTGCCCTTGTCTTTCCTATTTCATCTACTTCCACTTTTGAACTGCTCCATATGTAGCGAAAGATTTGCTCACGCATATATGCAAACAACATTATGAAACTATTCATTTGACAAGGGATGTTCAAATATGCCTTTACCATAACTGACCTCCTCAGTAATTATTTTAGCAATATAGATTATTAATAATGAATCTTATGTTCACTACTGAAGCATTGCTTACTGCTCTGTATGCTATGTCATAGGTCACCTTCAAGTCTCAAATTGAGTCTATATGTGATATTCTGCAGTTGATTACCATCCTGGTTTTAAATCTTAGACTAGTGGTCGATGAATGAGGTGGTTGCAGGCTTAAGACAAGTTCAATAATTTGAAGTTTTCATTATTTTTCAGGATGTTCTAAGAGCATTTAGTGTTGAATTATGTGTTTCATATATAGATAGATCTTTTTTTTTTTGTATTTTACACAATAATTGGATAAATAAAATTTTAGATAAATTTTTGTACAATAATGCAAAACATTGTGCACGATATATACTTGTATTGATATTGTTTGTACAATATATATATATATATATATATATATATATATTGATTTGAATTATATTATATATTTTCAATTTAAATTTTAGATATTTAGTATTTAATTTATCATGTTTAATCAGGGATTTGGAAATAGGAAATATATAATTTTTGAAAAAAAATTAAAAAAATAAATAGAAAAAATTTATATTACCGACAACATTATGATAAAAGCATCCCTCGCTTCCATTTTAATAGTTTTAATATTTTATACTAAATATATTTGCCGAAAAAATTACTGATGAAACAATTTATCGCTGTTTATATTAAAATAAATTAATAATTTATTCATTAAACTTTATAAACGATGTACCGACAAAATGATCCATTGGTAGATGACCGACACGACGAAATATCCAATGAATATTAAATAAAACTACCGACGGAATGTTTTTTATAAATCTGTCAATAAAATCTATTAGTAATGTTTATTGATGAAATTTTCCTTCGGTAATTTGGTACCTGCAAATGTTATCTGTCGCTAAAATAATAAAAAACTATTCATAAGATCATTTTTTGCCAGTAAAAAGCATAATTCGGTTGATAAAATGTATTTTTTTGTAGTGATTTTTCTTTTTCAGATATGTCTAAGACCTATAAAATCACTTTAAAATATTTATTCTAAGACTCTAATACCATTCAAAGTGAGTCAGCTTTACTCTAGAAATTCACTTAGATGGAATTATAGAGCTACTTTGCGATCTTTAAAACTATTTTAGAGATTGGATTCTGAAATTTGAACTTTTCTTAATTTTCTGTATTAATTAAAGTGTCAAAAACTTGCAACAAAATTCAAAAACTTTTTGGTTTTTTAGAAAATAATTCTCAAATTCGCTTTGTTTTAGAGCCAAATCTTCTAAACATTCTGAAAAACTTTCTATACAGAGTGAGTTTAAAAATTATTTCTCAAGAACAGGGAGTTTTTAGGCTTTGTTGCAAGTTTTCGGGTACTTCAACGAATATGTAAAATTGAAAGAAGTTTGAAGTTTTTTAAAATGATTCTAAAGATTTCAAAGTAGCTTTGTAAACACCTCAGTGACTTAAAATTTCTAAATTAGAGCAAGCTCACTTTGAATGGTATTAGAGTTTTGGATTAAATATTTAAAATGATTTTATAGGTATTAGATGTGTATGAAAAAGAAAAAGAAATTTTGGAAGGAAAAAAATAATTTTGAGACAATATCATAAATTCAAGAAATTCAGGAAACAGGTAGGAACTTAATAAAGAGTAAAATTATAGTATAAAGACCCAATGTTTATTTTTAAAAGTTCAAAACTCAATCAAAGAAGTCAAATAATTTAAGGTATAAAGTATGAGAATTTTTTTTTTAATTAAACATGTATTGTGGATATATAAATAAATAAATAAAATAATAGATTAAAAAGAATTCTAATGCAAGGTCCCATAACGAGCTCCTGCAAGAAACAGGTCACAACCATGTTTGATATTTCAAACATGGCCGTGCATGATGCCGTGCACGCAACCATTTTGCGGCTTTGAACCAAAACTCTCAAAATCCAAAATTTTAAACGAATTTCGAAATATAACTTTTTAAGCAATTTTTCTTTCGTGTAAAAACACAATAAATTAATTCCTAACATCTAAACATACATGTACACATAAAATCAATTAAGCAAAAAGTGGATTATACTAACTAATCTCATGCTCCATGCAAATTTATTGTTCAAACCCTAATTATATTAAAGTTATCATGCCAATCAAATAAGGCATGAAAATTACACATCTAATATACATATTAATTACAATAAATTAATCATATTAACATGCTAAGGAACTAGTATTAACTAAAATAGATTTTTACATGTTGATCAAACTAAAATATACAGCAACAAGAACAAAGAAATTTAATATAACGTACCATAATCAAGATTGAAGAGATGGATTAAATTATACTCAAGTAATGGGCCGAAACTCCCTAGATATATAATTAATCTTTAGGAAATGGGAGTTTCACAAAAATACCCAAAAAAAATTACGCCATCAAAAAATACCACATTTTTTCCCCTTTCAAAATTGCTTTTTTTAAAATTTTCATTTTTAAAAGTACCCCTTTTTCAATTTAACTAAAATTCCCCATATCTTCTTTGTTAATTTTTCCATCTTCTTCTTTCCTTCTTCTTTGTTTTTTTTTTTCACCTTCTTCTTCATTTGATAGATTTCTTCGATTTCATCTCCATGCATCTTCTTCATTTGACGATTTCATCTCCCTACATTTTTTTGTTGGAGATATTGAAGATATTAAAGCTACGATTTTGTCTCCCTGCATTTTTCTCCACTCTTCTCCTTGGCCAGTCCACCTCTTCCATGCGATTAGTTTGTTTAATTCTATTATTTAAATGCTTGTGATTAGTTTATTATTTTTTTTTCTTACTTTATTTCATTGAATACATATTATGCTATTGATTTTTTTTTATATAATTCTATTTTTTGAATACCTTGTATTGACTTGTTATGTTTAATGAAATTATTGATGGTTATGTAAATTTTTGATCTAGTTTACCGACATTTAACACTTCTATATGATAAATTGTTTATGTAAAATCTGAGAATTTTATAAAATGGCTTATAATCTGTTAAAACTTGGTATCTTAATTGTTGCTTACAAAATATTTGACAAAATACCAATATGAACTTTTCGATATGATAAAATGTTCTACAAGATAATTAATTTCTAAATATTATTTTATTGATATTGTATTTTGATAGTTTTTTAATACAGATATGGATAACATTCCAGTTTTGATTAAATATAAAGAAGAATAGACCATTGATAACAAATGTGAAGGATGTGAAGTTAAAGGAGTATTAATACCAAATAATAATTGTAGTTATGAACATTTTATTGTTATAATATTAGAACAATTGAAAATCAATACAAAAATAACCCATTTTAATATAAAATATTTTGCTAAAGATTTTCCATTAGAAATAAATGACAATAGCGTGAAATTTTACTTGGAATTAAAGAAGGGGGACTCCGATCTCACAATGTATCCCTTATGTATTACATTGATTGAGCAAGGTTAGAAACAACAAATTTTATTTAGTTTATAACTTATGCATTTTAATACGAAAATTTGACACAAAAAGTAACATGAGTTATATTCCAAGTTTGCATTCTATTTTTTTAGTATACTAGGAAGTATACCAGGTATACCAGCCAGTATACCAAATTTTAAAACAAGTTTACATTGTGAAATTTGGTATATCTGAAAGTATACCAAGTCTACTAGCCGGTATACCAGAACAAGCTAGTATATAAAAAAAATAGAAAATCTTTACACTCTGAAGTTTAGTATACTGGTTGGTATACCTAGTATACCATCTAGTATATCAAAAAACAAAACATGTTTACACTCTAAAATTTGGTATAATATACCGTCAAGTATACTAAAAATCAAAACATGTTTGCACTTTAAAATTTGGCATTCTGACTGGTATACTAGGTAAACCATCTGGTATGCAAAAATTTAGAATTAAAATTATCTTCTGAATTTTGGTATACGAGATATACCGTCTAGTATACCAATTTAAAAAAATTAAAATTATATTATATATTTGAAAATATTTAAAAAAAATGCTAGTGTTTTGCTCATATGTATAATAATTGTTAATGTATATGTTGTTGGCTATTAATAGGTTTTACCTAGGTTTTTGTGAATCATTTTTAAGTGAATTTTTGATTTGAATAGCAATTTAGTAGTTAATTTTCATCATGTTTTAGTTGCATTTTTAATTCTTATCTTTTGGTTGTCAAGTTAGCTTAATAGTATTAACTATGGTGGGTTTAGGTTTAATCTTATTGATCTTCAATCATTAATGGTTTAGAAGGCCATTTGAAGATATAAAATTTTCATTAGAACCTTTAGACATTTAAAAGAAGTGAAAAATGGTGAGGGATGACAACCAGAGCGTTTCACCACCCAAGGCTGCGATATTTAGATGGATAGATGATTTCACCACCTTGGGTGGTGACACTGGGCAAAAATCACCACCTAAAGATGTGGTGACGGGGCTAAAAATGGGAATGCAATGTTTAGTCTATTTTCCCACTCTAGCTCTACTTTATTCCTTCCAAAACAAGCCCCATAGCTCTTCTATTACAGGTAGGATGCTTCTTCCATATAAAAGGCCATTCCATCTCTAATAAGGGTACGAAAACAAGATGAAGAATTGAAGAAACTCAAGATTTGGGATTCGAAGATTTCTGTGGAATTAAAGCTTCAAGCATAAAGATTTTCATCTCTACTCAATTTCAAGTTTGTTTTAACTATGCTGTTGAATTTGAATTGTTATTTTGGATTCTTGAACATGATTAGCATGAGTTAAATCTCTTTTAGAGTTATCTTTGATGTAGCTTGAATTATTATTTTTTTGTTTTATTTGATTAGTTTTCTTTGCTTATGCAATTGTTCTTTTTATCATTCTTAATGCTTTCAATTAATTGGCCATTGATTGATTTATTTATTTTCTTAAGATGATTACGGAAGGAAATTTTTGAGAATGAATTGAATTGTGAACAACACAAGAACATAGCTTGAATGGAAATAATATAACTTGACTTATGGAAACTATTGGGAATAATTATAGTTTTGTTGTCATTCATTAATAGCTATTATAAAAGATTAATGAAAATTGATGAATAAGTTTGACATCACTTGGGAGAGTATGTTAAATACATTAGGATTATTCTTTCCTTGCTTAATTAATTAAATTTGATTGCTAATAGATATAAACAAAAAGATAGATTCAAGTGAATTCAAAGATACCCTAGCTTCCCATCTATTGATTTTATTCAATCTTGTAATTATTTGTGTGATTTACTTATATAATTTTCATTTAGTTAATTATTTTAGTTTTCCTTGTCTAAATAATAGGAAATTACCATAATTTTGGTACTTAATCATCAATCCTTATGGGAACGATAACTCATTAACTCTTTATTACTAGAATCGATTTTGTATACTTGCAAAAATCGATAACAAGTTTTTGGTGTTGTTACCAGAGACTGAATAGATTAATATCAATAAAAAATAATTTTGGACAGCGAGAGTCCAAAGCTTTATATGATACTCGGGAGAGGTTTCAAGATCTTTTGACGAAGTGTCTGTATCATGGAACAGCAGATTGGATGTTAGTACATAATTTTTACACTATTCTCCATCCTAGCACTTGAATTTTGGTAGATGCAATAGTAGGAAGAGCTTTTATGGGACTAGAAATGGATGATGCAACGAAGCTTCTTATGGAAATTACAATGAATAACTTCATGTATAACTCATCCGAAAAAAGCCCCCTTAGGAAAACCAATGGACTTCTAAAAATTGATGTTATTTCTGCACTTAATCTTAAAATAGATGCACTAGTTATTAAAGTTGATAAATTAGTATTGAATTATGTTCAATCTTATGTGCAAGTTTGCAAAACATGTACTGGATAACATGGAACCAATGAATGACAAAAGAGAGTAACTTTCACTCAGCAAAGTTCAGAGTAAGCTCATTATGTAGCTAACCAAGGTCACCAATAGGGAAACCTATATTCCAACATATATAATCCTGGATGGCAAAATCACCTTAACTTTTCATGGACAAACTAGCATCATAGGTGAAAAGCTCCACCTAGATTCAGTAGCAAAAGAAGAAAACTTTATTGGAAGATTTAATTGCTAACCTCACCAAAGTAACCATGAATTTTATGGTCGATACCAATATAACTTTTCAAAATCAATAAGCCTCTATCAAGAATCTAAAGCTTCAAATTGGTCATTTGGCTTAAGCCATTACAAATCGAACTCAAGGTAATTTATCTAGCAGTACAGAGATAAATCCAAAGGAATAATTAAAGGAAGTTATATTGAGGAATGATAGAGAGCTAGAAGAGCAAAAGAATAAAGAAGTTGACATATTAAAAAAGGTAAAAATGGACATCAATGACAAGGGAAAAGGTGTCAAGAAAATGAAGCAAATCAAACCATATGTTCCATCAGTTCCTTTTCCTCAACGACTTTAAAAGCACAAAAAAGATAAGAATTTTCTCAATTTTTATATATCCTTAAAAAGTTGCATATTAACATTCCTTTTGCAGAAGTTTTAGTAGAAATGCCATCATATGCTAAATTTTTTAAGGAGATTCTCACCAAGAAGAGAAGGTTAGAATAATATGAAATAATGAAGTTGACAGCTGAATACAGTGCCATTATTCAGAGAAAACTACCTCAAAAACTAAAAGATCCAAAGAGTTTTTTTATTAATTGCAAAATATGAAATAATGAGTAGTAAAGCTTTATGTGATCTTGGTGCTAGCATAAATCTAATGCCCTTTTCTTTATTTAAAAAAATAGGATTGGGGGAAGTCAAACCCACCATCATGTCATTGCAACAAACGGATAGATCGATCAATTATCCGTTGGGTGTAATTGAAGACATCCTTGTCAAAAAAAATTCATCTTTCTTTCTAACTTTGTAATTCTTGACATGGAAAAGGAAGGAGAGGTAACACTGATTTTAGGAAGACCTTTTCTCCACATCGGATGCATAGTAATTGATAGAGAACAAGATAAGCTGACATTAATAGTGGGATAAGAACAGGTAACTTTTAATGTTTTTAATGCTTTTAAATACCCTTCTGATTTTTTTGATTGTAATCAAGTTGATATTATCGATGAATGTGTGGAAAAAACTTTAAATCAACCTAAATTTTTATGTTCTAATGAGTTGGTAGAGATTGATGAGGTACAGGTGGTAGGATCAAGAAAACATTGGATCAAAGAAAGATTTTGATAAGACTTATGCTAATAAAATGAAGTAAGTGTTTAAGAAGCTTGAGAAGGAATCAACCCCTACAGTACCTTTCATTACTAGAGCTCTTATATTGTATCTTAAGAAACTTCCAACTTATCTCAAGTATGCATTTTTAGGAGAATCTTCTACTCTTCCTATAATCATAGCTGCTGATTTGACAAAAGAATAAAAGAAAAGTTATTGCATTTTCTAAGTTCACATATTAGAGCTACAGGTTGGATAATAGCTGATATTAAGGGGATTAGCCCTACTTTATACATGTATAAAATTCTAAAGGAAGAAAATCAAAAACCTTCAATTGAACCTCAACGAAGATTAAATCCTAATATGAAGAAAGTTGTGAAGAAGGAAGTCATCAAACTTTTAGATGTAGGAATTATATATCCTATCTCGGATAGGAATTGGGTTGGTCCTACCTAAGTTATGCCTAAGAAGGGGGGAATTACTATTGTAGCTAAGGAAAATAATGAACCAATACCAACTAGAACAGTAATAGGTTGGCATATATGTATTGATGTTAGGAAACTTAACAATGCAACATGTAAAGATCATTTTTTTTCTTACCCTTTATAGGTCAAATGATTGAAAGACTTGTAGGATATAAATATTATTGTTTTCTAGATGGATATTTAGGTTATCTATAGATTTTTATTACATTGGAGGATTAAGAAAAGACTACATTCACTTGTCCATATGGTATATTTGCTTATAGAAGAATGCCATTCCGCTTGTGTAATGCACCAGTAACTTTTCAAAGGTGTATGATGGCTATCTTCTCTGATATGATTGAAGATTTTATTGAAGTATTTTATGGATGATTTTTCTATTTTTGGTTCCTCATTTGGTCATTGTCTAACTAAAATTTTCTGAGTTTTACAAAGATGTGAAGGGACTTAGTCTTAAATTAGGAAAAGTGTCATTTTATGGTGCAATGATGAATTATTCTAGGTCACAAGATTTTAGCACATGGCATTGAGGTGGATAAGGCAAAAATTGAAGTGATTGACAAATTACCACCTTCAACCTTGGTTAAAGAAGTATGAAGCTTTATTGGACATATGGAATTTTATCGCCAATTCATTAAAGACTTCTCTAAAATCACCAAACCTCTTTGTACTCTGTTAGTTAAAGATATGCCTTCTGATTTTAATAAAAAGTGTTTGATTGCCTTTTACAGAATGAAAAATAAGCTCACATCAGCACCTATTATGGCATAACTGGATTGGAAGTTACCATTTGGACTGATGTGTGGCACAAGTGATGTTGCGGTAGGAGCAATTTTTGGATAAATAAAGGATAAAAAGTTGTATGTTATCTATTATGCTAATCGGACTTTAAATGATGTGTAACTTAATTATGCAACCACTGAAAATGAGTTTTTTGCTATTATTTTTGCTTTTGATAAATTTCATTCTTATTTGATAGGAAATAAAATAATAGTCTTCACTGATCACTCAGCCATTAAATATCTCTTTCAAAAGAAAAAAGCCAAAGTAAGACTAATCAAATGGGTGTTACTTTTGCTTGAATTTGATTTTGAAATTTGAGATAAGAAATGAGTTGAAAATGTGGTAGCTGACCATCATTCTATATTGGAATTACAGAGAACCGATGATAATGAGTGCTCAATCAATTAATCATTTTTCAATAAACAATTGTATGCTGTCTTGGCAACTCGAATACCATGGTATGCTGATATAGCCAACTATTTAGCTTGTGAAATAATTCCCTCGAATATGATATATCAGCAAAAGAAGAAAATCTTTTATGATGTTAAACAATATTATTGGGAAGATCCATACTTGTTTAGATTATGTGTTGATCAAATTATTAGGTGATGTGTTCCTGAGCATGAAATGAATGATATTTTAAGATATTTCCACACTCTTGATTGTGGTGGTCATTTAAGACATTTTAAGACATTGACTTGTGATAGATGTCAAAGAATAGGTAACCTTTCTAAGAGAAATGAGATGTCGCTATAAAAAATCTTAAAATTTGAGTTATTTGATGTATATGGAATTGATTTCATTGGTCCATTTCAAAGATCCTGCTGAAACCAGTACATTTTGATGGCAGTGGACTATATGTCTAAATGGGTAGAAGTATTGGCTTTTTCAAACAATGATTCCAAAAGCATTATGAAATTCCTATAAAAAAATATTTTTTCCCATTTTGGAACCCCATGAGTTATTATCAGTGATGGAGCTAAATATTTTTGCAATCATTACTTAGATTCCTTACTAATCAAATATGGTGTGACTCATTGTGTAGGTACATCATATCATCCTTAAACCAGCAGATAAGTTAAAATATCTAATAGGGAAATCAAAAGGATTATTAAGAAAATAGTATATTCCTCAAGGAAAGATTTTGCACAGAAACTCGATGATGCATTATGAACATATAGAACAACATTCAAGACTCCGATTAGGATGTCCCTGTATCAATTAGTGTATGGAAAATCATACCACTTGCCAGTGGAATTGGAACATAAAGCATATTGGGAAATGAGGCTATTAAATTTTGATAAGAGAGCTGTAGGGGATAAGAGATTGTTACAACTTAATGAATTTGATGAGTTTCGCCTTCAAGCTTATGAGAATGCCAAAATTTATAAAGATTGGACAAAGAAATGGCATGACAAATGATAAGTGTGAATATTATATAGTTTTTGATATGTTTTGAGTTATGTTATTTAGTTGTTTTGGTTTTATTTAGGTTAATTTAGAGGTAATTTGTTGACATTGATGATTTTGAGGTTAACTCTATATTTTGTTTGATTTTCAGGTTAAAATTGATATAAAAGGGCTTAAAATGCAAAAAGGGCAAAGTTTAGGGTCAAAAATGCAAATATGAAGAATTGATGCAAGACAATTTAGCGTTCAGTCCAGAGCCTTTACACGTGACCATGTGAAGTTACTAAAGAAATCCATCCGTGGCCACGTGAAGGTTTGATGCTTAGAAGACATGGCCACGTGAATTGCTTTGTATTTTTTTCCATGGCCACGTGAAAGACTAAAAGGAGGAAGCATTAAAGACATGTGACCACGTGGATTCCAAGTGAAGGACCACACGTGGCCACGTGTGAAGAAAGACTGAAGGAACCCGTGGTCACGTGTAGAAATACACAATGAAGGGCATGGCCACGTGATGCAATTCCAACTTCGCGAAGGATTTTATCGAACTTCCTATTTTGAGCATAAATTACTTCCTAGTTGATTCTAAGAGTTTGAGAAGGAATCCACGTCTTCTTTTGCCTATAAATAGCTAGCTGAAATGCAAAAAAAGGGAAAGGAAGAAGAGGAACCTGAGAATTAAGCATTATTTTCCTTTAGTTTATTTTTACGTTACTTAGCTCTTCACTGTTTTCTTCAAACTTTGTTTTTATTTTTAAGAATGTCTTATGAGTAGTTTTCTTTACTTTTGCTAAAGGATACTTGAATCCTTAACTTGTATTGTTATGACTTGAGTTTGTTCTTCAATTTAATACAAGTTAGTTATTTCTTAGTTCTTAAACATAGTCTTGTCTTTACTCAATTTTAAGTTGATTTTTAACTTGATTAAGCATTGGTTAATTAATTGATTTGAATTGATTATTGGCTTGCATGCTCTTAGGTTAATTTATTTGGATTAATACATAATTATAACCTGAACAAGCTATAATTGTGTATTGATTTGAGTAAGTTAAGATTGAGAAAAGGGTAACTAAGAATAGGTGGAAGTTAAATCTCTTGAGAAAGGCTTTAATAGACATCTAGGAGACTTAATTCATTTCTTTATGCTAAGTGTTAAATTTATTTGAATAAGAAAATTTGATGCTTGGAATGATAATCTTGAATAAAGTTATCTAGTTTTATTAAACTGAATTCTCCATAATCACTTGTATGTGTTCTTTTATTTAAGTCATAGCAATACTTGTTAAGGTGGATGGTCTTTTAGTGAAAGTTGTTTTTAAGATCAATTTTTACCTCATTTAATTTACTTGCTTTCAATAGATCTCTTCTTTACTTTAGTTTTTTTCAATTGTTTTGTTTTGGTTTTAAATTATTGTTTTTTAGTTTTAATTCTCCAATCATCACAAATTTGGGATTTCTCTTCTTTCTTTTACACACAAAAATTGGTTTTGAAATTGAAATAGCACATACAAGCACAAGTTTCCCTTGGGTTCGATATTTTGGGTCATTATCTTATTTTCCTATATTACTAGCCGATCTAGTACACTAGCTAGACACCGGTCAAGTTTTTGGCGCCGTTGTCGGGGAAAACATTGGCGTTTGTTTATTTATTTTGATTTTAAAGTTATTTTTGTGTGTTTTTCTTCTCTTCTTCATCTATTTTCTTATTTTCTTTTTGGGTGACTAGTGGTTTATGGTGAGAGATGACCCCATCCTACCATTAGACCCTGAAATTGAAAGGACATTTCATAGGATTAGAAGGTTAAGAGGCAACATGAATGATCCAGAAATAGAACAACCTATGAATGATCCACCACCTAGAATTGAAGAGCAACACATACCCCACCAAGCTCCCGGGAATGGGTATAGACCTAGAACCATTAGGGATTATGCTATCCCTAGGTGGAATGAAGAACATAGAACTATTAGGATTCCTCATCACCAACCCTTTTAGATTAAACCTGCTACCATCACAGTGGTACAAAGAAACCAATTTTAGGGTTCAGACATAGAGGATCCTGCACAACATTTGGATATGTTCTTAGAAGTGAGTGATACTGTGCAAATTCCTAATGTATCGACTGATGCAATTAGGTTGAAACTCTTCCCATTTACCCTCATAGGAAAAGCTAGGGATTGGCTACAAATGCTATCAAATCAATCCATCAATTCTTGGCAACAAATGCAAGAAAAATTTCTTTGCAAGTTCTTCCCACCTACTAAGATTGCCCTTATTAGGAAATAAATTAGTGACTTCCAGCAATTTTATGAGGTGCCATTCTATGAAGCATGGGAAAGATTTAGGAGACTTTTAAAAAGTTGTCCACATCATGAAGTTCCTGTTTTTCAACTAATGCATATCTTTTATGCAGGTGCCCATCCATCAACAAGATCTTTGCTAGATGCAACCTTAAATGGTAGTTTCATGAACCAAATTCCAAAATATGCATTTTTGCTTCTTGATGAGATGGCCACCAATGACGCTCAATGGACAACCTCTAGAGCAACTCAAAAGAAATAGGGAGTTCATAATATTGATGAAGTAGCCACGTTAAAAGCTCAATTAGAATTAATGGAAAAAAGACATTTAAAAGAAATAAATGAGCTTAAAGCTAAAAATGTTTCTATACTATCTAATGAAGTTGATTCTTATGCAAGAATTTCAGGACCTTTGGGAATGAAGAATAATGAAGGAATGGTAGAAGAAGTAAATGCCTTGAATCCGTATAGCAACACTTATAATCCGGGGTGGAGAAACCATCCAAATTTTTCATGGAAGGAAGTTAATCAAGGTTCTTCTTCTAAACCTAATCCTAGACCTCAATTTAACCATAATCAACCTCCCAATAATCAACATCCATACCAAAACCAAGTGCCACCACATTACCCAAACCAATACCCATCACAATCATACCACCAACCACCCGATTTTCAAAAATCTCAACCTCCCCCTCCTCAAGAAAAGAAATCAAATATTGAGAAAATGATTGCAAACTTTATGGCCTCCCAAAATTTAATTTTAGCTAGCCAAGATGCTAGATGGAAATTACAAGATATTTGGATGAAGAAACAAGAGGAATCCATTAGGAATCTAGAAAATCAAATGGGATAACTTGCTAGTTCTTTATCTAACCAAACTCAAGAGACATTTTCATCCAATGTAGACTGAAATCCAAAGGAGAAAGCCAAAGCAATCACCTAAAGGAATGGGAAAGAGCTAGATAAGACTAAAATTGGTAAAAATTCTTCCCCAATAGTGGAACCAACAACGGAGGTAAGTAATTCTAACTCAGAAAATACTAAAAAAGTGTCTCCAACGGTTGAGAAGGGTAAAGGTAAGGACAAACTTATTTCTACTGTTCTTGATGAATCTCAATTACCATTTCCTGTTCTAGCTAGAAAAGAGAAACAAAATGAGCAATTGAGTAGATTTTTAGACATGTTTAAGAAGCTACACATAAATTTACTATTTGCTGAAGCTTTGTTACACATGCCTAAATATGCTAAATTTATGAAAGAATTGTGCACTAATAAGAAAAAGCTAGAAGGCATGGGAACGGTTCAATTATCCGGTAATTGTAGTGCCATATTAACCAATAAAATTCCCAAAAAATTAGAAGATCCTGGTAGTTTTACATTGCCTTGTGAACTAGGAGGAAATTTTGTTGGGCATGCTTTATGTGATTTGGGTGCTAGTATTAACTTGATGCCTTATTCAATTTGCAGGAAATTGAATATAGGTGATTTGAAGGAAACCCGAATGATGCTTCAATTGGCGGATAGATCGGTGAAAAGGCCAAAAGGAATCATTGAGGACTTATTGGTGAAAGTCAGAAATTTCATTTTTCTAGTTGATTTTGTGGTCATGGACATGGAAGAAGATAGGAAGGTACCATTAATTGTGGGGAGGCCATTCTTGAACATAGCAAGAGCACTAATCAATGTTCATGGACAAACGATTACTTTAAGATTCAACGAGGAGGAAATGATTTTCAATGTTAATAAAATTTTAAAACACCCCTCGTATGATTTTGAAGAATCCATTTACTTTGTTAATGAAATTCAAGAATGTGCCAACAAAAAATAAGAAGATATCATTCTCAACGATGAACTTCAAAGTTGTTTAATGCATCCCAAGACAATGGAAGAGTTGGTACAAAATCTGGAACAAGAGCATAGTGAAGATAAGGGAATGTAGGATGAACCATCCCCTCCTAAGGGAGATTCTAAACTTAAAACACTTCCATCTCATTTGAAATATGTATTTTTAAGTGATAATACTGATCCGATAATTATCTCATCTTCTTTAACAGATTTGGAAGAAGAAATGCTCATTGGAGTCCTCAAAAAGCACAAAAGAGCAATTGGTTGGGCAACATCCGACTTGAAAGGAATTAGTCCCAACTATTGTACACATCGTATACCCATGGAGGATAATTTTAAACCGGTGGTGCAACCTCAATAAAGGCTCAACCCAACTATGCAAGAGGTAGTGAAAAAGGAGGTATTAAAACTACTTGATGCAGGTATTATCTATCCTATCTCTGATAGTAATTGGGTAAGCCCTGTTTAATGTGTGCCCAAAAAGGGAGGAATGACTGTAGTGATCAATGAAAATAATGAATTAATTCCTACATGCACGGTAACAGGATGAAGGGTATGTATTGACTATAGGAGGCTGAATAATGCTACCAGAAAATACCATTTTCCATTACCTTTATTGACCAAATGTTAAAAAGATTGGCAGGAAATAAATTTTATTGAACAAATACCTATAGCCTCAGAAGACCAAGAAAATACAACATTCACATGTCCATATAGAACATTTGCATATAGGAGAATGCCTTTTGGTCTTTGTAATGCACCTGTCACATTTCAACGTTGCATGATGGCCATATTTCATGACTTTATTGAAAAATTTATGGAAGTTTTTATGGATGATTTCACTATTTATGGTCATGATTTTGAATCTTGTTTGCATAATCTAGCATTGATTTTGAAAAGGTGTCAAGAAACTAATCTTGTGCTAAATTGGGAAAAATGTCATTTCATGGTTAGAGAAGAAATTGTTTTAGGGTATAAAATTTCTGAAAAAGGCATTGAGGTTGATAAAGAAAAAGTTGATGTAATAGAAAAATTACCTCCACTAACTAGTGTAAAGGGCATTAGAAGTTTCCTTGGTCATGCGGGGTTTTATCGTCGGTTTATCAAGGACTTTTCTAAAATTGTCAAACCACTTTCAAATTTATTACTTAAAGATGTTGCATTTAACTTTAATGCTGAGTGTTTGCAGGCTTTTAACCTATTGAAACAAAAATTAGTTAGTGCACCAGTCATTGCATCATCCGATTGGAGCTTACCATTTGAAATTATGTGTGATGCAAGTGATTATGCAGTTGGAGCAGTCTTAGGACAGCGGAAGGAGAAGATTTTCTACACCATCTATTATGCAAGCCATACACTCACCGGAGTCCAAGTAAATTACACTGCTACGAAGAAGGAGCTTTTGGCAATAGTCTTTTCGTTTGAAAAATTCAGGTCCTACCTCTTGGGATCCAAAATTACAGTGTGGTCGGACCATGCTGCATTGAGACATCTTTTCGCCAAGAAGGATACCAAACCAAGACTTATCCGATGCGTATTACTACTCCAAGAGTTTGATGTTGAAATCAAAGATAAGAGAGGAGCAGAAAATTTTGTAGCTGACCATCTATCTAGATTGGATCATGCTAGCATCGAAAAGGGAGAAATTTCTGACTTATTTCCCGATGAACATATTTGTGCTTGTTATACTTATGAAAAATCGGTTCCATGGTATGCTAATATAGCCAACTTTCTTGCAGGTGGTTATCTTCCTAAGGAATTTACTTGGCAACAAAAGAAAAAGCTCATAGCGGATGCCAAGCATTACCTTTGGGATGATCCATATCTTATCAAGATATGCCCGGATCAAGTACTAAGAAGGTGTGTACTAGAATTGGAACAGAAATCTATCATGCAACAATGCCATGGAGGTGAAGTTGGGGGATATCACGGGCCAAATAGAACAGTTCAAAAAATACTCCAATCAGGTTTTTTCTGGCCTACTTTGTTTGAAGATGTGAGATCTTTTAGAACAACTTGTGATAGATGCCAACGAGTAGGAAATATATCCAAAAGAGATGAGATGCCTATGAACAATGTGCTGGAAATAGAAATCTTTGATGTATGGGGCATTGATTTTATGGGACCTTTTCCAAATTCATTTGGGTTTAAGTATATCTTGGTTGCAGTAGATTATGTGAGTAAGTGGGTAGAAACAATAGCTACTAGAACATGTGATGCAAAAATTGTGCTTGAATTCATTAGGAAGAATATTTTCACTAGATTCAGAGCACCTAGAGCTATTATAAGTGATGGAGGCAAACATTTTTTCAACCATCAATTTAAGACCTTGCTTAAGAAATTTAGTGTTAAGCACAAAATCACAACCCCATACCACCCTCAAGCCAATGGACAAGTGGAAGTATCTAATAGGGATTTGAAGTCAATCTTAGAGAAAACAGTAAATAACTCCAAAAAAGATTGGTCTCTTAGGTTAGATGAGGCTTTATGGGCTTATCGAACTGTATTTAAAACTCCTATAGGTATGTCTCCCTTTAGAATTATTTTTGGAAAAGCATGTCACCTTCCAGTCGAATTAGAACATAAAGCTTATTGGGCTACAAAATTTCTTAACTTTGATTTGAGAAATGCAGGAGAAAGAAGAAAATTACAGCTCAATGAACTCGATGAAATTCAACAATGGTCATATAACAATGCTGCGCTTTATAAAGAAAATACCAAACAGTGGCACGACAAGCATTTAAGGGTAAAAGATTTTGTTCCGGGAATGTTAGTGCTTTTATAATAGTCATCTTTGTTTGTTTCCAGGAAAACAAAAATCGAAGTGGCTTGGACCATATCAAGTGATGTCGAGCAGTAATTTTGGTGTAGTGATGGTCAAAAGCTTAAAGGATGGACGTGAATTTACAATCAATGGTCATCGACTCAAACCATACCAAATCGGACAACAAGAGGTTGCTGAAGCAACCATGGTTCTTCAAGATACCTAAAAAACAGTTTGGAGAGTCTAGCTGGAGACTCCAAAACCTCAGAACTTCAACTTTCTATCTCTTTTATGATTCCAGTCAAATTTTGTGTTTTTGTTGCATGTTTGTGTGTTTGTGTGTTTTGATTCATGAAAAAAGTACATTAACAAGGTTTTAAAATGAAGACATATTTTGCCTGACAAGAAAATTGGTGTTTTAAAAGCTTGAAATGGGAAAATTGCATTTAACGAAGCTTAATTGTGCATATATGTTCAAAGATGCAGAGAAATACATGGACACGTGACCACGTGTGGCTTTCCCTTTGCCATCACGTGGCCACGGGTTATTACACTACCAAAGACCACTTGAATCACGTGACCACGTGTATTTCACAAGAGAAACATCATGTGGCCACGTCTAAGGTTACTGCCCCATTTAACTTAAAACACGTGACCACGTGGATTCCTAGAGAAGGACCACACGTGGCCACGCATGATCCTTGCCCAAGAGCACACATGACCACGTGTGGTTCTTCCCTTGAACCTCACGTGGCCACGCCCCATCCCACTGCCTATATACACACTTTCACGATTTTTTCTTTTCTTCTTCTTCACCTTATACTTGCTCTCACCCGTGCCCACGCTTTACCAACACAAAGATCAACCGTGACTACGGACTTTTCACCTACCACCGATCACCACCTTCTCCGACCACCATTTTTCTCTCTTTTTGTCATTCTTTCTCTCTCTCCTACCTATCATCTCTTCCCTTTCCTCATTTTCTCCATTAAACTAGGGTTTCACAACTCACACACTCTACTTCAATTTTGTGTTGTATTTTGATTCAATTCTCATCTTCAAGTAAGTATCTACTCTCCTTGCTTCTTATTTGTCATTTTCATATCATTCATTTCATTGTTTTGTGCTTTATTACTTATGCATGTTTGGTTTTGAGGTTACTTTGCACTCAACATTTTATTGTCATGTTAATTGCTTTTATCTCTTTGGATGTTTATGAGTCTTACATGCATGTCATAAATGCTTGGTATGTAATTGGATAATGAGCAATCTTTGCTATGATCTTTAAATTGATACTCAAACTTGTGCTCATAACATGCTTGATAAAATGCCTCAATGAGTTTTTCTTTAAAAACATTTAACTTTCACTCTTTAGATAGCATGTTTATGATTTGCAGGGATGCTTTATGACCTAATTCACTTCTTATAAGTTTGGTTCATGAGCTTATTCATGCATGATAGGCATTGTTTTGACATGTTCTTTGTGCCCAATATATTGAATGCATTTCATGCCTATCATTTTGATCTTCACTTATATACGGTGCATTTATGCTATCAATTTTTCATTTCATCCAAGTGTGCTTCGATTCATTCAATGCATGATTCATGTGCTTACACCTTAGTATATCTTGGGTTATAACTTGACAATTACACTATGATTTTCTTTCTTTTTAGTGGCACCTCGAAGAACCAAATATCCTGAAGTCATAAGTTCTTCTGGAGTACGCATTCCGCCATATGTGGACAAGGCTAAGATCAATAAATTTGACTACTTCAGCAAGTGTACCTATGTCCTGCCCGCTTATCTAAGTCAATTATTTCTCAATGTTTCGGCTGGAAATCTGTGAGATCATGATATAGAACCATTGATCCAAAATATCCAGATATGGCACGAGATTTTCTGTATTCGTTTGAATGCTACTTTAAGAGAGATACGGAGGACGGCACAGTCAGTTTTAAGTTTGGTAAGCAAGGATATTCTTTGACTTTCAGTCAGTTTTATGAAATTTTAGGATTTGTGCCAAATGCCCCAACTGAATTGGAAGATACATCCCCTATGGAGAATTGGGTACATGCTTTACGGAATCATGCATTAAGAATCGTTCATCGATTTTTGGTAAAGAGTATGTACAATAATTTGAAGAATGCAAGAACTATTAGTGTGTCTCAAGCAATGGTTCTCCGATGCATGATGGATGGCATAACAATTAATGGAGCGGGAATTATAGCAGCTCGGATCAAGGAATTGCAAAAAATGCCAGGACATATGGATACTATTTCCATTGGGTGGATAGCTACAGTGATGGCAACTACAGTTGAACATCCGAGTTATGGAGACTCACTTCCAGGAGATTTGCCTTGTATTGATAACAAGATGCTCAAGTGGATGAAAATTTTGATTCTTAAGCCTCAAGCTCATTGGGCAACTCGGGATGAATACCTAAGAGAGAACAATATTCAGATTGAGGAGCAGCAGGAGGAGCCAGATGAGGAGCATATTGCCACAGCTGTACCTTCCCCCATCAATGAGCCTATAACACCTGAATGGGAAGGTCCATTTAATCAATTAAGTAGCCATTTGGATGCTCAACAAATTAGGCAAGATCAAATGCAAGGAAGATTGGACATGCTTCGGGATACGGTGATGGCGGGCAATAGGACTGTTGAGCATTTTATCCACCACTTTTGGCAGTGGTTTCCTCCATCTCCGCCTCCACCAGAATAGATCTTCATTTGCTGTGGATAGCAAAATTTTGAGGAGGGGGTAGCCTCTTTTTAGGGAGTTTGTCTTCAACTTTTCCTTTTCATGAATCGGGTTTTGTTTTGTGTGTTTGGTTTTCTTTTATTTTGTTTTCTTTTATAAGTTTGTTTGTTTTCTTAAGTATGTTGAAAACTTATGTAGTTCACCTTTTCATTTAGTTTGCATGATAACTTAGTTTGCCCTAGTTGACTTTAAATTTTGGAACAAATTGGGCTTGGACATGGAATATGCATATTTTTGAGCCTTTGCTTAGTAAGAGAACATTTATGTTGTTTAGTAAACCTTTGGATAGTTTAATCTTCAGCTTCATAAATATTCGTTAGTTTCCAAATTCTTGAAAGCACTTAGACCAATTTTTGACTTAAAGAAAAAATCAATACAATGAAGTAGTGAAGTAAGAAAATTTAGAGCACTAGAACCTTTCTCATCACCCTTCAAAGCATATGAACAACTCAAGCAGCTTAGAAAATGATCTAGGCAACAATTTTTTTTGTAAACTTTCTTAAAAGACTTGTGTCCTACCTTGATAAAATTATCCTTTGTTAAGCCATTTTGAGCCTATAGGGTATGCTTAATGCGTACCATTAATGTGTTCTTATTGCACCTAATATTTCAACCATATAACCTAAAAAGCTTTTATCTCACCCTATGGAATTGGCCACTTTAGGATTAAATGGATATATGAAAAGATTAAAGTTTTATTGGGTTGAGCAAAAAAATCTTATGAAAAGTCATTGATAAAGTTAAAGTGAGAAATTTACCTTGTATTACCTTGAGGTTAGCTTATGAATGCTAGTTTCTTAAAAAAAATGTTTGAAGTTTGAAAAAAGGAAAAAGAAAGAAAAAGAGAGCTAGCAAATATGAAAAAATATAAGTGTGGGGTAGTACAAGAAAAAAATGAAAAAAATATTAACTTCTTGGTGAAAGGGCATAAAGAAAGTTTGAAAGTGAGGCAAGAACGAGCAAAATATGTTAGGGTTTAGTAATATATTTTATCTTAGAGTGGTTATTCATTTTGAGTATCTTTTATCCATTCTTTGTTAACCAATACCTTAGCCCCATTACAACCCTTGAAAGACCTAAGTGATTTTAAGTTTGTTTTGAGTTGTTTAGCGGAGATGACCTACGGGTTCCGGTGCTAAAGGAGAGGCCTATTGTGTTTCTAGAGTTTCAAGCGCGAAATCGATTGTATGCTTATGCATTCATATATTCTAGACTTCATTACCTAGTTGTGTTGATGTTTTGATTTTTAAAATTGCTTAAAATGATTTGGTCTTGCACACACTCAAGGAAACTAGCTTATATTCTCTTGTTCGAAGTTGATCTATTTAGAGATATTAAGTGCTTTTGTTAGAAATGCTAAGTTTGGTTTTGAAATTGCATATCTTTGTTCAAGTTTGATGATTTTGAAGGTGGAATTGTTCTAATTGCTTGAGGGCAAGCAAAGTTTAAGTGTGGGGTATTTGATAAGTGTGAATATTATATAGTTTTTGATATATTTTGAGTTATGTTATTTAGTTGTTTTGATTTTATTTAGGTTAATTTAGAGGTAATTTGTTGACATTGATGATTTTGAGGTTAATTCTATGTTTTGTTTGATTTTCAGGTTAAAATTGATATAAAAGGCTTAAAATGCAAAAAGGGCAAAGTTTAGGGTCAAAAATGCAAATATGAAGAATTGATGCGAGACAATTTAGTGTTCAGTCCAGAGTCTTTACACGTGTCCATGTGAAGTTACTGAAGAAATCCACCCGTGGCCATGTGAAGGTTTGATGCTTAGAAGACGTGGCCACGTGAATTGCTTTGTATTTTTATCCATGGCCACGTGAAAGACTAAAAGGAGGAAGCATTAAAGACACTTAACCACGTGGATTCCAAGTGAAGGACCACACGTGGCCACGTGTGAAGAAAGACTGAAGGAACCTGTGGTCACGTGTAGAAATACACAATGAAGGGCGTGGCCACATGATGCAATTCTAACTTCGCGAAGGATTTTATCGAACTTCCTATTTTGAGCATAAATTACTTCCTATTTGATTCTAAGAGTTTGAGAAGGAATCCACGTCTTCTTTTACCTATAAATAGCTAGCTGAAACGCAGAAAAGGGAAAGGAACAAGAGGAACCTGAGAATTAAGTATTATTTTCATTTAGATTGTTTTTACATTACTTAGCTATTCACTGGTTTTTTCAAACTTTGTTTTTATTTTTAAGAATGTCTTGTGAGTAGTTTTCTTTACTTTTACTAAAGGATACTTAAATCCTTAACTTGTATTGTTATGACTTGAGTTTGTTCTTCAATTTAATACAAGTTGGTTATTTCTTAGTTCTTAAATATAGTCTTGTCTTTACTCAATTTTAAGTTGATTTTTAACTTGATTAAGCATTGGTTAATTAATTGATTTGAATTGATTATTGGCTTGCAAGCTCTTAGGTTAATTTATTTGGATTAATACATAATTATAACATGAATAAGCTATAATTGTGTATTGATTTGAGTAAGTTAAGATTGAGAAAAGGGTAACTAAGAATAGGTGGAAGTTAAATCTCTTGAGAAAGGCTTTAATAGACATTTAGGAGACTTAATTCATTTCTTTATACTAAGTGTTAAATTTATCTAAATAAGAAAATTTGATGCTTGGAATGATAATCTTGAATAAAGTCATCTAATTTTATTAAACTGAATTCTCCATAATCACTTGTATGTTTTCTTTTATTTAAGTCATAGCAATACTTGTTAAGGTGGATGGTTCTTTAGTGAAAGTTATTTTTAAGATCAATTTTTACCTCATTTAATTTACTTGCTTTCAATAGATCTCTTCTTTACTTTAGTTTTTTTTTCAATTGTTTTGTTTTGGTTTTAAATTATTGTTTTTTAGTTTCAATTCTCCAATCATCACAAATTTGGGATTTCTCTTCTTTCTTTTACACACAAAAATTGGTTTTGAAATTGAAATAGCACATACAAGCACAAGTTTCCCTTGGGTTCGATATTTTGGGTTATAATCTTATTTCCCTATATTACTAGCCGATCTAGTACACTTGCTAAATACCGGTCAACAAACATATTGTAAGACACGAGTTTTATGTTAGATAAAAGGCTATATTATTTAACTCTAGTTTTAAGCTTTTTTCAGGTGAGCTTCGATCTCATTGGTCTGGTCTATTCACAATTTTAAGGATTTTCCCACATGGAGCTATCGAAGTTTAAAGTGAGGATCATACTTTTAAAGTAAATGAGCAGCAACTGAAATCGTATTTTGAGTGTGATAGCATCTCATCCATCGAAGTTCGCCAACTTGAGTAAAAGGGCATAATTCGATCTAGCTATAGACGTTATATAAAGCACTAATTGGGAGGTAACCCAATCATTCAATTAAATATTATTTTAGTCTAGTTTAATTTATTTTATTTCATTCATTCATTTATTTTTGAATTTTAGTAGACTTTTCTATTTTATTTTTATTTTTTAGGTTTAATGTTTATTTATATTTTTTTATTATTAATTAGTGATTTTATGATTTTTAATTTATTATTTTTTGCAGATTTATAGTTTTCCTTTAAAATAAAAAAAAATAAAGAGCAAAAATAAAAACATGGAAAAAGTGGGAAACTAAAGTAAAAGAAGACAAAACTTAAAGAATGACAAAAGGCAACAGTGGTTTCACAAAGCCACATCGTGAAATGCAAAATGGAAAAAGCCCAAGTAAACCAACAATTGCAATTTGGCAGTGAATTTCACGATTTCACACTGTGAATTTCTTTTTGGCAACGATTTTAGCTCTTTTTATTTCAATTTCTTTTCTTTGAATTAGTAAACCCTTTTATATGCCTAACCCATGAAATAGTTTTTCCCACTTTAATTCAGCATAACATTTCACCAGATCCCATCGTGAACTGAAATTTGAAAAAAAATTGCTTTGACAGTCCCGATGTTGTTTTGCTGTTGATTGAAATTAGAAATAAGTCATTTTTCTTTATCATTCCTCTTTTCTTCTTCTCCTTCTTCATCTAAGTATATATATATATATATATATATATATATATATATATATATATATATATATATATATATATATATATATATATATATATATATATATATATATATATATATATATATATATATATATATGTTGTTTTTGAATCCCTAGTTTTCCTACTTGGGGATTTTAGAAATTAGATCCATTGATGTGGAGAGAATAAGAGAAAAGGAAGAGTGCAGCATATATATGTTGTTTTAGAATCACTAGTTTTCCTACTTGGGGATTTTAGAAATTAGATCCATTGATGTGGAGAGAATGAGAAAAAAGGAAGAGTGCATCAATTTCCACTATAAGGAGTCAGAAGGTAGTAAAGAGGCAGCAAAAACAAGGAAAAATGTCTAAGAAGAAATTGAGACCATCGCACACCATCGTCGAAAAGTAGGAAGTAGTTGAACCCCGAAGACTCGTTGAGCCTAATTTTCATTTGGTGCACTATTCCAGCAAACCAGGTATGAACTCATTCGCAATAGACATCATGGTGCTATGAAATATTTTGATAAGAATATACTTTAGACTTTGGGTTTGTTTAATGATGTTTATGCTTTAATGAAAAGAATTGGCTGGGGATCTTTCATGAATTTTGAAAATCATAGTTAACATGACCTAACCTTAGAATTTTTTTAGTTCTATAAAATGTGATGTAAGCCTACACCATATGAATGATGTTGATACATTCACATTCAGACTTAGAAATAAGAGCTATAAGCTTAATTTAACAACTTTTAATTCTATTTGAAGTTGCCTAACTAAGGCAATCGCTCCTATCTTAAGGACTTTAGTATGTCTGGTGCCTGGCGTATACTTAATAATAGTGGTGAAGATTTTCAACCTACAGTGAGTAAATCATCTAACTTGTTGCATGCATTCCGTTATATTCATTGGGTGTTATCTTATACTTTTTGTAGTAGGGGTAATAGCCAAGGGTCTGTCATTAAGTTTGTGTTGTTCTTTATGTATTGTATGCATCAAGTTACTCAGGTTTATGGTGGTATTTGACTTTTAGACCACCTCAAAAAGGGGGCTGACCAAGAGAAAGGAAAAATTATCATAAGAGGCTTTGTTATAGCCATAGCAAAATATTTCAGAATAGGAAACTTAGGTCCATTTTCAATATAGACCAGTTATACGAATTTTGAAACTCTTCATTTTATGGAATTCTGTAAATGGGATGCTAAACAATCAATGTTGTTAGATAAAACTGGCAATTCTATTCCGGTTGAGAAACAACAGGTTCAAGGTATGCATGACATTTCAAAAGAGCAGAATGAGCAAGAAGAGTGCCTAATTTCACTACTCATTAAACAAAGCTCCTTCAACACCACTTTAACTATTGAGCAGTTGAAAGATCATATTGATGCAAGAATTGATGGTGTGAAAAAGCAAATCTCTAACTTACGGGATCAAATGGAGGTTTTAATTGCTTCCCACTTTCCATGTTCTCGTCCACCTCCGTAGTCTCTCATATTGTGTGGTCCTTACCATTTCAGGGAAGTGTTCTAATTTCTCTCAATATTTTTTTATTTTTTTCCCTATCAATCATCTTTATTCTTTGAGGTCAATGCATATTTTAATTTTGGGGGTGGTTGCAGTCTTTTTTGTGTGATTTGTTTTGTTATGTTGAAAAAAAATTATTATGTTGAAAGAAAAAATATTGAATTAAATTAAGCTTGGACTTTGTTTGGCTTTTAAATTTGAATGTATTTGAGCTCGATTTTGAATGATGACATCTAAATGAAGACTAAGTTAAGCTAGAGTATAGATAGATAGTGGCTAAGTTAGGTTGATCATTCTATGCTTAAGCTTTATTTTGTCAATGAAAAAACTTTCTAAATCATGACTTTCAGATCTAGATTGATTTATTTTAATAAGCTAGCAAAAATGATTTTTTCTCATCTTTTTGCATCCAATATAATTAATTTTAACTATGTTTCTTAAAAATAGGATGTATGAGTTCTAAATAAAAAACTGAACTTTCTTGCAACAAATAGTGTTAATGCATTTGGAAACTTTATTTTAACCTTGCCTTGATATGCATAAACTTTTAAAATTTTAAGCAGTGAATTTAGAAACATTTGATGTCACAAAACCAAATAGAAAAAAATATAAATGTTTATCTTTTCCCTTTTTGAGAAGTGGTTTACCAATATTGGTTTCAAGTGGTACGGCACTTGTTTTCCTTAAGCAAGGTTTATATAATGATTCTTGTGAATGAAAAAGATCAATGCTAGGAGAGCATTACCCTATAGGGGCCATTCATAGCTTAAAATTTTCCACACAAGTAAAATGAAAAAAAAAATGGTGGTTCACCATCGCTAGTTGATTCAGATCGTTTGGACCTATTTCCCTTAAGCAAAGTCTCGATAATAAGCTTTGTGTATAGAGAAACTGGTGTGGACTGCTGAGAATTTATTTTGAAATGCTAACTTCTTATGATAAGTCAATTTAGCTTTTAAAGCCATGGTTTATAGGAAGTTGTAATTCAGTGGATTTGGAGTTTTAAAGGAAAAAGGAAAATGTACTTGTGATAATTGGTAAATTATGCCTTTACTTATCTTGGTTAAAATTGGTTGTTATCATATGAAATTGTAAGTTTGAATTGCTTAAAAGTGTGGTTTACTCTTCTTTACTCGAGGACAAGCAAAATTCAAGTTTGGGGGGTATTTTCTTAGTAGGTTTTACATAGGTTTTTGCGAATTATTTTTAAGTGAATTTTGGGTAAAATAGTAGTTTGGTAGTTAATTTTTATAATATTTTAGTTACATTTTTAATTCTTATCTTTTGATTGTTAAGTTAGCTTAATTGTATTAATTTTGGTGGTTTTAGGTTTAATCTTATTAACTGTCAATGATTAATAGATTAGAAGGCCATTTGAAGAAATAAAATTTGCATTGGAAGCTTTAGAGGTTCAAAAGAAGTGCAAAATGGTGAGAGATGACAACAATAGGGTTTCACCACCTAAAGCTATGATGTTTAGATGGACAAATGATTTCACCACCTTATGTGGTGATATTGAGCAAAAATCACCACCTGAGGGTGTAGTGATGGGGATAAAACGTGAATGCAGTGTTTAGCCTATTTTCCTACTCTAACTCTACTTTATTCCTTCTAAATTTAAGCCCTATAGCTCTTTTTATTCCAGTTAAGATGCTTCTTCCATATAAAAAGGCAATTCCATCTCTAATGAGGGCACGAAAACAAGATGAAGAATTGAACAAACCCAAGATTTGGGATCCAAAGATTTTTGTGGAATTAAAAAGTCAAGCACCAAGATTTTTATCTCTACTCAACTTCAAGGTTGTTTTAACTATGTTATTGAATTTGAATTGTTATTTTGGATTCTTGAACATGAATAGTTTTGAGCTAAATCTCTTTTAGGGTTATCTTTAATGTAGCTTGAATTCTTATTTTTTTTTTGTTTTATTTGATTAGTTTTCTTTGCTTATGCAATTGTTCTTTTTATCATTCTTAATGCTTTCAATTAATTGGCCATTGATTGATTTATTTATTTTCTTAAGATGATTACGGAAGGAAAGTTTTGATATTGAATTGAATTTTGAACAACATAAAAGCATAGTTTGAATGGAAATAATATAACTTAACTTGTGGAAATTATTGGAAATAATCATTGTTTTGTTGTCATTCATTAATAGCTATTCTAAAAGATTAATGAAAATTGATGAATAAGTTTGACATCACTTGGGAGAGCATGTTAAATATATTAGGATTATTCTTGCCTTGCTTAAGTAATTAAATTTGATTGCTGATAGATATAAACAAAAAGATAGATTCAAGTAAATTCAAAGATGCCCTAGCTTCCCATCATTGATTTTATTCAATCTTTCAATTGTTTGTATGATTTACTTATATAATTTTTATTTAGTTAATTATTTTAATTTTGCTTGTCTAAATAATAGAAAATTATCACAATTTTATTACTTAATCATCAGTTTTTGTGGAAACGATAATTCATTCACTCTTTATTAGTAGAATCGTTTTTTTATACTTGCGAAAATTGATAACATTGGCCTTAGTCATAACAATTGTGATCTTCTTTACCTGTCAACCTCCTCTTCTAATAAGACTCTATTTATTATTGTTCATGGATTCAATAAAACAATGTTAAGGTATTTTCTTTTCATACTACTTCGGATAGATTGAAAAAATTAAATGATCCTAATAATATTATATCATCAATGACCATAAACTTTTAAACAATTAATAAAATATTTACAATTGTTATTTCATTCAAACACATTGTCAAACTATAACAGCTTTTCTTTTATAACGTTGGAAACATTTTTCAATTTAGGTCTTCTAGGAGGTGCTTTAAATTCACTCTCAACCCCTTGCAGCTTCTTTGTCAAGTCATGAAAATATAAAAAGATTATCAGTCTAACTCGATGGACTTCTATATTAAATATTAGCAACAGCTTCTACCTTCACGGGGACATTAATATTTGAATGGAAATACTCATGTTAGTAAACAATATGATCACAAACCCGAAAATACAAAAACCATTGAAAAATAATAAAAAACACAAATTAAAAAAATATAGAAAATGAAATTATCTTCTGGAATTTTTTATGCTATATAATATACCCTGTATACCTGCTAGTATATCTAATTATAGCATATGATTTTAATTTTGTAATTAGGTATACTGTATGGTATACCAGGTATACTAAAATTCAGAAGTTAATTTTTATTTTGATACCAACTTACAGCATATGATTTTTATTCTGTAATTAGGTATACTGCATGGTATGCCAAGTATACCAGCTAGTATACCAAATTCTAAAAGATAATTTTTATTTTGAAATTTGATATATCGGTTAGTATACTAGGTATACCTGTTGGTATATCAACTTACAGTATATGATTTTGATTATATAATTAGGTATATTGCATGGTATACTAGGTATACCAGCTAGTATATCAAATTTTAGAAGATAATTTCCATTCTGAAATTTGGTATACCAGGTATACCTGTCTGTATAGAAATTTTAGATCATAATTTTCAGATCTATAACAATTCTATACCTTTAAAACAATTGTATTTCAAGAATTTTTTGCTCAAATAACTTGAATAAAAGAAAAAAAATCAAAATAAAAAATAAAAACATAAATTATAAATGTACCTTTAATGTTTTATGCTCCTTGGATAAAATCTTTAATTTCTTAGAAGTTCTCTCAAAATTTTCATCTTGTAAGATTTTTCTTTTACCAGATGTAGTCCCCTTCTTCAACTGTTTACTAGATTTTGCTTTATTATTATTATCCCTTTTCTTCCTTTTTATATTTGATGAATCTTGAGAATTTAACTCCATAATCCTTTTATCTTCACGTTTCTTCAACTTACCCAAAATATCAGAAGTATGTCCCATTTACAACAAGTCTGAACAAAAAGAAGAATAAATAAAAAAACTAATACAAATTGTACAAATGGAAGTAATATATACCTAGTATATATAATTAGCTTAAAAAAGGAATTGCATAAGCTATTTAACTTGAGCTTGCTAGCTAAATGGAAGACTAATCAAAACATTGACCAAACAAAAACCATTCACATATAGAGTACTCTAGCTATTCATACATAACACATTTACATAATATCAGCATTCTTGAGCAATTTCAAATGCCTATTGTATTATTTGTTTAGAACAAACAAAAGGCAAAATGCGTGCTTTAATCTAAAGAAATTATTTCAAGAGTTAAGTTGGAACATTGTAATCATAAAAACAACACGAGTGAGTAAAGAGGCAATAGAAGAAAAGGAAAACATAGAAGAAGGAATAGTGAAAAGGGGAGGTAAAGTGGGTAATATGATGATCACAATAAAGGATGTGGGTACTTCTAAAATAATGAATAATGATTAATAAAAGAAAAGAATTGGTAGCAAAGTAATTATAAGAAAATGATTCATTCATGATTTCATCTCCAGCTACCTCAATCATTATGTCTTTTTATTAAAATCTCCTAAAAGGATAATTTCATTCTACAAATATATATATAAGGGAAAAACAAAATTCTATTAACCTAGCATTTACAACTTCTAATGCCTACAGTACTAATGGAGTCAATGTTAAAAATGCAAGCAAGAAACACAAACATCAGCATCAACTAGATGAAATCATCAGGAGATTAATTGGATTTTTAACTTTGACGAAATTCATTAGAAAACCCCTCTATTCCATATTAACCTAAAAAGATGCTAAATCAGAAATCAACATAACCCATCAGTAGAAAATCAAGGAATATAAAATACAAATCCATCAACAAAAACGTTAATAAACAAAAATAACAAAAATGAATAAATACAAAATAAAAAAAGAGAATTAAATCACACCTTAAAATAGAATCAATCGACAGAAATAGCTTGAGGAATCTGTAGAAAATGACTCGAAACATGAGGAACAGAAGAATATGTGAAAATCACGAATCATAATCAAATCTCTTACTAAAATGTTAAGCACAAATATACTCAAGTTCTGTAACTTATCTCATATTAAAAGGCACATAAATAGTAAAAGCGAAACAACTAACAATTGCATTGAAGAATTAAAGAGAATAACCATGAACATCAAACTATATCCGAAAATGGTGCTTTTTCAGTCAAACAAATGCATCAAATTAACTCTCAAATCCTCAACAAATTAATAATCAATATAGGGATTTCTCAATTCCAACATACACACCATTAATTCCTCACAATAACGCAAAATTTAAGTTGCAAAACACAACTTAAATCAAAATAAACAATCTAAAAATGAAAACATGAGAAAAAAAATAACTCACTAGTAAGAAATCGCGGCGAGAAGCTGCGATTCAATCGAAATGATAACTATTAGAGCGTTGGTTAAAGAAATAATTGTCAGAAATCGAGTGAATCAAAAAAGAAAAGCAAAGAAAGTGAAACTTACAAAGTGCTGAAGGTCGGCAGGAGAGCGAGAAGTGAGATCGTACCGATTCAAGTGAGAAAATTGTAGAAGAAGGAATAGAATAAATGGATTCCGATCGGTATTTAGGACTTAAAACAAAATATATATTTTTAAAAATAAAAAATAAAAAAAATATTTTTAAGGAATGGTTGTGCTTTCAAAACATTAAGGTTAAAAAAAAGGATAATTTTAGAAAATTTGCACGTCTTCAAGTCCCTCGAACAATCGAATCCGCCAAATCTTTTATTTGGGTATTCTTAGTAAAGATTTAAATTTTTCTAAAAAACCCTTCCTTTGATTCTTTATTTCTTCTTAATAATTTCCTTAGCCTTTAAGTCAAAGAGAATGAAAATCAGATCCTTCAAGTGAAATCCTAAAACTAGCTCAAGGACATTCCTACTTCCTAGTGCAGTTAGAAAAAGGGATTAAATCCCATTTAGGAAAAGATTTAAATTTTCGATTCTGGAATTAAGGTGCAACACTTTCGCATTGGGTAAACGCCCCAAGATCGTTTCGGCTTAAAGCATGCCCCACAATGATCGTTTTCATCAACGAATGATGCCAGGCCACTTTACACATACTGTCCACTTGGCCCTTAATGCTATGCACACCTCAGCAAAATGACCATTTTGATGTTACATTAGGAGCGCAGCCATGTACTATTTTGCGGACATAGTTGTGTGGCGCATTTGGCTTCGACCTTTTATTTCATTTTTGAAATTTTAGTGGATTCAATCATTTTCCCTTCCGACCTTTATTTAAACGATAAAAATTATCATCATTAGATATCATTTAAATTAAAAATTTTCACTATTTATAAAAAAAAATATTATTGTAAAAAATTGAAAAATTTATAATGAATAAAATGAATAAAAGTGCATTACAAATTATAGTATGGTCTAAATAAAATCTAATCAATTATCACGTAACGAAAAATTAAAGGCTCCAGAATTAAATATTT
This sequence comes from Excoecaria agallocha, assembly GCA_037975025.1. Classification (NCBI taxonomy): domain Eukaryota; kingdom Viridiplantae; phylum Streptophyta; class Magnoliopsida; order Malpighiales; family Euphorbiaceae; genus Excoecaria; species Excoecaria agallocha. Next base: position 53,566,739 of record CM075811.1, on the reverse strand, counting down.
AGGCAAAAAATTAGCTTCCAATAGTTGATTGAATAAAAATATTAAATACCTCTATAGCAGTGATTGGTTAATATATATATATATATATAAAGTACTTCAGACAAAAACTAAACCAAATAGTCCAAAGAGGCTTCCATCGTTCGCCGATGTTTGCTTCCTTCGGTAGCGTATCCACACTGGAAAGAAAATTTGGACTGTGTTTACATGGCAGCTAACATAAATTGTATTCTATCCCACTCCAACCTACTAACTCGTGCAGAAATATAATACCACGCGTCTATTTGTGTACGCGGATACAATAGTTAATGTGTTTGATAATTCATACGTAACATTTGAGAAATGGTTGCCGAAAGAAAATTTTATTCTTTTTTAAAAATTGAATTTCTAATATATAAAAATCTGGTGTGATAATCCTAATGTGAACATGTATATATACCTCACTTAGACGTTCTTATTCCCAAACACCAATATTATTTTGATATTTCAAGCAATATTAAATATTATTCTAATAATTAAGATTAAGTATGCAATCATACCACAATTATAGGACAATTTTTAATATCAAATCCAATAAAAAATCTTATAATATCAACTCTAAAATTCAAATATTTTTTCGACTTAAAGACTCTTTTAGTTTTTTTTTCGTTAAAACTAACAAACATTAAATTTTTTAATAAAAAAATAATTATTTTAATTTTTATCTAGTAATTAATATTATTTAAAATCAATAATAATTTTTTATTGTTATAATTAATAAATGTCAATAATTATCCAAAATAAATTAAATTAATTATAAATATTGATGAGGAAATTTAATTACACTACAATTTAGATCTAATTTATTTTAAAAATAAATATGAGTTATTTGATGAAAAATAAAATAAAATAAAAAAATATTATTTTTTTTTAAACTCAAACTATCTGTATTTGCTGCATAATTAATTTAAACCATACGGAATCAACACTCTGGTTTGGGAGGTTGTCTCTAAAGAAAAGTCATGACATATGATGGGCACTAATTACTTAATCAAGTTTCTAAAGAAGAAGAAGAAGAAGAAGCCACTTTATTCTTACGTTTGTAAGGCAGGTGAGACAAACGCGTTTTTGAATTTAGGATTATAAAAAGGATGCATGTGAAATGTGATTTCTATATTAATTTATATTTTAAAATTTAATATAAAATCTCACTAGATTTAGATTATTCACATTAAATACAATTTAGACGATAATAAAAAAAAATTATATATTTCAATTATATCAATTCAGTTCATATTAGATCTAATGTATTAGATCTAATGCCATTGACAAAAAAATCTAATGCTAAGTTAAACTTTTATATACCTACTTCCGATAGAAAATCACATTTCAGGCCAAAATGTTTGTATTTTAATAAAAAGAAGCAACCTCCACAAAGTCAAAGAAAGGAAGCTTCAACTGCCTGTGTTTTACGACTTAATCAATCCTACTTTTTCATCAAACGTAGACTTCCTTATATAAACCTCCATCAAAGCAAATCTCATATAGCATAGAATCTAAAATTCATTTCTTGAGTTTCAATATCAAACATCAATGGCGGATCAGCAGAAAATCCATCCAGTCAATCAAGATGTGGAGGCTGCACAGCCACCCACTGTTCCCCTAATGCCAAGAAACTCTTCCAAGTCCGATGAGGCCTCCGCGGGTCCGCACTACCCTCCGTTTCAACGTACCCTTCCTTTGCCTTACTCCAAACCACCGAAGAAAAGAAGCTGTTGCTGCAGGTGCTTTTGTTGGACACTTTGTCTTCTCTTGCTCCTCATAGTTATAATCGGAATAGTCATCGGAATCCTCTACTTGGTTTTCCGGCCAAAGCTGCCGGATTATTCTATTGACAGATTGCAAATAACCCAGTTCAACCTGAGCACAGATTCAAGCTTATCAGCTGCTTTTGATGTGACAATAACTGCAAGAAATCCAAACAAGAAAATAGGAATTTACTATGAAGGAGGGAGCCATATAAGTGTATTGTACACAGATACAAAACTATGTGAAGGTTCACTGCCCAAATTCTATCAAGGCCATCAGAACACTACTGTGCTTATTGTGCCATTGACTGGCCAAACACAAGATGCCAATGCCTTGTTTACTTCTCTTCAGCAAGAGAGCCAGCAAGATGGTATTGTTCCTTTGAATCTCAGGGTTAAGCAGCCTGTCAGAATTAAGCTTGGAAAATTGAAATTATTTAAGGTTAAATTCTTGGTTAAATGCAAGCTAGATGTTGATACTTTGTTTGCTAATGATATTAGTATTAGAAATAGCAGTTGTAAGTTTAGGCTTAGGCTATAATTAACTTCTTGCCTTCCGGATGTGAGACGGTGCGCGGGCGTACATTCGGACCGTCGAGCAGCTAGTTTTTTATTTTAATTTTTTTATTCTTGTGATTTCTTTTCTCTTATGCTATTTTCCCCTCATTATTATATATAGAGCTGTGGTTATTTGGTATTACTTTGATTCAGGCACATATAATATAGATACATATTTTTAAATACAAGTTACTTTTCCCTCTGTTGTTCTTTTATATATGGTTTTGGAGAGACACATCAGTCCATCACAGATCCTTAAATAGAGTAAAAATAAATTTCAATGCAGCAAAAGAAGAACATCTTATTATAAGTAAAACTAGAGCCCCGATTAGGAATGTGCTCAAATTGTTTTAGCTCTCTCCAAATTGTGAATATCTGACTTCCCATAAGGCAGACTTTTAGCCCAATTTTTATTACATTTACTTAAATTTTTAAATATTTATTGTTTCTCATATCTATAAGCTTAAACTTCCTATCGAAAATGAAAATTGCAGGAGAAAAAGTGAAGGTGGAAAATGCGAGTGTATTTTCAATACACTCATATATTAGATAGATTTGGCATGGACCGTCGGATCTTTGTAACTATAATATCCAGCCACTGAATTTTTTGTAATAATATACTGACAACTAAAGCCATTGGTTATTAATATTTAAATAAAAAACCAAATTTTTTTTACATGGGAGAAAGAGGCCAACGAGGAAATATGGAATGGTTGCTTTTAAGGGCTCCACTTTTTTTACAATGAAAAAGAAGGCATGGACCTTATTTCAATAATTAAGTGTTAAGCTAGAAAATTAAATTGGATAAAGTGCAAAAAAAAAAACCTTAATTTAGCATATTTTTTAAAACAAAAAAATAGTGAAGGGACAAACATAAGATTGGAAAATGGAAGTCTATTGTTGAAAATTCTAATAAAAAAATAAATAAAAAACATAAAGAAATTGAAAACAGCAGTTGTTAAGCAAACATTTTCCAGGTGTCCATATGCCAACAATTTTCCAAAGGCACCGGCCACGTCTACCCTTTTGCGTGTGTGTGTGTATATATATATATATAATTCATCGATCCTTTGCTCTCTTAAAGCTTTGTTCTTTGTATATTCCGCTTCAAAATTATGACACATATTGTAACGTACCGAAATTTTGAAGATGGTAATTGAATCGAAAAAGGGAAATTTATGCTGGTAATGGAATGAAGGAATCAAATTTTGGCTGGAAATTAATATTTTTATTTAAATAAAATATGATAATAAATAAGCGATGAAGTGGCATATGATAACAAATAATTTTAATTAAAACACATTTTAGTAATAAGCAGAAATTAATTTAAGTAGATATAATAATAATAATAATAATAATAATAATAATAATAATAATAAGAAGAAGAAGAAGAAGAAGGAACAAAGATATTTTGGGGAAGTCCTTATAAATGTCTAGACAAAAAAGAGATCATGGCCACATATTTATCAAATAAATAAGAATTAAAAGATAAAAAAAGGAAAAGAGGAGCAGGGGCAAGGTGAGAGGGGGGACGGAGATCGTAGAAGGGAGAGCAGCCGATCAGCGCCCACGCTTACCACCCTAGATGGAGATGACTTGCATGTGCCACGTAGTTCCCCATCACCGACATCGCCTCTAGCGGTTTGAGCGTTGTTTCCTCCTTCGATTTCTCTCTTTTGGCTGAGAATTCATCCCAAATTTTTGGAGTTTGGTGGCGGCGAATGGCTACACGATCGGCACCGATGGGACCCCGAGGTTGAGATAGTTCCTCCGATATCTACTGCTCGTCATCACTCTCTGGAAACTGTTGGATCACAGAAAAGAAGCCGCCACTTGTTCAGTGAGATTCCGACCAACTCAGGCGCAGGCGGCGATTGAGCACGTGATCACCCACCGTGGGTCTCTAAGGCCCTGAGGCTCATATCAGCAATAAGGGTGCAACTCCAATGAGGCTCCGGTGAGCACAATGATGGTCAGGGCCGGAGAAAAAATGCAGGAAACGATTCCAATGGTTATGTGACTACCAAATTTATCTCTGTAAATTTCTTGAAAATAAATTATGAAATTTAGTTATCAAAATTGTCTATTATTTTCCCAAAGATTGGATATCTGTTTCTGGTTTGTTTTAATTTATACAATATAATTGATTGTTAAGCCTATCCATAAATGGTTATTTGAAAATTTAAGTCAAAGATTGCTTTCTTGGTATTTGCTTAGAATGATTTTTACATAACATATTATAGAATGCTGTAGTGGTTGATTGCATTTATTTCTACTATTTTAAAAATAACACAACATGGTGGTTGATTGCATTTATATTAATTGGTTGATAATTAGTTGGCAGTGTATGTTAGATGATAAAAATAACCAAATATTTCATGTATGCCGAGATACGCTCATACATGTATACATTTGATCACGTCCGTTCCTATTATTTAACCCATAAATCTAATTATGAAATTACCTTATTTGATTAACAGTTACGCAAGAATGAAATGTTGATAGATATTGGATGTATAAGCGATTAACATCAGATGGTTTGAGTTTGCTGAGGGAGTTCAATCATTCATTGAATATGCAAGTTTGTAGCCTGCATAGATGGATGGTCCAAAAATTAGATACCCATGTAAAAAGTGCAAACATATTCATTTTCTCCCTACTAATGAAGTGCATCTACATTTGTTAAAAAAATAATTTGTTCCAAATTATTTTGAATGGACACAATACAGGAAGCCAATAATTTATAGCACCTCTAGGGGTAATGAAGTAAATTCATCAGTAAAATATAGATGGATTTGCACGGGGAGTTTGAATTAGATCAAATAATATGGATGCAAATGAAAATTCTTATACACAAATGGTTTATAACGTAGCTGGTTATTCCTTTTAAGAAATTATGCAGAATCTTGAAGAGGAACCAAATCCAAATGTAAAAATTTTTTTTGACTTACTAGAGTCAGCTAACCAAGAATTATGACCAAACTATGAAAATATGACTCAACTATCTACAATTGCCTGAATATTGAACATAAAGTCTGAAGGCCATATTTTTGAATGCAGTTTGGATAAAATTCTTATATGGTAAAATGATTCATTGCCTCCTGATCATTAAATGGTTGAGAATTTTTATGAAATGAAGAAGCTTACTTGGGGTCTTGGTTTGCATATTGAATGAATAGATTATTGCAGGTTGGGATGTATGTTGCTTAGGGGAGAAGATGTGAAATTAGAAGAGTATAAATTCTATAGTCAACCTAGGTTCAAACTAAGAAAGAGTACTAGGAACTAAAAATTAGTTCTTTGGAAGTGGATGTATATTTTTCGCTAACCCTAAGACTTTAAAGGCTATATGTCTCTGATGTTACTGCATCTCACATGAGATGGCATAATGAACATGAACAAATTCATGGAAGTATGAGCCATCCATCAAATGTTTTCATATGAAAATATTTCAATGACACCTATATTGAGTTTGCAGCAAAAATTTGAAATGTCAGATTGGGATTGTCCATGGATGATTTTCAACCTTTTGGTCAATCCAACCAACAATATTCATTATGATCAATCATAATTACTCTATATAATTTACCTTAATGGATGTGTATGGACAAGGCATACACGTTCTTGACGGTGATTGTGCTAGGACCTACAAATCCAAAGTATACAATTGATGTATTCTTGCAACCATTGATATCTATCAACTTTGGGATTTTGGTATTAAAACATATGATGTGTCCCTTAAACAAAATTTTCAGATGAGAACAACTTTGATGTGGACTATTAGTAATTTTCTTGCATATGTTATGTTGTCTAGATATAGTACAGTAGAAAAATTGGCTTGCCCTTACCATGGCAATGATTCTTATGTATTTCATCTTCCTAATGGGGGGGGGGGGGAGCAAAACATCTTGGTTTAACAACTACAAGAAATTTCTTCCTCTAGATCACCCATTTAGCCATAATAAATAAAAGTTCATTAAGAATAGGATGGTACAAAAACCTCTTCCCCCTAATAACTATGGTGAATATATATTCTGGGAGATTGACGAGTTAGGGCTTCTGAAATTTATAGAACTTGAAGCTGAAGAGGTTAATAGGAGCATAAGTAATAACTTCTGTTGGAAAAAATGGAGTATATTTTAGTATTTACCATATTGGAAAACTAATTTGATATGTCATAATCTAGATATGATGCATATTGAAAAAAAATATTTTCTACAATCTTTTCAACACAATCATAAAAACTAAATGCAGGACAAAGGACAGTGCAAAATCAATAGTTGATTTAAAAAAATTTTGTAGAAGTGAAATTGGCTAAGTTCTTTTTCTCGGGGATTAGAGTTTATAGCTAAGATAATTTACAATATTTTTAGTTAATATGAGGAATTGTTAAGTGAGCTCATACAGGAAAAATCATAAGATAACATCAATAAAAAAATGGAAAGAAACTTTCCACGTTGGTTTGTAAATTATGTAAGTTTTTAACTTGCAATAAATTGAATCTTTTAATAAATTATTGTTAAACTTACAAAATAATATATTTATTGATTAAATACCTTTTTTTTAAAAAAAAACTATGTAGGCTTCTGAAAATAGAATAGAAAATATGCTCATATGTGATCATACGAAAGGACCTTTATGAATTGTTAAATCATATACAACCTATTTTGTTAATGGATATAAATTTCATACAGAAAATTATGGGCATAGCATGGCAACATTAAAACAACGAGGTTTGCATACAAAGGGAATTGATGTATTATTTTGAAAAAATTATTGAGATACTTGAAATTGAATACCCCGCATTGCTGATAAAATGGTGTGTACTTTTTAAGTGTGAATGATTTGATCTTACTCCTAACGTTGGAACAAAAGCACATAATTGATATAATCTCATTGAAATCAACTTGTGGGGAAGATTTAAACAATTTGAACCATTCATGTTGGCAATGCAAGCAATCCAGGTGTATTATATCCCTTATCCTAGCTTAAGATGAGATAAGTCAGATTTGTTAGCAGTCTGTAAAGTAAAACCAAGAGATACTTTTGAAGGATAGGCAAAAGGAGAAAGCAAGACAAATGAAAGTGAAGCATTTCAGGAAGAAAAATTGGATGTACATGAAATAAAAACATATTTCAAGAATGAACCTTTAAATGATCCAAACAATGAATTTGTGAAAATTTTATCCGAAGAGGATGAGAAATCCATATATAGATGGGTAGAATTATGAAGATGAGCCCGAGTTTAATTCTAAATATTTAGAAAATAGAGGATGATTTTGATGTGCAATTAAGTGATGATAGTGATTAATTTATGTACGTTTTATTTTATTATATCATAATCCAAATGTGTTATTATTGTTTCAATATAATATTGTTATATATACTGTAATTATATTGTTCTATTAGAAAAAAATAATCCATTTCTTTGATTTTCAAAATATGCCACCCAAAAGAAATAAGGGAGTGTAGGCAACTAGGCTCAGATTAATATCGAATGGAGACGATAGTGCACAAGTGCACCCATATCATTCTGTAGGGTCTACAGTTTAGGTATGTCATATCCAGATCCTCACTAGCCATATCAAGCATCACATTCACCAACTATAAACCCTGATGGCTCTCATCATTTACCAAGTAATTTAGCATCCAACAACCTAAATATATCAGCATAATTTGCAGATGCATCTATTTTCACACCAAAACCTGAATCTATACCGATAAATGTACTGGGAGTAGATGCCGAGGATGAAGGAAGAGGCCTCTAGCCTGATGCGAAATGAGTTGATGGAAGAATTTGTTAGTGTAAGCCCTAGCCCCAATACATTGTAACGAAACACTTGAAATTAATAAAATGAGGCATTTGTTTTATCCTTTGTATTCCTGTGCATATCAATTGATAAAACTATCCAAGAATGTCGTTTCGGTTTAAGTTATCATGTGTGAGGCACATGGATTGTAAGACCTTGAAACAAATGAGACATCATTCTAAATATCCCTAGTCAGTCATTGTTATGGAAATAACAAATGAATTAAGACTAGTATGCTCTCTCTGATCTTATGAGTTCTGTCTTACGGATCATTAGGACAAGAGTGTCAATCAGAGATCATAGATACATGTTAAAGAACATGGTATCTGGATTCGATCCGCTCATGAGAACACTACATGGTACAAGTCATAAGTGTTTCTCATATGCAAGTTTTGTATCGGAGTTCTTAGACCTGAAATCTCTATGAAACTCTTTATGAATTACTGTGTACTTTGACATACACCTAACGTGCTCGTAACAGAGTGACAAGTACGGGTATGATTGGGTATGCACTGATTCATGTTAGAGAGCATGAGAGAAGTGAAGGGATTACCCCTCTCGATAAGAGAGAAAAATATCACCGGCCACTTGATCAGTGAACTGAGAAGTGTATGGCCATACCGAGATGAAATAATGAGTAATCATTATTTATCTGACAGTTCAGTGTCACTGGAATATCAAAAAATGAATTAATGTATATAAGGATGACTAGTTCCATGCCTTATATTAATTCTGATATTTATGGGTAAGGGACTATGCGAAATTGCATTAGGTCACCAAATGCCATATGCATTTTCATTTAATTTGGAATGCTATAATATCTTGCTAGAGAATATATATAGCCTTTGAATTAATTTATTAATTCATTGCCAACATTAAATGGACCTATAGGATCGCACACAAAGCATTGGGCTTAAAATATTTAAATTAAGTATTGGGCATTAATTTGGGCTTTTAATTAAAGTCAAATTAATGTATGTAATGGGTTATAAAATTGCTATTGGGCTTTGGTCCATGAGAGAGAGAAATTCAGCCCACAAGGTTTAATTTCAATTAATTAAATGTCATGAATTAATTTAATTAATTGAGTATTAAAGCCTAAAGACATATTTATCTAATTAAATCATCTAAATTGTATTTAATGTGGCCGAAATTCCTAGAGAAATCACAAGGAATTTCGGCACATGTATAGTATATTATTTAAGTGATTTATTAGATTTAAATGTCTTATCTTTTATCCTAAAAATAAGTGATATTATTTGATTAAATAACTTTTGATTTTATCTTGGATAAATTAAAAGAGTTTTTATCAATAATTATTACTAATTTTAATTAAGTGATAAATGCAAATATTATTTATCTTGAGCTAATATTAATTATCTTAAGGTAGTATATTTGGTATATATCACTTAAAGGAAAGAAAAAGAGACATATATTTTTAGTGGGGGTTGGCGTGAAAAACCCTAGTTTTTTTTTAGTTTTTGCGTGAACTTCATCTCTCTCTCTCAATTCTTTTGGCCCAATTTTTCACAAGGAGAAAGGATAGTTCCTCATTCTCTTGTGATCTTGGGTAGTCATAGCAACCTAAGAGAAGTACAAAATCAAGTTTTGTAGCTTCAAACTATAACCATTACACAATACCGAAAAAGAGAGCTAGCAATCTCGTTTTTTAAGCCGTCGGTGCAATTGTGTGTGTGAGAATAGAGGGAGTGGCGCAAAAGGTCATTCCTTGGCATTGGTGATCGAGATCTAAGGCGGACAAAGCCATCTTAGTTGCTGGCCATCACCGAAATTAAAATCGAAAAGGCATCAAAAGTTGTAAGTTCGATAACCCTAAAATTGCATGTTTCGATCCTATCTTTGGATATGTATGGTATGTATGATAAAAATTTTTTATTTTTCCGCTGTGCTATCATGATTACCATACCATGTCATATTCCATCAGTGGTATCAGAGCCTATACATGCTTATTTTAGTGCTTTAGATGCATGAAAAAATTAATTAAAAATCGTTATTTTGAAAACATGCAAATCTGAAATTTTCTGTTTTGAGTTTTTTGCATTGTTTTGGTGTAAAAACAATTTTAATTGATTAGATAGGTATTATAATTAATATGACATGTTAATATACTGTCCTAAGATGTTATTAGGGCTGGTAATGGTCGGATTTAATTATTTATACCTGATGGTACATGTTAATTATGAAACTAGGTGCTAGTTGGCATGTAAATTGCTAGTTTAACAACTAGTTTTCAAAATTAAATGTAAAATTGATTTTGGCATGTTTGTAAGTGATTTTTAAAGATTAAATATCAGGTCTGGACATATTTTAAATTTGGTTTTAATTCTGGTCCATGACAATTTAATTGATTAATTTTAAAATCACTTAAAACTATGTCTAGTTTGTGTTTGTTACATGTTTAATCAACATTGTTTGTTATGTTTTGATTAAAATGGTAAAAACACATTTAGATTAAAATGGTACAGAATATTAAATCAATGTGTATGGACTTATTTAGTTTTTAAATGACTCATAAAATTGATTTAAATGTTTGTGCATTTCATGGCATTACATAAGCATTAAACAACTAGTTTTTGTTGTTTGTTTGTTTTCCTTGAATGCCGTGTGTTATTATATGTGTTCTTCATGATTTTATTTTTAATTCATGTTAGCACATATTATATGCATTTTTAATGTTTATGGGCTGTATGACATAAAATTAAAAATGGCAAAAATTGGAAATTATACTAGAGTTGATTTATGGCACAAATCTAACTAGTTTGTGTTTTGGGCTTTTAAGAGAACTTATTCAATAAGAGGATTTAGTCCATTGGGCTTTGGCCCAGGCCCATCACGGGGTCATCTCTTAAAGGTTCAAGTACACAATTTCCATTAATGGGCTTGGCTAAATTAAATGAATTTGGACTTTGTTTTATCCATGAATGCTATGTATGTTTATTTGCTAGTTTGGTGTGATGAATGGATATGCATGGTGCATTCATGGGCCCTGGGTTTTTGTAATTAAATATGGCCTGCGAGCCATTATATTTTATTGTAAAAGTTTCATTTATTTCTTAGAATAGAATTTATTTGAAGACTTTGTAAATCAAGACGAAGCCCACCGGAGTGGAGAAGCCCAACTCGAAGATTCTTATGTAATAGTATAGAATCTTAGTTGTAGGTTTTTGGGCCCATGTTTGTCACGCTTTACTTTATGCAATTATATATATATATGCATGCTATGTATGGATGACAAAGCGTATGCCATGTAAGCCGTAATAAAATGAATCCCTTAAATAGTAAGTCACAAAGTTGCCTTCCTAATTCGAAACATGTCAAGGCATCGATCATCGGTCACGTAGACTAGGAGTCCTAGATGCGCCCGATTATCTTTGTGAGGCATGGGTTGTGAATGTAGGTTGGACTTATCATGGAAAGGGATGCCCGGACCTAGGCAACTAATAAATGGGTTGTGCTATAACATCTTAAGATGTTAGCCCATTTGATCCAAGAGTCATGTACGAGACATGATTGGAGTTTTCCTACCTAAGTAACTTAACTTGTTAGGTGTACAAGCTCAGCTTGACTAATAAGTTGTTGTGAAAAGTGGATCTTGGCCCACATAAAATCACTAACGCGAATTATTTAAAGGGATATTAATTCGGTTTGTGGGATCATAAATAAGACCTCATTTAATCTTGCTAAATTTTATTGTAGATTGAAAATGGCATCTTCAAACAACAATTTCTCATTGCGATCGGTCCTTGAAAAGGACAAATTGAATGGCACCAATTTCATAGACTGGTCTCGAAACTTAAGAATAGTTCTTAAGCAAGAGAAGAAGTCGTATGTTTTGGATGCACCCTTGCCTGATAAACCAGGAAGGAACGCCTCTGCGGTTCAAAAGGAAACTTTTGAGACCAAGAAGAGCGACTCCAATGATGTGACCTGTCTGATGCTGGCCACTATGGTGCCTGAATTGCAAAAGCAATTTATGGACCAAGAGGCCTATGCGATCATGGTGCACCTCAAGGAGATGTTCCAAGAACAAGCTCGTCACGAGAGGTTCGTGACAACAAAGGCTTTAATTTCTTGCAAGATGGCTGAGGGTACTCCTGTTAGTACCCATGTACTCAAGATGAAAGGGTATCTTGATACTCTTGAGAAGCTTGAGGTACAAGTGCCAAAGGAATTGGCCACTGACTTGATCTTAGGATCATTGCCTGCTGCTTATGATCCATTCGTGATGAATTATAACATGCATGCTATGAACAAGTCAGTCACTGAGCTTCATGGGATGCTTAAGAATGCTGAAGAAAACATTCGAAAGACCAATCCCGTCCCCGTACTAATGGTTCAAAAGGGAATTAAGAAGGGACCTGCTAAGGGAAAGGGAAAGGGAAAGGGAAAACCCAAATCAGTTGGGAGTGCACCTCAGGCCCAATCCAAGCCCAAGGCGTCAAAACTCAAAGAGAGTGAGAGCACTTGCTTCCATTGCAACAAGATAGGGCATTGGAGGAAGAATTGCGCTCTCTTTAAGGAAGAACAAAAGAAGAATGGAGCCAAGGCGTCCAGTTCTGGTATTTTTGTTGTTGAAGTTAACCTTTCTATTTCTACCACTTGGGTATTGGATACCGGTTGTGGTTCTCACATTTGTTCAAATGTGCAGGGGTTAAGAAATAGGTGGTTACTTGGGAAGAATGAAGTGGACCTCCGTGTGGGGAATGGAGCACGAGTTGCTGCCATGGAGATAGGCGACTATCACCTCACTTTACCTTCCGGACTTTGTATTGTTTTGAATAATTGTTATTATGTGCCTGCTATGAGCAGAAACATTATTTCAGTTTCATGTTTGGATAATGATGAATTTGATTTTGTTATTAAAAATGGCAATGCTTATATTCGTCGCCAAGGCATTTCTTATGGCAATGCCATGTTGCAAAATGGCCTTTATATCCTTGATTTACAAAACAAAGAGTCCATATACAACATTAATACAAAGAGGGTTAAATCAAACGAATTGAACCCTACTTACTTCTGGCATTGTCGCTTAGGACATGCAAACGAAAAAACGCATTTCAAGACTACACAAAACTGGAGTGCTTGGGTCATTCGACTTAGAGTCTTATGATACATGCGAGCCATGTTTGCATGGAAAAATGACAAAGAGTCCTTTTAATAAAAATGGCGAGAGGACTAATGGCTTATTGGAACTAATACATTCCGATGTATGTGGACCTTTAAGTACACATGCTAGAGGTGGTTTTAGCTACTTCGTGACATTCACAGATGACTTCAGTAGATATGGCTATGTCTATCTGATGAAGTACAAGTCTGAAACTTTTGAGAAATTCAAAGAGTTTAAGAATGAAGTAGAAAACCAACTTGGCAAAAGTATAAAAGCCATTCGATCAGATCGAGGTGGTGAATACTTAAGCCAAGAGTTTGATGATCATCTAAAAGAGTGTGGTATTATTTCACAGCTCACTCCTCCTGGAACACCGCAATGGAATGGTGTATCCGAAAGGAGAAGTCGAACTCTGTTGGACATGGTTCGATCTATGATGAGTCAAGCTAATCTTCCTATCTCTTTTTGGGGTTATGCATTAGAAACTGCTGCGTTTCTATTGAACCGTACTCCAACTAAAGCAGTTGAGAAGACACCATACGAGGTATGGACTGGGAAAGAACCCAATATGTCTTTTCTCAAGATTTGGGGCTGTGAAGCACATGTTAAGAAATTAACATCTGACAAACTAGAGTCCAAATCGACTGTCTGCTTGTTTGTGGGTTATCCCAAAGAAACAAAGGGATACTACTTTTACTCACAAGCCGAGAACAAAGTATTTGTTGCTCGCAAGGCTGTTTTCTTGGAAAAGGAGTTCCTTCTCAAGAAAGACAGTGGGAGTAAAGTAGAACTTGGAGAAATTCAAGTGCCACAAACTCCTATAGAGGATGGTTTGGAAATGGGATCAAGTTCACAACCAGTTGTGGAACAAGAACCCATTACACAAGAACCTAGAAGGTCCGGTAGGGTACGTCAGGAGATTGAGAGATATGGATTTCTAATCACTGACAGTGACACTATTGAGTTAGTAGATCGTGAGGATCCTACTACCTACCGAGAAGCTATTGAGAGCCGAGACTCGAAAAATTGGCTTGAAGCCATGAAATCCGAGATGCAATCAATGTACGATAACCAGGTTTGGACCTTGGTTGATCCACCGGAAGGTGCTAAGGTAATTGAGTGCAAGTGGCTATTCAAACTCAAAGCTGATAAGACCTACAAAGGTAGACTAGTAGCAAAAGGTTTTCAACAAACTCATGGTATAGACTATGACGAGACCTTTTCGCCTGTAGTCATGCTCAAGTCCATTAGGATCTTGCTTGCCATAGCTGCATATCATGATTATGAGATATGGCAAATGGATGTCAAAACTGCTTTCCTCAACGGAAATTTACTTGAGGATGTGTATATGACACAGCCTGAAGGTTTTGTCAATCCCAAGCATCCTAAGAAGGTTTGCAAGCTTCAAAAATCCATTTATGGATTAAAGCAAGCATCTTGAAGTTGGAATCTTCGTTTTGATGAAGCAGTCAAAGATTTTGACTTCATCAAGAACGAAGATGAGCCTTGTGTGTACAAGAAGGTTAGTGAGAGCATAGTAGTGTTTCTAGTCCTATATGTGGACGACATCCTTCTCATTGGGAATGACATTCCAACATTACAAAAGGTTAAGCAATGGTTGGGAAAATGTTTCTCAATGAAAGACTTAGGTGAAGCCGAGACAATACTTGGTATTCGAATCTATAGAGATAGATCGAATCGGCTTTTGGGACTAAGTCAAGAAAAGTACATAGACAAAGTACTAAAGCGTTTTAGTATGGGAGACTCAAAGAAAGGGTACATACCTTTGGCTTTGGGAGTTCCTTTGACTAAAGAACAGTGTCCTAAAACCAAAGAGGAAAGGGACAACATGAGTAGAATCCCATATGCATCTGCTATTGGATCTATCATGTACGCTATGTTATGTACTAGGTTGGATGTTGCTCATGCACTGAGTATAACCAGTAGGTTTCAGCAAGACCCAGGTGAGAAGCACTGGTCTGCTGTAAAAGGGATCCTTAAGTACCTGCGAAGGACTAAGGATCACTTCTTGGTGTATGGTGGTCAAGAAGAGCTCGTCATACAAGGTTATGCCGATGCTGCTTTTCAGACCAGCATTCAGGATTCTAGATCGCAATCTGGGTTTGTTTTTGTTTTGAACGGTGGTGCTGTCAGCTGGAGAAGCTCGAAGCAAGAAATCGTTGCCGACTCAACTACAGAATCTGAGTATATTGCAGCAAGTGAGGCT
Source organism: Excoecaria agallocha (assembly GCA_037975025.1). NCBI lineage: Eukaryota > Viridiplantae > Streptophyta > Magnoliopsida > Malpighiales > Euphorbiaceae > Excoecaria > Excoecaria agallocha. The sequence continues at coordinate 53,551,232 of CM075811.1, read as the reverse complement.
GCAAAAGAGGCTGTTTGGATTAAAAATTTCATTAATGGATTAGGAGTGGTCCCAAGCGTCCTAGATCCATTAGAAATTTTCTGTGACAATAACGGGGCCATCGCACAGGCTAAGGAGCCCCGGTCACACCAGAAATCCAAACACATACTCAGGAGGTACCACCTGATCAGAGAAATCATTGATCGTGGGGACGTCAAGGTTAGCAAGATATCAAGTGAAGACAATGTAGCAGATCCTTTGACGAAACAGTTACGTCCAAATCTGCACGAAGCTCATGTGAGAGCGTTCGGTCTTAGGGCTATGCCCAATTGGGACTAGTGCTAGTGGGAGATTGTTAGTGTAAGCCCTAGCCCCA